>JBBPBP010009779.1:32474494-32492137 GCA_037974735.1 Cicer chorassanicum
TATAAGCGCAATTTAACTAATTTTATCTTAATTAATATATACTATTATACTTAAAATATTCTAGAATGAAATAAGTACCATACAAATAAAATGAAAAAGAATTGTAATTTGGAAAATGAACTTACTTTTTTTAATTATACCAAGAAATAAAATTATAGTAATTGTCCATACAATTACTATATTATTTTTCTTTGAATAATCACTAATTTTAAAATACGTGCAATTAGTTTATAGCGTACTCTGAACTCAAAATTAATATTTGTTCGCTGATCTCTCAAAACTAATATTTTAAATACTCATTTTTTAAATATTATTGATCTAAATAATGACGATGTGTAACACTATGTTTGAGCTCAATTTATGAACTTTTTAATTCATCTTGAATACATTGAGAGTAATCTATCTAATCCAATCTCTAATTATTGGAAAAAATTTATTCAACTTTTTTGTCTCTATAAGACAAATTTTGACAGTCTTAATTATAAGCGCAATTTAACTAATTTTATCTTAATTAATATATACTATTATACTTAAAATATTCTAGAATGAAATAAGTACCATACAAATAAAATGAAAAAGAATTGTAATTTGGAAAATGAACTTACTTTTTTTAATTATACCAAGAAATAAAATTATGTTTTTTATGGACAGTTACTATATTTTTTTTCTTTGAATAATCACTAATTGTAAAATACGTGCTATTAGTTTATAGCGTACTCTGAACTCAAAATTAATATTTGTTCGCTGATCTCTCAAAACTAATATTTTAAACACTCACTTTTTAAATATTATTGATCTAAATAATGACGATGTGTAACACTATGTTTGAGCTCAATTTATGAACTTTTTAATTCATCTTGAATACATTGAGAGTAATCTATCTAATTCAATCTCTAATTATTGAAAAAAAATTATTCAACTTTTTTGTCTCTATCAGACAAATTTTGACAGTCTTAAGTATAAGCACAATTTAACTAATTTTATCTTAATTAATATATATATTATACTTAAAATATTCTAGAATGAAATAAGTACCATACAAATAAAATGAAAAAGAATTGTAATTTGGAAAATGAACTTACTTTTTTTAATTATACCAAGAAATAAAATTATGTTTTTTATGGACAGTTACTATATTTTTTTTCTTTGAATAATCACTAATTTTAAAATACGTGCAATTAGTTAATTTTTTTTATAATATAAATTAGTGAGTAAAATTATATCTCAACATAAATGTGTGGTAAACTATAATTCAAATATTGATTGTGGGATAAGTATGTATATATTTAGTGTTCGCCAAAGCCTTGAACGTGTGAAAAAACTATCCTTCGAATTATCTTTCTTGTGAGAATCAATGATTACGAGTTTTTTTTTTCTTCAAATAGTTTAATTGTTAAACTCACACATTTTAAATAATAAATAATAATAAATTAAGATCTGAAGTTGAACCTCTCACACATTAAATATGTAAAAAGTGATAAATTTCGAATTCAAATTGTTGTATGTGTATTCAGAAAATCTTATATATTAAATATCAACAAATTGCATCTAAATATTTTTATATATATGTTCTTTTTGGACAAAAATAAATTTTTGTATGCAAGCAAATATAATTCGCTTGCATTAGTACCGTACAGACGTAGCACCTTCATGTTCATATAATAAAACGCGATGTTTAAATTCACATGTGTTCTCTATTTGTCATTATATATGAGCTTTAACTTTCTTAAGATAAATAAAAAATAGTTGTCGCAGTCTAAAATTTCGATTGTTTCTCGAATTCAATAGATTTGTTATTAATGTTTATTTTAAAATAGAAAAAGTATTAAAAAGTTCTTTAAAAAAAATATATAGGTAGAAAGATATTACCACCTTACGATAACGGTTAAAATACCTATAATTAGTTGTGCAAAATTAATGTTAACTTATATAAATTTATTTCTCATTTTTTTTAAATGCAAATATAATCTTTTTTTAAAAATAATCTAGAGATAAAAGTGTATTTAGAATATAAAGGAAAAAAAATAAATTTTTATTATTATTATGTTTGACAAGAGCGCGATCTTGCTCCTACGTATCTCTTGGTCCGATCGAAAAATCAAAGCTACGTAGTTTTTGAGTAAAAAATGTGGATGTGTTGATTATTTTTAAAGAGAATTTGTTTTGTTTGTTGATAGTAAAAAATAATTATGAAAGAAAATGACTTTGTTTTAATTTGAATAATTATTTCAAAATGTGAGTTTTCAGAATATCAAGTTGTACGACTCGTGTCTAAAAAATTCAAAAAAATTAAAAGATGTCTATCTAGTTAATCCGTTTAAGAATATTTTATTACTTTTAGTTATAAAAAATGAGTTTTAAAACCACCAAGTTATACAACTTGTGTCTTAACAACTTAAAAGATTTCACATCTAATTAATAAAATTTAAAAGTTAATTTCTGATTAAATTATTAAAAAAAAACACACACACACGCACACACGCGCGCACACACTCACACACACACACATCGTGTAATAAGCGCTGTAGTTACTAGCGCGGTGAAAAGATACAACAGCGCTTTTTTTTATATAAAAAACGCTGTAAAAAAGTGGATATATTGCGCGCTTGTTATACGCATTTTACAGCGCTTTTTAAAAAAGCGTTGTAAATTCCTATAAAAATAGATGCATTATTATGCTCCTATTACAGCTCTTGTCTGTAATAGTTGCATTTAATTGTTTTATTATTATGCACCTATTACAGCGCTTTTCCACAAAAGCGTTGTAATAGGTGCATTTATATAGATGCATTGTTATGCACATTTTACAGCGCTTTTTTCAAAAAGTGTTGTAGTAGGTGCATTCAATAGATGCATTATTATGCACCTTTTACAGCGCTTCTTCAAAAAGTGTTGTAGTAGGTGCATTCAATAGATGCATTATTATGCACCTTTTACGACGCTTCTTCAAAAAAGCGTTGTAGTAAGTGCATTCTAATGCACGTTTTACAGCGCTTTTTTGAGAAAGCGCTGTAAAATGTGCTTTTTTTTAGTTTTATTAAATATACTGTAAATTTTAAAAAGTGCTTTTTTAGAAAGCATTTTTTTGAAAAGCGCTATCTTTTAATCCAGAATCAGTTCACAACAACAACAGATTCACTATATTTTCATCAGTACACAAGAATCAGTACACAACAACAACAGGTTCACTATATTTTCATCAGTACACAAGAATCAGTACACAACAATCAATTCATATTTACATATTCACAACAGCCCAAAACTACATGTTCACAACTACCTATTCATATAACTATCAGATTCACCATATTTTCGTACAACTACATATTCATATTCACAACTACATATTCACAAACAGCACAAAACTACCATATCCCTTGCAGCATGCCATTTCCCAACAAATCAAATAATATTCATTTCAAGCACATACTGACACCAGTCTTCCTTTATTTCTGTTAGATCTTCTTCAAAATATGTTGGACTGGAATTGTCAAAGTACTGTACAATATAAAAATTGAACATAAATAAGTTAGAATCAAATATATACATAGTTTATATATGAAAATCAAATAATTAAAATACCGTACCGTTTCTGTGATTATAATTTGATTCTTATCAACTATCTCCTTCATGAATCACAATACATAGTACCCACAATCGATGTTGTTAGTTTGACGAGGGCACTATAAAATAAAACATATAAGTCAATAATTATTTGTGCATTGATTGTAAGTGAAATTTAAAAGCATATATTTCAAACCTTTATTGGAATGCATGTGATGTTATTTGAGTTTAGCTTCGACACTGTCACATCTCTTTGAGCTCGAAAAACTTGTAAAGCACTATCGAATAAATAAATGTGATTATTATAGCATTTACAAACACATTATTTATATATATGTGTAAAAAATAAATGAATATTACTTACGTGTCGAACAAAGTCTTTATCTCGAGGCGATTGTTGTAATGGTCGTGCAAAGGATCTAGGTAGTATATAACTTCCGAGGTCGCATTGATTGCAATTAGCACCCAATGTGCCCTACAACAACAAAAATTTAGTTTACACAACTAATAAATTAAGATCTCATAAATTAAAAAAAGATATAAATAAAGAATATATAATTACGTACCTTGAATTATATGGTGCAAGGAACAACTTATCCTTCTCTTTATTTCCTAATAGTATATCTAAAATGTATTTCTTTACATTCACTGCATCATGTTGAAGCATCGAAATCTTATGCGGAGACAAGAATGAAAATTTATTTGACAATATGCACGCGCACACGAACTTCTCATACAAAAACCTTCAATGAAAATTTCAAATTAGATTAATTACCAATAAATTAAATTAATTACAAATAAATGCGATGAAAAGTAATTTTTACCTCATGTATAAGTTGATGAGAGTAGCACTCAGCTCCTTATGGTCGAGAAGTTCGTATATGTGCTCTTTTTCAAAAAATTCTTCATACGCATCTCCAAATAGAGCTTTATCCATGCTTATTATTCGTGAATCATTGTCGCTGCCCATATTTTTTTTTTGCCTGTATGTCAAGACACGACCCATATCGAGCAAGTCGTGGCTGACTTATTTTAGGAGCAGGAGCAGCAACTGATTTTACATGATTCAGTTTTTTAGCAGCAACAACTTTGGCCGCTTTATTACCCTCCAGCTTTTGCAGTTTGCCAGCTTTATTACCCTAAATCAATGGTTAATTCATAAGTATGTGAAACAATTAGCTTGAATGGATTTCTTATGTTATTAAGTAATTAATTACCTAGGAAGACTGTTGAGACCAACGTTGCAACTTGCGTTTTCACGTTGGGGCTGGTCTGCAAGTTGCTCGTCTTTATTTGTCTTCACCAAGAGGGCCACTTGCTCCGTTAATACTTTGATCTTCTCTAATACTTCCTCGTTAGATGGGTTGGCGCCAGGTAAATAAGGGGCTCAAGAATCCATTCCCGCCGACATCTTAGTATATGCCACTCCTTCCGTTCCTAGGAAATTCGACTTGAGGCCAAAAATCTTTATATGAAAAATAACTAGATGACAATCGAAGTCCCTCTTTCTTTATTCAAAAAGGCTTTTCGCCCTCAACTTTGTGCCTTGAGGCTGGCTTTGAGGAAGAAAAGCTGCTGTCAACTCCAGTCTTTTCTTTTGGCGTTTCTCTTGTGAAAAATAACTTCTAGGAGTTACGCCAAATCCTTTCCCCCTCACGCGGCCGGAATATTCAAGAACATTAAACATTTTACCTAGTATGTCCCTGCAACTTGCCTTGTTGTCCTCTTGATTTTCCGATTCAAGATTCGCCTAAAATACACATAGGATTAAAAAGATAAGTTCAATAACATTTTTAAAATACAATATTAAAAAATATTAAAGTGATAAATATACTTACACAAAGTTCTATTACTTTTTGAACATTTTCGTTATCAACCACTACGTCTTTATTTACACGAGCTTCCTTCCACAATATATGACGACCCAACGGTTGATCGGATTGGGTGTCTTGTAGCTATTCTCGTTAAGATCATAAACAAAATGTTAGTTAGATAGTATAGTTTATAATGTACCACATTAAATACAAGTTTTTGCTCTAGACGAGCATATCCCATACGAGATTTCTTGTATGGGTGGGGAATAATTTTTGCCCTCTCGCGATTTGCTTTACTAATATTCTATATAAAAAAAAATAACAATCTTGTGAAAATTTAAAATACGCTATGAATATGAATAATAAAACACAAATGCTAATAAATTAATCACTTACAACAAATGCGGGGTTGTAACGTTTTGATACGAATGCGCTCAATTCCTCATTTGATATATAATGTTTATATATTTTTGGAGCTTCCACATTCGTATTTCCTTCACGGTCTTTTAAATAGCAATTTGAGAGGTGAGACCTAAAGCCCCGGTGTATTTTCCCGGCAACTTTGAGCACATAACTCTTTCTCACCTCATCAACAACAAAAGCTGTCTGCAAACCAAATAAATATATAGTTTGAGTAAAATACTTCAAAGCAGTATGTATAAATTTATAAGTAATAGGGTGGAGTAAAAAAATTACCTGTATATTAGCCCACAATACATCTTTCGCATCCTTCAACGCCTTATCTCTCCAATCATCTATTGTGATGGAGATATTTTGACGAACAACAGCTCCAATATAACTAACAAACATTGAACTATTAGGGTCAATTGGCTGACCACTCTCATTCCATCCCACCTAATAAACTCATATAGTAAGTACCTCAAATTATAAACAGCAAACAAAGTATAGTATAAACAGCAAACAAAGAAAACAACAAACAAAATATACCTCAAATTTTTGCCCAGTACTTCTTGCTTTTATAACATTTTGCATTATTATTGCACCACGTTTGACTTCATTTTCGTAAGTCTTGGTGTTGCCAATTTCTTCATTTTGACAATCTAACTCCTTGTTGGTATCCATTTATCTACAACAAGTTCAACATGCAGTTCAGTATAACTTCAATAAGTTCAACATGCAGTAGTCTAAGTACGTAGCAGTATAAGTTCAACATGCATTTTAGTGTGACAAAAAACTAATAAATACAATACTTGAAATAGCTCTTTTTAATGTTTAGGGTTACGGGTTCACAGACGAACATCGCAGAAGACGATGAAAACGAGGACGAATGAAGACGAACGATCGTAGGGTTATAGGGTTCGCAGACGAAAGCAAGAACGAAAACGAACTAAGTAATGATGTTTACGTACGATCGTAGGTGTATGATGTTTACGTATTGAGAGTAGGTAATGAAAAGGAAACAAGGGAAACTGAAACTCTCGTAGGGTTCGTAGGGTTCGCAATGAGAAGGAGAACGCAGAGGAAACTGAAACACTCGTGTGAAATTTACGTAATGAAGATGAAACTGAAGAGGTTTACTGTTATATATAAAACCCTATTACAACGCTTTTTTAAAAAAGCGCTGTAATAGGTCTCATTATTTTATTTTTTAAAAGCCTACTACAGCGCTTTTTTATAAGCCTTTTAAAGCGCTTGTGAAAAAGCACTGTAACAGACCTCCTTATTTTTATTTTTTTTAAAAGCCTTTTACAGCGCTTTTATACAAAGCGCTTTAAAATGCATATTTGTTTTATTATATGCAAACGCTGTGTGACCCTTTTACAACGCTTATGCAGAAAGCGCTGTAGAAGATCGCCTTAGTTTATTTTTTACAAACCCTATTACAGCGCTTTTTCAAAATAGCGCTGTAATAGGGTTTTATATATAAAATGTCTCTTTGTTTTATTATATGCAAATGCTGTGTGACCCTTTTACAGCGCTTATGCAGAAAGCGCTGTAGAAGACCTCCATAGTTTATTTTTTTAAAACCCTATTACAGCGCTTTTTCAGAAGAGCGCTGTAATAGGATTTTATATATAAAATGTCTATTTGTTTTATCATGTCCAAAGGTTGTGTGACCCTTTTACAGCGCTTATGAAGAAAGCTCTTTAAAAGACCTTCTTATTTTATTTTTTTAAAACCCTATTACAGCGCTTGTTTAAAAGAGCGTTTTAATAGGGTTTTATATATGAAATGCCTCTTTGTTTTATCATGTCCAAAGGCTGTGTGACCCTTTTCTTCCAAATTGTGTTTAATTATTTTTTTTCTTCCAAATAATAATTTTTTCTTACAAAATTATAATTTTTTCTTCCAAATAATACCTATAGATATATGTATCAATGCTAAATTACATGATCAAATCAAGTTCAGTATACCTGATTTGGAAGAAAAAATTGTGTTTAAGTTTAAACAGTTCGTGGGTGGAAGAAAAAATTGTGTTTAACTTGAACTTAAATTGTGTTTAAGTTCAGTATAACTGATTTGGAAGAAAAAATTGTGTTTAACTAATCAGGTCAAGTTCAAGTTAAATTACATGTATAACTTGAACTTCAATTGTGTTTAAGTTCAAGCTAATTAGTTAAATTGTTTAAACTTGAACTGATCAGGTCAAGTTCAAACAGTTCAAGCTAAACTACATGATCAGGTCAAGTTCTGTATACAATTACATACAGTATAAGCAGAAAATTACAAATTAACAGTTAAAGCTAAATACCAAAATGATCAATTATGGCAGATCAAACAATTAAATTACACATGAACTCAGTTCATATTACATGGCTTAAAAACAATTAAACACATTAAGATGTCCTTCTTCTTTTCTTGGCGGGATTCACATTTGTTTGTCCATTAATGATACGAAACGATGGATTAATCCAAATTCCCTCATCATGATCATCTCTAAGATATAAACCATCATCAATTGAATCAATTTCATGTGGTTGTGATATTGCAAAGAAAAGATCATTACCAACATCTTCATCATTATTGTTATCATCACTTATTTTATTGGTCGATAGGACAACAGACCATTTATCATCAGCAGGATCAGTGTCATAAAACACTTGTTGAGCTTGCGACGCTAAAATTAAAGGCTCATCTTTGTATCCCACCCTATTAAAACTGACAAGCAAGAACCCTGACTCATCAATCCAAACGCCATTATTATTATCGACCCACTTGCAACCAAATATGGGAACACGAAACATTGTGTAGTCTAGCTCCCATATGCGCTCGATAACCCCAAAATATGATAGATTTGCATATATTGGATTCTTGTCTTTTGCACTTGAGATATGCATCGCTTCAGCTACGAGAGTGACTCCGCTATTTTGCATAGTTGTTTGATCATCTTGCTCTTTGGTATAAAATGTGTAGCCGTTAATTACATAACCGGTGTAAGAAAAAACATGTAAACTCGGACCATTTGCTAGCCACCTCAATCTCTGCGAAATTGATCTGGGGTCTACATCAAACTTTGACTTTATGTGATTTTTTAACCATGTTATGAAACTTCGATTGTGCTATCGAGTTATCCAATTTTGATTCCTATTCATGTTCAAACTAGATAACTGATCCATGTGTATTGTAACTTACGGTTGAACCTCATCATCATTGTGTAGAACATACAATTGTGCCTGCTCCCATTCTGTCCTTGATATAGTCATTAGTCTTTTTCCAATTATCCCTTCTCCTGATAATCTTCCCGAATGACGAGACATGGGAAGCCCTATGGATTCAACATTTGACAGATATTCAGTACAAAATTCAGCAGCTTCTTCGATAATGACCGTTCAGCAATACAACCTTCTGGTCGACTTCTACTTTTTACGTACCCTTTTAATATTTTCATATATCGTTCTATCGGGTACATCTATCTCATATAAGCTGGCCTACAAAATTGTGTCTCCTTAACAAGATGAACAGTAAAGTGAACCATTATATAAAAAAACGAGGGTAGGAAATACATTTCAAGCTCACACAAAGTAACAACAATTTCCCTCTGCAATGTCGTAATTTCTAAGGATCGATCACTTTACTACAAATTTCCCTAAAGAAGAACATAATTTAGTTATGGCTCGGCGAACTTTTTCAGGTAAAATTGAACGTATACCTATTGGTAGCAAATGCTCCATTAGAATATGAGCATCATGGGTCTTCAAACCTTTTAACTTGAGGTCTTTCATACAAACTAAAGTTTTAATGTTTGAAGAGTATCCTTCTGAAACTTTAACTTCGTGTAGAAATTTACACAAAACAATTTTTTCCTTTCTAGATAGAGTATGAGCGGCTGGAGGTAGATATGTGCGATTTCCTTTCTTTACGGGACCCAATTCATTTCTTATTCCCATATCGACCAAGTCCAATCTTGCATTGATGTCATCCTTAGACTTTCCTGGTACATTGAGTAACGTACCAATAACACTGTCAAATACATTTTTCTCAATATGTATCACATCAAAAAAATGTCTTACATACAATGACTTCCAATATGACAATTCAAAGAAAATTGACTTTTTCTTCCACCCAGTTTTGACCAGCTCTCCCGCAAAAGGTTTGCCAAATTTATTGGTCAAACCTTATACTTTCTCAAGTATTTGATATCCAGTCGATGCTACAAGAGCTCTATCTTCCTCTGATTTTCCATTGAATGCATTTCTCCACCCACGATACTGATGACTATAAGGTAAAAATCTACGATGTCCAAGAAATACATTCTTCTTACAATATTTCAACCGCATCCAATTTGTACTCTCTTCACATATAGGACATGCACACTGACCTTTAATGCTATATCCTGATAAATTACCATATGCTGGAAAATCATTAATTGTGCCGAACAACATAGCCCTCAAATTGAAACATTCTTTCTTATACCCGTCATAAACTTCTACACCTGTCTCCCACATAATTTTTAAATCTTCAATTAAAGGAGCCAAATATACGTCGATGTCATTCACCGGTTGTTTGAGTCCAGAAATTAACAGAGACAACATCATAAACTTAAGCTTCATACATAACCATGGAGGTAGGTTATAAATCAACAAAATCACAGGCCACGTGCTGTGTGAGGTGCTTTGAAGACCATGTGGATTCATTCCATCAGTAGAAAGTGCAAGGCGTAGATTTCTTGACTCTATCCCGAATTCAGGATACTCGTGATCAATTTTTGCCCATTGCGGAGAATCTGCAGGGTGTCAAAACTTTCCATCTCTAATTCTTTCATTTGCATGCCATGTCAAGTGTATTGAATCTTCTTCACTGCGATACATGCCCCTAAATCTTGGTATTATAGGAAAATACCACACGACTTTTGCTGGAGTAGATTCTTTCTTCTTATATCGAGAGACATTGCATTTCGGACACGCCTTTAGTAATTCATATTCATTTTGAAATAAAATGCAATCGTTAGGACACGCATGATTCCTTTCGTAACTCATACCAATAGAGCACAAAATTTGTTTAGCCTCGTAGGTTCGATTGGGAAGTTCATTATAATCTGGCAACATATCTTTTAAGAGTGTTAGTAATTATGTGAAGCTTTTATCAGACCATCCATTACTCGCTTTTAAGTTGTACAACTTTAATATCGCAGAAAGTCTTGTGAATTTAGTACAACCATTATATAATGGTTTCTCTCCATAACTCAAGAAGCTCTCAAACATTTTAGGACAATCACGAAGATCTTCTTCAACTGCTTTTGCAATCTCCTCAACTCGATCCGGCTCATATGTATCTGTGTCGAAATCAGTTGAAACATATGTATCTGTGCGGGTGTTTCCATTAATTTTCTCACCATGTCTTATCCAACATGTATAGCTTTGATCAATTCCATATCATACTAAATGTGCTTCCAATTCATCTGCTCTAACGCGTTTTCCAAAACAACATTTTAAACAAGGACAAACGACTCTATTTGGATCTTTTGCATTCATCACTGCAAACTCAATAAACTCCTTCACTCCATTTTCATACTCTTTTGTCAATCGATTGGAAAACATCCATTTCTGGTCCATTTATATGACCTATATATATAAATGCAGTTACACAATAAGCATGATTTCAAGTCTGATATATATGACCTATATATATATAATACACATATCTTATAGATGGGCGCACAGTAATATCACATAACAATTTATCATTTGGAATTAGTGACAACAACAAATAATATCTAATATCATGTAACAAAACAGAACATATATATCATGAGAACATATATATCAAAACAGAACATATATATCATAAGAACATATCTAATATAATGTAACAATTTATCATTTTGAATTAGTGACAACAACAAATAAATAAAATACAGTACCTGAGACAACGTTGATCAATTTGTTTTAAAGGAGGAGCAAGGTAAATCAATTTGTAGATGGGCGCACAGTAGATGAGAGGAGGGTTCGCAGGGTAGAGGAGATGAGGATTCGTAGGGTTTGGACAACGTATTAACTTTATTTTAAATTTGTTTTTATTTACTTAAAGTGAATGTTTTTTTTTATTTAAAATGAATGCTTTTACAGCGCTTGTTCTAAAAGCGCTCTAATAGGTCATATAAAAATGTGAAAGGGCAAACCTATTACAGCGCTTGTATCAAAAGCGCTATAATAGGTCATTTGGTTATGTGAAAAATGCAAGGCTTTTACAGCGCTTCAACAAGAAGCGCTTTAAAAGCTATGTAACATAAGGTGGGAGCGCTACATTTTACAGCGCTTGTGTTTAAAGCGCTCAAAAAGCTGTAAAAGGCTATGTGAGAGCGCTTCAATTTATAGCGCTTTCTAAAAAAGCGCTGTAAAAGAGTTGTAAACATTATGTGCAAGCGTATGTGACCCTATATGACTCTACAACAGCGCTTGTATTTAATAAACGTTGTATAAGACGCGCTATAAAATGTCATTTTTGGCGTAGTGATATATATATATATATATATATATATTGTTAGAGATGAAAATATGAGTTTATTTAAAGATTTAAGTTATGAATTTGATGAAATTTGCATTATATTGAGGATGATAATTAATTTTATGGGTTTTGTATAAAATTTTTGATTAATTTTTGCAAAAAAAAAGGATAACATTGTTGACATTTTAAAACATAAAAGATCAAACTGTCACTTAAAATTAAAATACATGACCAAATCAGGAAAGAAAAAGATAAAAGACTAAAATGTTAACTTAAATTAAGTTAAGGGACCACAGATGCAATTTAGCCTATATATATATATATATATACTTTTGTTGTCTTACATGTGAACTTGTTCGACGAGAATTAAATATTTTGTTGAAAAGAAAAATTTACATTAGTTTAAATGGATTATTGAATTTGAAATTATAACATTAAATATAGTCAAATTAGTCAAAATTTTCTTATATTTTTTTTTGTCAAACTTAAGTACAATATTTTTTTTTTTTATATTTAAGATCACAAAATATGATTTTTGTTGTTTATATTTGAGCTCGGCAAGTATATAATAACATGTAATATAAGTGAAGAATTTGTACATTATTGCAATAGGTAAATAATGTTTTGAAAGAGAATCATGCTATGAGTTCCACACTTGAAAATGATGAAAGTCTCGATCGCATTTCGAATCACTCAAAACATGACACCCCATTCAGATTAAGCATTTCAACTAAGAAATTGCGACATTGATTTGGTCCAACAAACTAATTTAACTCTCAAGTTGCTGGCAATGTCAAATCTTTCCACAAAATAAAATAAAAAAACACCTAACATCCTAACATTTAATAAACATTATAATGAAAAAAGTAAAATTTAAAACAAACATGTATACAATTATATTAATTCAAATGAGGTGTATTAAATTAAGATTTTAAAATAATTTTTATTTGATGCAAATTTTTTAAAGTATTCCTTGTAAAAATAATTTTTATGTGATGTAAATTTTTTGAAGTATTCTTTGTAGAAATAAATTTTGAAATATTCAATCAAGATTTTAACATAATTAAAATAAGTTTTTAAACATTTAAAAGATAATTTGAATTTTAAAATAGAATACGTAAAAATCTAATAGTAGTCAATCAAAACGTATTATAATTTACAAAAAAAAATTCAGACATAAAAAATCATTCAAATTTTAATATCTTTTTAAATGGATTTTGTTAAGCTTTTAGTGAATTTTTTGTAAACAATAATTTTTCTCTGACACATAAATTTCTATTTCTTTCATCTATTTTCATATTTCTCACCCTCCATCTAGTTATTTTCATCTCCCCCACCTCCCTCCATCTCTCTCCTCTTTCAATCTCAGTCCTCGTGCTCATCATTTTTCTTGTGATTTCTTTCTAGTTCTTTAATGCTTGTACGTTATTATCTATATCTGTCCAATTTCTCGTATGCTCTTTTCCCTTGATACAAATAAGATTATTGTTTTTCACTTTTTCTCGTTTCTATATAAATATGTTATTATATTTTTACTCTTAGTCTAAATCCAAATAATATTTTATGAAATCCAAATAATATTTTATGAAATTATTACAAAGACAACATTAAATAATCAAAATAATGTTTTCACTTTTTGTTAGCAAACAAACATTTTTTTATGCACGAAATATTAGTGTTGTGTTATAATTAGGTTTGATTGCAGTTTTAGTCCATCTATTGTACTGATTTACGAAATTAGTTCTCCTATTTTAAAAATCGACATTTTTTATCTCTCCCTCTAATTCTTTAATGCTTTTACATTATTATCTATATCTCTCCAATTTCTCGCATGCTCTTTTCCCTTATACAAATAAGATTATTGTTTTTCACTTTTTCTTGTTTCTATGTAAATATGTTATTATATTTTTACTCTTAGCCTAAATCCAAATAATATTTTATGAAATCCAAATAATATTTTATGAAATCATTACAAAGACAACATTAAATAATCAAAATAATGTTTTCACTTTTTGTTAGCAAACAAACATTTTTTTTATGCACGAAATATTAGTGTTGTGTTATAATTAGGCTTGATTGCAATTTTAGTCCATCTATTTTACTGATTTACGAAATTGGTTCTCCTATTTTAAAAATCGACATTTTTTGTCTCTCCCTCTAATTTCTTAATTAAAAAATAACGACGTAACATGCTTAAAATAATGTGTCATATGATATGATGATGTAGAATAATTAACATCCATAAAATCAGAATAAAACACTGTAAAAATTTAACTTGGCTTTATTGCAGTTTTAGTCCATCTATTTTTACTGATTCACGAAATTGGTCCCCCTATTTTAAAAGTCGACAGTTTTGGTCCATCTCTCAGATTTTTGAACTAAAAAAAATGATGATTTGACATATTTTTAATTACGTGACATACAATTATATAATATAGAACCATCTATATACATTAATTATCCATATGTTATTAATTAAATTAAAAATATGAAAAAATTTCGAAGTTGAAATATAAGTTTTTACGGCGTTTTATTCCAATTTCATGGGTGTTAATAATTCTACATGTCATCTATTTAAACCATATCATGTCATCATTTTTGAGTTAAAAAATTAGAGGGAATGACCAAAACTGTCGACTTTTAAAATAGGGGACCAATTTCGTGAATCAATAAAAATAGGGGGGACTAAAATTGCAATTAAGTCATTTAACTTTCAACTTTAGAAAATTTTCAAATTTGTAATTTTATTAATGACATTTGAATAATTAATGAATCTAGATGATTTTATATAATTGAATTGTATCTCACGATATTTAGAATACGCTAGATCGTCATTTTTTAATTCAAAAATATGAGAAAGAGACAACAACTGTTGATTTTTAAAATAGAGGAATCAATTTCGTAAATTGGTAAAAATAGAGGGACCAAAACTACAATTAAGCCTTATAATTATTAATATGATATTAACTTTATATTATATCACTCATGTTATATGTATTTTATATTTAATAAGTAAATATTGTTATTGGAATTTGACTTTTTTAAATGATGTCATTTTTTAGCTCCACTATAATATGTGTGATATAATCCACATGATAATGCATATTATGATAATGATCCTGGATATAAAAATGAGTTTGTATACTTCTCTTTGAATCATTGAGAAATTTAATTGAGATGATAATGACCATCAACTATTTAATTTCTTTCTAATTTATTTCCATTAAAATGATTCATTGAGAAATTTAGTTTTCTTAACATTTCATCTCTTTACAAACTCAATATTTGAAAAAACATTTCTTTCTTATTTCTAAAAATTTAAAATATCATTAAATTCACTAAAATAAAATTGAAATTTTATAAATCTACGAAGTCTTTTCAAATTTTACAAAATTCTTATGATATAAATTCAATAAAATCTTGATTATGAAAGTCTTTCAAAAAAATCTTATCTTACATTGTCTTTTAAATTTGTAGGATTTTTCATGTAAAAAGAATATTTTAAAATCTCAATTCAATACACGCTCTTAATGTGAGATTAAGTCTATCCATATTCAGATCATTTTCCTTTGTTTTTTTGTATGTGATGAGATGGTATAAATATCGCCAAAAACTTACATTGCGAGATGACCTAATAAGGAAATATCCATTTCTCTTTAGCAATAACAAATATCTATCCAATTGAGATTTCTTCACACATTAGAGTTATAGATCGAACTTCTAACCACGTTTAAAGTATCTGACTCCCATACCACTCGAAAACATGAATTTTAGTTCTATTCTTTTCTGAACTCAAACTTAAACTTATTATTTTCTGCTATCTACTCCACAATTGTATAAGGGGGTTGTGTACATCTTCAATTGTTTTTCATCTTCTCTGCTTAATTATCCAATTGTTTTTTCATTTCTTTATCTTTAACAAATATAGTGCCTTGAAACCCACAATGTGTTCCTCCTCTCTCGTTTCCCTTGCTCATGTGAAATTTGTACATTCAACAAACAAAATTATAAGGAGTGGTGAGGGTATGAAAGCTAATTTAAGAAATGATTAAAGGCATAACATATTCATCAATAAGAAAGTGATGTATGTTTCTATCTTGCATTTTATTTTATTTTAATTTGAAAAAAATTCTGATAAACTTTTCAAGCAATGAACTAGTTAATCTGATCTATGTAATTGGAGATGTCTTTCTTTCCTTTAATTAAATGTGTTCAAAGATCTAAAAATAAAATACTAGTAATTATTATGTTGATGTTGAGTAAATCCAAATATTGGAGGGTTTGCAATTTTTGTGTTTGATCGTTGTGCTTGAGAATAAATCTGGATGTCTTGTGAAGAGAGGCCCACGATGAAAGGGCTACCCACTGAGTTAATGGGAATGGAAAAAGGAAAGTTGAAAGAGTGGAATGATGGAAAATAATAGGTCATGTGTCTCACTTAAAAATAAATTTTAATCTCAACATCTGTTTTAATCTAAAGATAGAAAATTCTTACATAAAAAACTTATCCGGTAGTTCAACCAATAAGTTTTTTAAATCTATCATTCCTCTCTTAGAAGTATATAATATTTTTTTTTTTACCAATTTATAACTTTTTTTTAAATATTTCTTCGATAAACGGTTAAATTTATAGTTTATTATATCTTACTCTCATTGTTTTAATTAATTAAAAATATTTTTTATATTATTTTATATTTATCAATTATTTAAACCAGTAATTTTATCATAAAATTCTAATTTAATTTACAAATGTTATCTGTTAGTTATTTAGTATTTAATATAAATTTATCAACTAGTTTATCCTTCATATGTTGCTTTTGGTTTTTATTATTTATTTAAAAAAGCTTAAGTCTTTGCATTAAATGAAACAATGCAAGTCATTAAAGACTTTTACCTTTCCATGGATTTCATATGACTTTTGGAAGCTGCCAAAATTTCCATCCTAAGAGTTATCATCCTCTAACAAAATTCAACCTTTTTTAAGAAATTACGGAGTTTCATTCATTAAGTTTATTTAAGACAAAGAGAAGACTAACTACAAAATTTGGAGTAGATTATAGTCTTATGACAATGTGACACAAGATCATCTCAATTTTTCATTGGAATATATATATATATTTTTTTTATCAGACAGCTACTTATTTTTTTATTGAGTTTTAAATTTATAGAGTCTAGTCCCCTTGAAAATCAAAAGATTAAATAAAAAATAAAAATTATAGACTAAAATATAATTTTAGTTATTTATTTTTTATTTAATATTTATTTTGGTCCTTTATCTTTTTTTTAAATTCATTTTGACATTTCATCTTTTTTTTAGTTCTTTATCATTTACTTAATAGTTGTTTTAATCCTTTATATT
>JBBPBP010009779.1:32501197-32512879 GCA_037974735.1 Cicer chorassanicum
ATATATATATATATATATATATATATATATATATCAAATATTATCGATCAATTAATTAAAATATATCTTATACGAATCAAGTAGTTAAAAGATAAATTAGTAGGTGTAAATAACAATGTTGTGATTATATTTTGAGGTTAATGAATGAATTTGGTTATTCAATCTTGGATTGAAATTTGAGATAACATTGTTACTCAATATTCTCTCTAGAACCATTTCTAGATTCTTATAAAAAATATTTTATTTTTATGACTAATCCACAATTTGATCTTATCATTCATTATAAACTAGATGCTTACCTGCGCATTGCGCGGGATTATTTTTATTTATTTAATTTAAGTGAATTTAAAAAAAAATTAATATGAAGTTTTATGTTTCAATTGTCCAATGATCCATAATTTAGTAGTTATATCAATAATATATATACAATTGTACCGATCTAATTTATAGAAGAGAAGTACCGTCTATGGATATTGAGATCTATGGATATGTCAAATTTTAAAGTAATGTATTTGATAATTAAATTAAGAGATAGACTCAATTGATATACAATTGAGTTATAAAATATATTAATTTATTGCTGAAACTAAAAATGATTAAAGTGAAATAGTTGAAAATACATTCATCTTTCTTGTATTCCCGATTTTAAGTTTTTTTATTTTTATTTTTTTGGATTAATCAAGTTCATTACACCCCAATTGTTTTTCTTTTGCTTTATTATTTTTGGTTATTCTTTTAAGGTATGTAGAAGGACGGACTCTTCGTCAGATGATGTAATATGCTCGATCACAATCTTTTTTTTTTTTGTTATTGTTGTTTTGATTGTCTCTTTATCTGATGATGATATGTGAATGTTTGGATAATGGGTTGTCATCTTTCTCCTTATCATTATCCTCATCTCCATACTTCACTTCTTCATGTATTTTACATTTTTATTTTATATCCTTCCGTCATTTGAGTTGGACTTTGTCGGTTGCGGTGACTTGGGTTCCTAGTTATCCTCATATCCAATGACTCTAGTCTGAGTATTTTTGTAGCCCATAAATTTGCTCTTCATTTCCAACAACATACAGTGTTCCAATGATGTCTGCAATCCAAAAAATAGTTAGTACCAAATGATGTTTCTTTAATGGTTTAGAAGTTGAATTTTGTATTGAAAGAATTATTACCCGTTAGAATTAAATATATTTGATTTTCAATAAAATAAAATATAAAAACAATGTTGATATATATATATATACACACACGGAATTGAATGCAGATTGTATACCTTTTCATCCAACAAAATCATGTCTAAAGAGATTGATTCATCCTCACTTTGTATGGTGTAGACAATACACATGCAAACAACTCGAATTTTGATACTCAAGAAAAGTTTAGTCCATCTAAGTTTGTTTTACAAAGTTTGTATTTCAGATATGTGGATTTTTTTTTTTGTAAAACGAGTGAGAGAACAAAAAATATTTGTATTTGATTAAATATTGGTAAATATATATAATATATAAATATTTAAAAATGATGGACAAAGTAATGTCTCTTTGAATTTTGGTCAGTTTTATATTACTGAAATTAATTAAATTTGTTGTTTTATAGTGTTAATTGACATGAAATTAAAGTAATTCATTTGCAATTATTTGTATTTAATGTATACTTATAATTGTTTGACAATTAATATTTTGTAACCGAATTGTTATAAATTTTGGATTTCGGTTTTGAAACCAAAATGTTAATGATTATGATTACTCTATTAATATTAATAATAGTTTGAATGTTTGTAAATTAAAATTCTAATATATCCGATTTAAAATAAAAAATTTCATAATTACCACAAAGATCAATGATTAAAATGATCGAGTGAGAGAACAAAAAATATTTGTATTTAATTTTCTACTTTGAATATCACTCTATTAATATTAAAAATAGTTTGAATGTTTGTAAATTAAAATGCTAATATATCCAATTTAAAATTTTGTCGAAGGAAGACAAAAAAAAATTAGGGATTAAAGAGATTAAAAGAGGGAAAAATCTATTTAGAAACTGAGTAAAGAAAACTCTCTATGAAAACGTAAACATGCTGAGGTGGAAAATGTTTGCACATGTGGAGGAATTACTATGAGGTGGTAGCAAGAGACTGAGGAGTCAGTTTTAAATATATATATATAATAGATAATAGATGTGACGATTCTTGATACCACTTCATCTCTTTTACTTTTATATTTCCTCTCTATTTATAGTTTGTTTTAATTTCCTTAGCTTTTTCTCCATTTTGTCTCTTTATTCAATAAACTTTTACTAAGAACAAAATCATGTTGTGTGAATCGTCTAGCATCCATATCATTAGGAGTTTCAAAACTTACTTGTTTTTTAATTGTTGAAATGTTTAATAGCAAAATTCACATATATTGAATATTAAGAAGAAAGCATCCATATCATTAGGAGTTTCAGAACTTACTTGTTTTTTAATTGTTGAAATGTTTAATAGCAAAATTCACATATATTGAATATTAAGAAGAAAGAAAATGCATGTTATAGTCTATTTTTCAAAATATCAAATGTCTCGATAATCTTTTACTATCTAAACTACATTTATTTATGGAAAAAATACACCTACAGTCCTTTAAATTTAACTCAATTCTCGCTTAAGTCATTTAATTTTATTTTATCCTAATTTAGTCATTTAAGTTAGATTTTTTTTTCTCCGTATAGTTAATCATTTATTTCAATTTCGACAACAATTAGTTCAATAGAAAATATTTGTTCATTTGTAACTCTACCAAATGCTGCAACCATATATCGATCATACTAATCATTCATAAAACATTCATCAAATCTTATAAATGGTATATTT
Organism: Cicer chorassanicum; assembly: GCA_037974735.1. Taxonomy (NCBI): domain Eukaryota; kingdom Viridiplantae; phylum Streptophyta; class Magnoliopsida; order Fabales; family Fabaceae; genus Cicer; species Cicer chorassanicum. The sequence goes on from JBBPBP010009779.1 coordinate 32,504,046, forward strand.
ATTGATTTTCTCTACAATAATTTAAACTCACGTATAACCTTAAAAACAATGTAATAAACGTTTATCCACATAATCAATGTGTTTAACTTCATTCACATGCAAAGTAGCTTGGAAATTCATCAAATTGTTGCAATGTTTCGATTAGATCTTAACATTTAATGACAGTAATTCGATAAAATTTTCAAACTTAAATGATTGAATGCGTAATTTAATATATTTTAAAGGCTAATAGTACAAACGAATGTAACTTAAATGACTAAATCGAAAAAAAATAAACTTATAGGATCTAAACAAAAATTGAGCTAAACTTAAAGGAATAAAGTGTATTTTTCCTTTTATTCATATAACTCAACTTGTTACTTGGTTGGAGTACTATCTCGTGTTTCCTTTTTTATTATATATAGTATTTTGCTGTATAAAAAGTGAAATATGTTTCATGTACACCCATACAACAACTAGAGAGATCGAGATAGAGAGAATGATGTGATATGTTTGTGATGTGATGGACATAAGAGATATAAAATAGGGTCGACCCAACGTATTTAGAGGCCTAAAACATAATTTTAAATGAGGCCTTATTAGTTTTAATAATATTATTTTATTAAAAATATTATATTATATATTTGCTATCAATTATTATAATTTTAAAAGCATAATTATTTTAGCTAATGTAAATTTTTGTTCTGTAGACAATGAAAGACATTGGCCAATTTGTATCAAAGAGCTAAATAATTAAGTAATTATTTATATTAAAGTTAGACATAATAACAGTCATTTAATAATATTTATAATGTATGACTCGTAATAAAATACATTGGCATGATATATGATCCTAAGACCTTGCAATTGACCTTTCAATGATCAGAATAGTATAACTTACATTATTTTGAGGTCTAATTTAGAGGCCAAAAAGTTTAAAGCCTAAGATCCTAGCCTCACTTGCCTTAACCTTAGGTCGATCCTAATACATTATAAGTTTATAACTTACATGAAACTTTTACAATTTGTGGTTTTGCTTTCACGAAAGGTATAAAAATAAAGATAAGTTTTACCATTTCAAGATTACCATAAGTTTCTAATTGTAAACAATTTTTATTGATATACAAATTGCCCACTAGTACTATCAAGGAAGATTGCTAGAGATAGGCTTTGAATTTAATCCAAGTCATTTTTAAGTGAAATGTCTAATGATATGTTTTATGACTCATCTCAAATTGAGTTTTAGGAAAGCAACAAATTTATGCCTATAAGGAAAAAAGTAGTTCCAGAATTAGTATTTTTTTGCTGTTGACAGTGATAACCATAAAAAATAAACACATATATAGTAAAAACTCCACTTTTGTACCATCTTTCATTGGCTATTTTAGATTCTTTTTGGAAAAAACAACAATTGCCATATTTGGTCCGTCCTTCAATATTTATCTATATGCCACACAAAGTTGTATCAATCATTATAATTGGCACCTTTATGACTCAATGATAGCTTGCATACCAATCAAATAAGAGGAAGCAGGTTGGAACCTACCTCTCTGGCTGGAAACAAAATACAAGGAAGCAACACATGATACAAGACCAAAATGAAATTATATGGCCTTTGGTACAAATTAAGAATTATAATAATATATAGTAAAAAACATCATTTTTGTTTTTGGTTTATTGAATAGTTTATAGATAAATATGTTTGTAGTTTCTATAAAAATTTCATCAATTTTTAATCTCTATAATATTTTATGTCAAAAGTTTTAATTTTTATAATGAGTAAATTAATGTGTACTTTCTGAAATTTTAAACTACTTTTTAGTGATATATATAAAATATTATAATCATCTCTTCCACAAAAATATAAGTTTTTTTAATGAATGATGAATTAAGCTTAAAATTTTAAGCGTAAAAAAAATCAAAATAACGAAAAATCTGAACATTGAAGTCGAATTTTGAACTCATTTTTTCAAAGACTTATATTATAACACATAAAGTGTATCAGCGCAATTTAGTAACATTCCGATAAAAGTCTCGATTTATTTTGATTTAAAGAAACTAAAGGATATATTGAATTGAGATTTCTAGAGAATTTAAAATATTTTTTGATTAAAAAAATCTTTTGGTATTCGATTAAGATTTTAAAAAATTATAAATAATTCTCGAGATATTTAATTTAGATTTCCAATATTTTTTAAAGAGGGCCGTAAAATCCGATGATATTCAATTGAGATTTTTCAGAACTTAAAATTTTTCTCTTGGTATTTAAAAAATATACATTTTGATGGATTCTTTACTAGAATGGATTTTGTGAGACTTTTTAGTTAATGTATATACAATTCCCATTCAACAATCTCACCAAAACCCTTGAAACTCTTTCAACAATTCAGCTCTTACTTTCCACCGTTTTTGAATTTCTTACTGCACATCAAGTTTTTATTTTTATATCTCGTCTCTTACGTTGCTTTTGCATCTTGCATCTTGCAGTTACTTTTACATTTTGATTCTTCATGTTTTTGTTGTTCTTCGTGTATTCATTTTAAGTTCCTTTTGTTGGTTTTTATTTTTTTATTTTTTATTTTTTTTGTTGGTTCTTCATGTATTGCTCACATTGACATGTTTTTGTTGCTTCTTTATGTTATCATTGATTTTTGTTGATTTCAAGTTAGTATGCTTTTTGTTGAATAAAAAAAATAATTTAGATTCTTTATGTTTTGTCACGTTAGTATACCTCACAATTAACATGCTTTTATGTTTTGCCTTGTTTAATAAAAAAAATTGTTTTGGTGTTAAGTATGCAGTTGTCCTGTGATATAATTTAAATAAAAAAAATTGTTTTGTCCTGTGATATAGGATTTAAAGTTTAAGGTTTGAGGTTATTATTATTAGTAGGGTTTAGAGTTTGAGGTTATTATTTTGATTTTATAGTGATGTTTTTTTGGGACTAAATGTATTAATTTTTTACAATTTGTATTTTAAAATAGACACTAAAACTGAATAAAAGAATTATTTAGGGATTAAAATGTTGAGAATTGACATGTACAACACTTCATAACTTCCTTAGCAAAGAATGTCTTTCAGATGAATTTATAGTCGAGCTTGTAGATGTATCTTCTTCTCTGATATTACCGATTAACGAAGACCATAAATATGAACCTAAGGTTCAAACCCAAGAGGAGCAAGACGAAGATACTAATTTATGAAGGAGTACTGTATCTACATATATGTGGATAAATGCTACTTAGGAGGACATGAAACTATAAACTATTTTGTTGTTGATAGATTTTAGAAACTGTATCAGTTTTGTTTTTATTTATTCAAACTTTATAATATATTTATTATATTTTGTCATTATAAATTCATAAAATATTTTAAAATCTTGTGTCACAAATCCATTAAAGGATCTTTTAAAATTTTGATCGTAAAGAAATTTTTAAAATCTTATAAAGAGTCTTTTAAAATCTTATAAAAAGTTTTTTAAAATCTACACATTCATACAAAAACTTTTAAAATCTTCAAGAATTTTTCTCTCAAAATAATCTTTTAAAATCTCAATTAAATACACCCCTATTGACAAAAGTTACTGTAGAGACTAAAAGTCGAAAGAAATAAAAATTAGTTTAATTACAACAGATTTGATAAATAATAGCCTTAAATCTCTTGATGATGCAGTTAGATATGGATATTTTTACACATGATCTACAATTACAGAAGTTGAGCTTTCCAATTAATAACTAATTAATAATGTTGATCAAGTTGTTGGAGTGTTACTTTTGTGTTTTGAATCAAGGTTGCGAGCAGTTAAAGGCATCCTAATGTTGAGAGCAGAGACAATCATTAAGATGAGACACACCAAAACAGAGATTAATGATAGTACTAACATAATTGCATGAGCCATTACTCCCTTAACTTCATGTGCATATTGTGCTGAAGCTATTGCCAAAGCTGTTAGAGGAAATGAATAAGCCCACCATGCCACACTGAATTTCTTCATTGATTTCTTAAATAGCAAAGGTCTTGAAACCTGATTATTGTTCAAAAATACAAAACAAAACAAATTAAGTTAATTACCAAAACCCTTTTTTTCTTTTCAAAATCTATAAAATACTAGACAAACACATAGACTTGACAATCACAACTTGACATCAATAATAAATTTGATGATATAAAAATAATGAAATGTAATTTAATATGCTAATGTGTTATTAATAGATATCAAATATTAAATACATCTTCAATCGAAAGTGTCGGTGTGACAATTTATTATTTTATCTATCATAAATTTCTAGCTAAGTCCAAGTACATTGAACTATAAATTGCCAACCATACAAAAGTATTGGGTTGGCATCAACACAACAGGGGACATATAAAAATTCTTGTATCATTTTCATATATAGAAAAGAAACAAAATCACATGAAAATATCCAAATTAATTATCCATTTATACTTCAACAAAGGTCATAGTCATATAAATAAAGGGACCAGCTTTCTAGAGGATTTCAACTTTAGATACTTCCAAATGATGAACAAACAAACCAAGCTTGTCAAAAGAAAAGAACGTAAAGAATTTGACAACATTAGTTCAAATTTTTGCTTTTTAACTCAAACCATCATTTTTTCTTGATAAACTTAGATCCACCGACTACTAAGAAACAACATTAGGTGCATAAGGTAGCCCTCCTTAGGAATTGCAAGCAAAAAAATTGATATATATATAACATTTTCTATTTTTCTTTTCACCATAAATATTCACTATTTAGTAAATCATATATATAGACACCAAAAATTTCAAATTAATTGTTGCATTTTGAACAAAGGTACGCGACTCCAATCTGAGTTGCAATATAATAATTATTGATGTTGCTTAAACCGCAACATAATTGTAATTAAGACTGTATCAATTACATTTGACCACGATTCTGTGTTATATTAAATTACAATGCATCGAAACATGATCGTGACAGTTATTTACAAACATGACAATAACAGCTATTTAAAACCCAAACTACAAATTCACGATCAATGATTTGACAATTTTTACCAATTAGATCCTAAAGCAGCCACAAACTCATTTAGTGATCATCAATTTAGAATTTTCTCTCTTTTTGCTCAATTAAAGTGAAAACAAATAGGAAAACATTTATAAAAAACAAACAAAACTATTTACTTTAACAACATAAAAAGAAAATAATTACCAGGGACATGAAAAGGAAGAGTGAGAGAAAGAAGAGCATCTTAGAACCACTATCAAAGTATCCACAAATAGAATGCCAAGCCAAGCTAGCTATACTAGGAGTTGCAAAGAACAAAAAGAAAACAGGACGAAGCATTGAAGGGAAATTATTATTCCCTGGCAATCTTTGATAAAGTGTCACAAAAAGCACCAAATAATGTGCAATACCAAGTGAAAACAAACATATTGCACTTTCCTTCCAACCCATTTTGGCTGCCGCTTCTGCGGCGACCAAGTTACCAATGACAGACATTTGACTTGTCGGATTCGCAACCATTGACAAAAACCTTTTACCTTTTGTAAACCATTGACCATAAATTTTAACATCAAGCATAACTATAGGAACAACAAAAAACAACCAAAGTATTTTGTAATGAAGTGTTGAAGGTGGAACAATTGGTGAAGATTCAAGCAAAATTAGCCATGAAATCCATGGAGCAAACATGTAGTTTACACCAATTTTGTTAAAGAATTCATCTTTGACTTTATCAAAGTGAAATAAACATTTTAGGAGATAGAGAAAAGAAAGTGTGAGGAGTGTGAATAAGGATAGTGACCATAAGAGAGTGAAAGCTGTTGAGGGTATCATAGTAAATACACGTCTTAGAAAATGTGCATCTTTGATTGGTTCAATTAGGATCTTCCATAATAAAGCTTGGCTTGAGAGAGATAGAGTGATTCTAAAATAGCCTGCATGGATTTGTGTTAGGATGATGGATTGTGAAGAACTTTTGTTGATTTGAGAGTTGAAATTGGATTGGTTTTTGGTTTGTGGAAGATTATGATGATGATCTATTGGAAATGCTATATTTGAATTTTGTGGTTGTTTCTCAATGTCACCCATTTCAATGACGGTACAAAGTGCAATGTAATGCAATAAATAATCTTTTAAAGCAATTTGTGGAAACAAAGGATATGTATTTATAGCTTAATTAGAATGGAACATGTTTTCAACTCAAGTCGGTTGCACCGCCTTTGAAGTATCATATGTTTTAAATCTTGTATAAAGATCTGGCATAAATTATCACCATCTCGTCTTTTAATTTATAGCGGATAATACTTCAATTAATTTAAAATATAAAATACATAAAAAGATATTTTAAATTAAAAATAAATTTTATTAATTAATATTTTAAATATTTTAAAAATAGTAAATAAATAAATTATTTTAAATTATTATTTATTAAAATTATTTTAAATTATAAATAATATAAATTATTTTTTATATTGTAATAAATAAATTATAAAAAAAATTAATGATAATAATAAGATAAAATTTATAGAAACTTAAGCTTATATACTATTTAAATTAAGTTATTAAAAAATGATATAATTTATAAATTTATAAATGATTGTTATTTTAGAAAACTTTAAAGCTACAAGTTATAGTTATAACTCGTCTTATCGTTTGTTATCCTTACCTTACCTGCCTTTGTTGTGGTGTTTCATAAATTATGTAACCATTTTGATGGATCATAGATACTATTGGACATACAGCTCATAATAATTTGTAATGTACGTAAAGCTACCTGACGAATACGCGGCTGATTCATTTGTCGTTTATCATATCAAATAGTACTCCAAACTTCAGAGGGATTATTGAAGTGTTCCATTTTTAAAATATTAGTATTATAATTAATTTACAAAATTTTTACCAGCTAGTATTAAACAAATTTCAAATTTTCTATAAAAAAAAAACATATCAAAGTACTTCAATTTTATTTATAAGTAAAAGTTTATGAAAGAAAGTAGATGTGTATATATAAAATTTATAAATTGAACATGAGAAATACAATTACATTGTATTTTGATTTGACTTATCTAAAGTGAATAACTCATTATAAGAAGTAAATTGAGTTATATCAACTATTAAATTAAAAACGCAAAATAAATATTGTAGGCCTATTATAACCAATTATGAGTTTGTTAAAATAATAACTCAATTTTTTTTTTATTTTATATTTTACTCGCTTTAGATATTATTATTTTTTTTAAAAAAAATCCACTATGCTTATAGGAAGAAAGAAAAGTTGAAAGTATAGTTAAACATGTATAAGACTTCATAACTTATTTTATTGTCAAATAGTTTAGTGATTAAACTCATCATACACTTTAAATATTTCGAGAAGTGAAAAATTTCAAGTTCAAACTCATATATTTGCATATTGATGTTACGGGACTGCGACTTCATTTGTTTATCTCAATCTTGTGAAATAAATATACAAGTCGACTGAGTTACATACCACTATATATGCTTCAATTTCCCTTATACCATTTACAGTGTATTTTTCAATATGAAAGTCACATTTTTCTTATGACTTTTATAATTTTATAAAGTAACTCTTTTTCTTTTGAGCCAAAAAACCAAGTTTTGTAGACGAAAAATGTTTGATGTACATCTTATAAGGTGTATATATCTGGAGAGAAATAAATATAAAAGATAATGTAATAGATGTGAAATGTTAATGATATGATAGAAAAAAAAAGATAGAAATAAAATGAAGTGTTGAATGAATGTATACATTTTAAGGTGTATACGTAGAGTTGGGTATATGAATCGGAACCTGCAGACTGATCCATTTGACTAGCAATCCACAAGTGTTATGCCGTTTAAAACTGTGGATTCACGGGTTGACCTGCAATCCGAGTAACTACAATTTTATTTTTTAAATAATAAATATACTTTTATTTACTATAATTTAATTCAACGTTGCATTCGGTCCATATGACAAAAAAAAAAGTCTAAACCCTAATGAACTTTAAACTAGTTAATACTTTTGTGGTTATATAAGTTATATCATTTTTTTTTTGTTGTTATACTTTTAATATGTTGGTTTGGACTACTAGAATTCTTAAGTATTATTTTTGATTTTTTTTTCTTACTTTGTACTTATTACACAAAATTATGAGTTTTTGTATTTTTTCTTTCAAAAAATTGATCTTTTTTATGATGTGCAGATCAACACGTTTGGCCATAGACTAATGCGAGACAGACTTAAGACCAATATATAACAATCCTTTATCAGTTGTAAACGAGCTAATTCAATTTATTTAAAGTGCGAATTTATGCATAATGGGTTAGAATAGGGCGAGGCAACCCAGAAACTATCTCTATATGTATCATTGTTGCTTGTAGACTGGTCCACTTCAGGTGTCTTTTTTGTACTCCTGTTTGTTTCGTCGAGGGTTCAAGCATGTCAGCGAAGAATTGTTTGTTGTGTAGTTTATTTATGCTTTTTACAACTATACACGTTCTTAAATGGGACAATTTTTTTTCTAAAGGATCTAGTGGGAGTTCACGTACATTAATGTAGAGAAAGAGAATTTTAATATGAATAAGATTCATAATTAATTATTTTTTTATTAAAATAACTTATTGGATATACAATGTTCTGTTTAAAGTAGATTAATTGGGAGTGAAACTATAACCTACATACATATTTAATGTCTATCTATTTATTACTGGATCTAATCATATGAATTAATAATTAATAACTAATAATCTTTGTGTTTCTTTATATTCCACATTGTATAAATATTCAAGTCTTCAAATAATATTCAGTTTTTTTTTTAAGAGTTAAATAAATTTTTCGTTTCTGTAAAATTTTAATATTATATTTTT
>JBBPBP010009779.1:32513332-32581703 GCA_037974735.1 Cicer chorassanicum
TAAAACTTGAAGAAATTGCTGATACATAACTTTCAATATATTTTTAATAAAAAAAATTATATATTCTTAGTTAAAAAATTTATATAGATCGTTAAAAATTCTCTATAATTTTTTCTTGAGATTTTTCTTTATTTCTTATTAAAAAAAATTTAAAATTTTCAACTGCATTAATGTTTTATTTATCAACATTAACTCCACTAATTATATTACATCTTTTTATATAATTTATAATAAATACTATAATAAGAAACATAAATTAAAACTCTCTTCTATAATATAATCATTTTCTTAATGATGTCAATATGCTAAGTATTGCAAGACCTTTTCTAGCCTTTTGCTATCTCATTTGTAGTCTTTTTCTTTAACTAGTTTGTTTGTAGTTTTCTTTTTCTTTTATTACTCTTTTATGTTTTTCTAATGTATCAAAGAAGAAAATAAAAAGGAAGTCTTTTTAGCAGGTATGACAATGGGGCGAAGGTTGATTTTACCTCTCTCATCCTTGCACCCGGCTAATCGAAAAAATCCGCATCCGCACTCACTTTTTATCGGGTGTGAAATTTAAGTTCCCATCCATACCAATGGCGGGCTTCGGATTTCCCCGTCTCGCACCCGCACCTATTCATATATATAAAATAATAAATTTAAAAGTCATATTTATTATAATTAATATAATAAAATAATTATTATTATACAATAATAAAATATTAAAATCACATTTTCAATAGAAAAGTGATTATAATTTTTAATATTTAAAAAATATTAAATATATTGAATATGTATATGTATATAAACATTAAAAATAACAACAATATTACTAGCGGGCGGACACGGAGGCAGTTGCGGGGTGGATATCAACATCTCCAAACCCGTCTCCACCCCCAAGTGTTAATTTTGGGAAAAAACTGCGCCTGCATGCAATTAAAGTGGACTTTTCTGCTCGAATCGAGACAAATTCAGATAGATATTCGCATATGCAGATTTTGTTGTCATTGCTACCCTACAAGAGAAAAATTAATGAAGTTCCCTACTCTACAGAAATTCTTGCCTCCACACACAAATGTAACATCCACTTCCATGTACACTTCCTTTTTTCTTCTGAAAAGTGGTAACGCCTTGAAGATACACAAGAGTCACTAGTTATTTACTTTTCAAATAAGTGAAATTGTGGCCAATCATGTCCCGTTGGGCCAACTAGAGTTCATTACTTTCCTTCTTCTTTATATTTTTGTTACAAAATATCCTTCTTCTTTTTCATTTTTGGTACAAAAAATATCCTTCTTCTAGTAATGGGAAGAGTGTGTAGGTGTATGTTAACCACATTTCTTTGCATTGCATTTTAGATTCGATTGTGTGAAAAAGAAGAATGCCACCTCAACCGAAAGGTAAAATAAGCGCACTGTAATTGAACAATTTACCAACAAAGGAATCCACTTTATGTTGTTTGCATATACAGTCAGAAATCCAAAGTTCCTTATTACAAATTTAATAGGTTTATTGTGCGTTTGTTTATTATTATTATTAAAATGATTGTTTTAAAAAAAAATGATATTTAACCTATTGATATACAATTTTGTAAAAATAATTTTTTTAAACTACAAAATTACCATAAAAGACATAAAAAATGATTTTCAAGAAAACATGTTTGTTTGAAAAAACATTTTTTAAATCCATGATTTTTCTAAATACACATATGTTTCTCTACTCTCTTGTGCATCTCAAATCATTTTCTACAAATTCTCCTCTTTATATCCTTAAAATCATTTTTTATGCGAACAAATCTCTTTGATTGTGTTTGAAAAACACAAACTTTGTTAGCATAAGAATGTTATGTAAAGAGAGAAATTATATTTGACATGTTGTCACATTCATCTTATTTTTTACTTTTGTATATGCGCTCACTCTCTCTAGTTTTAAAAATAAAAAATGGATCTATTTTTTACTAGTAAGCATGATCCTGTTCACTTTCATCTTATCTTACTTGTGTTTTGGAATTTTGAAGGATATCAATTTCAAAATATTCAGGCGGAATTTTTTAGAAAATGTTATGTTTCTTAAAACTGGAGTCTACTCATTGTTTTCTATGTGTAGTATACATTTCATTTGTATTCCCCAACCTTTTTGAGTTGACAAAGGGGGATAATTATTTTAGATTTTATATTTAGATTTTATGTTGGTTCAAAAATCTGAAGCATATTCTGAGGGGGGGGGGGGCTTTTAAGCTTTTTATGATTAAAATTAGAATCAAAATTAAAATCTAAATTAACATGTTTGTCATCATAAAAAACGAGGAGATTGTTGAGGCAAAATCTCAATTTAATGTTTTGATGAAAACAAACAAAAAATTAATTAAGAATGTTAATTATGATTTTAAATGTTATGTTAATTTAACTTGTGTTTTTGAGTGTATTAATTTAAAGATATGATTTAAACAAATCAAAGAAATCAACATAAAAAGACAAGAAACTGAATAGACAAGAAAGGAGAACATTTTTAACAAAATCTGAAAAACGGAGAATGTTCTCCAGTTTCAAAAATGATCATCACAGCTCCAAGATCAATCAATGTCCACTAGTTAAAAGAAGTTTTAGCATCTGGATTTTACATCAATATCATCAACACTTGGCAAGGAACAAACTAAGACAATCACATTCAAAGAAACTACTCGAATCACAGAGAGAGAAGATCACGAATTAGCAAGACCAGACAAATCTGAACATTCTTAGCAAAATCGGTAAAACGAAGAACGTTCTTGACAGATTTCTGGAAAACGAAGAACGTTCTCCACATCTGCCATAAACAAAAATGATCAGTTTTCTATGTAAAAGATTAGATCTAGGAAGTGTTATTCATTCCATAACTTCATCAAGAATATACAAGGATTAATCTAAGCAAGAATAATTCTAGAATTCGAGGACTCAACACCTTGTTTCATAAAAAGCATAAAGCAAGATCATTCTCCAAGTTAAGCAAATGCAAGTACAATTAACAAGTTGTAAAGTACACTATTGTTGTACCTTCAAACAGACTTGCACACGTGACTTAAAGCTAGTAATCATTTTAGACAACTGACAGGATCACAAATACAAGTCAGCTCATCTCAAACCAATTCAAAGAACGTTCTTGGATCTCAAGAACATTCTTGGTTTTAGCATGAACAATCCTGCTTTTTGGCTGATCTTATCCATTCACTTACTCATGACAGCTGGCCTACTTTCAACGGTTAAATGAGTTGTCATAAGCTCTCTTGAAGCCTATAAATAAAGCGTCACAATGAAGAACAAATTAGAGCTTCAAGTACTAAGAAAATTCATTACTCATTTCAATCATACTTGAATTTCTCTCACTCAAATACATTAAATTAGTTCTGATTTTTCCCATTTGATTCCTAGAATCATTCTCGTGTATTTCTCTATCAAAGAATCAGATCTCAAACAAGATTTGAGACATCTCAGATTCTAACAAAACAATCTCATCATTATTGTAAAACTCAAACTTTAAGAGTTTAGTATAGTTTGGGTAGATTGTAAGAAATCCTATCAAGGTTGATAGGTGACCTGATTGAACTCCTTTCTAGGTGGAAAGGTTTTAACTTTGTAACAGATCAAGGTTGATTTGAGCTAGGTGCTGTAAAACCAAGAAGGTTCTTTGTTTTGAACACTTAGTCGAAAATCTCGGTTGTGAGGACTGAACGTAACTCGAGTTGGGTGAACCAAGATATATCCTTGTGTGGTATCTCTTCCCTTATCTATTTACTTCTGTTTGATTATCAAGTTAAATAGATAAAATAAATTGTTGATTTTAACTAACCAAGAACGTTCTCCGTTTTCGGGTCAGAAACCAAGAACGTTCTCCGTTTTCTGTTTTCACAACCAAGATCAATCTTGAATTAAATTCTTTAAGTTTTAATAGGAAATTTTAAAAAGGTGAAATCATAATTCAAACCCCCCCTTTCTTGTGATTGACATTGCTACTTCATTTCTACCTCTCCTTTTTATTCCAAGCAAATCAATGAATTTAGGTCCTCCATTTCATAGTTTTTGGATCCTCCTGAAAAATAAACATATAAATAAATCATCACGAAAATATGCCAGTAATAGATTTTGGAGGTCCTGTTCTAATCTTAAAAATTGGGCCCTAATAAAAGAAGTGCAATTTTAATAATTAAAAAATTGGAAAAATAAATTTTAGTCCACATATCAAACTACATGACGCTCTATCCATACCAATTTACATGATGTTCTATCATACCACTTTACATGATGTTTTACCCATACCAATTTACATGATGCTCTACACATACCAATGTACATGATGTATATATATTAGACTCAAATTTCTTTCATGCAAATTTTTAGAAATAGTTTGGTTTTACTGTTATCCCATCTTGCAATAGTTCTTTCATCACTCTCATGATTTTTCGCATCTTTCTTAGTTGCTATTCTAATTGATATTTAAGTCAGCAAAAATGCTAAATCACGTATTTAAAGCAGTTCATAAAGTAACCTACCATTAATCAAATTTCCAACTCATAAACAAGGTGATAGTTTGATTATCCATGGTCACCCGATTTCATTATCCATAGTGACAAGCCATAGTTTCATTATCCATTCTGCATAATCAACCACTAGTTAGTATTTCCTAGAAATCTTCTTCAACGAGTCATAGTTTCAATATCTAAAACATATGAAATTTACTATAACAGAACAATTGAAATATTTTCAAATTTAATATTTTCAAATTTATTAGCTTAATCTATTTTTAGACACATTTTAAAATTAAAGAAATAGAATAAGAGAACAAGACTTACCGGATGAAAAACTAAATGAGGGTCGCATAAAAAGAAGTTTATTTAAGTTTGTGGTTGTTTAACAAATACTCTTAAAACACTTGTTAGCGTGATCTTTATTCTTAATTACGTTTTTAGTTTAATTATGCTAACGTATCAATTTATTGTTAAAGCGGAAAGATATGTGCTCACGAGATTTAATATATATATATATATATATATATATATATATATATATATATATATATATATATATATCACTATCCCGTCGTTAAATTAATTTACATGTCATTTTAAAATAAGAGAAATATTAATAATACACTTTCTAATACATTATTTTTATATGTACTCTGAGTCCCACTAAATAATGTAAGTCTCACGTAAATATAGTGAGACATTTTTTAATTTTAACCAATTAGAGTACATTGACAAATGTGTATTAGAAATTGAATTTTAACATAATTCTAAAAACAACAATAATATACATACATCTACAATTTCTATATACTCATTTAACATCTCATTTTTTCTTTATATCTATCTTTTTATCACATCATTAACATATCACATCACATTATTATATTATATTATATTTATATCTCTTTCCTATGGGTGTACACCAAATATTTTTCTTCTAAAACTGATACAAAAATTTGAAAATCAAATCAGGAATTCTAAAAATTTGATATTCAATCAAGTCTATTCAATTATAGCTCCTACTATATCAATAAAATATAAATCAATTTTTAACTTTAATATACAAATATTTTAATATAATACAAAAATAAAATAATTATTGAACTTACCATTTAACGATCCCTTCTTGCATTGCTTTTACTACCCCTAGTATGTGAGGCTTTAAGCATCTTTTGAAATTTTTGTATTTTACTCACTTAATTTCTACAATTTTGAAATATTAGTCATTAGTTGCATTTAATGTAAAATGTCAATATATTTTGCTCACTTTGTAAAAATAATTCAACAAATAGTTATACCTTCATTTGTAGTTTTTTATAGTAATTCACAAAAGTTTGCTTACTTTTGTAGGGATTCCATCTTTCTCCTATAATTGTCCATCTCCGTTTGATATCAGTAGAACAAAGATACACAAAACGATCCTTCGAAGATTATATAAATATATCAATCTTCAATGACAAGAAATACACTAAAACAAACAAATTTTAATTCAAGATGTAGTACTCCAATTTTGTCTAATTTATTAGAAATAATTCAAAAAGTAATAATATCCATTTTTATTATATATCAAATTTTTTGATTCCTGCCTTCATAATCATTAATACAAAAAAGAAAAATATATATATAAAAAAGGAAATAAAAATAATTAAAATAATTAGGCTTATTATGTCTCATCAATTTACAATGTCAAATCAAAGTATAGTTTTAAAACCAAATCAAATTACAATTTTAAAAATTAAGCCAAATAAAATTACACTAAAAATTAAGTCAAACCAAATGAAACTAAGCCATCTGCTCTAGTCTGTTTTGCCTCTGTTTTGTTTTATAAAGCTGCCATTGCTCACTGCCAAGCCTTGCTCTGCTTATGCTGATTGCTATTGATGCACAAGCCTTGCTCACTGATACATTTGTACCTGTTGTAACTAATTAGAGAAATAAAAACATAATTTTTATAAGTCAACCATTGTATACATTATACATAGCAAAGAGACAAACTTTTGAGTTTAAAAAAAACTAAAAGACAAATTAAAGCTGCAAATAAAAAGCTCAGTAAATGAATAGATAAAAACAAATAAAGGCTAAAACCATGAATGCATCAGATGTGCAGAAGAAACTTAAATGATAAACAAAAGAAAAGAAACATCAAACAAGAAACTAGAAAGCTCAAACACTGACATAGACAAAGAAAGCAACTAAACATTTAAAAAACGATCTGGGATTAACACTACTGATAAAAAAACGCATACAAAGAAGGAGAAAAGGAAGAAAGCAGAGGGTGCATCAGTAACAAACAACAAACCAAAAACGCAAAGGTATTTTTTTTGTACAATATCTGTTTCTTTATCTTCACTGACAACTCCTTTTTTGTTTAAAAAAATGTAGATTATTTTTTATTTGTAAGAGCAAAGATTAATGAGCCAAACAAAAAAAAATAAGACTAAAAAATTCGAACTTGTGATGATGTCGCCGCTATTGCCGTCGTAGCTGCTGTTGCCGCATCCGCCGTAGCCGTTTCCTTGTTCCTCTTCGTTTTTTTTTTCTGGCTAATGCATCTGCAAACCTCGTGGTATCTAATGCATTTTTTTTTTAAAAAAGGTTTAATTTCCTTCCTAACTAAAATTTCATCATAAAAAATACAAATATTATATTAAAGATTAATTAGATGTGACATCTTTTTAATCTTTGAGTTTTTAGGACACAAGTAGTTCAACTTGATAGTTCTAAAAATCTCTTTATTTATTTATTTATTTATTTAATTATTTTTTAATAAATTAATCTAAAATTGACTTATAAATTTTCCTAATTAAATATGGTATTATTTTTTATCTGAGTTGTTAAGACACATATTGTACAACTTAGTGGTTTTAAATTCATATCTAAACCAAAAATAATTTAAAATATTCTTAAAAGGATTAATTAGATGAGACATCTTTTTTATTCTTTGAGTTTTTGAGACACAAGTTGTATAGTCCTAAAACTCGCATTTCAAAATATTTTTTTTCCAAGTCAAAAAAGTTCATTTTCTTTTCTCGTCAAAACATTTTTTTAAATATAACAAAACCAATTTTCTTTTATAAAAAAAGAATCAACACATTCGCATTTTCTACCCAAGAACTACGTAACTTTGATTTCTCCATCGCACTGGGAAATACGTAGGAGCAAGATCACTCTTGTCAAGCACTTTAATAAAAATTTATTTTTTTGTCCTTTATTTCTTAAGCACACATTTATTCCAAAATCATATTTAAATAATAATAACAATTGTTATTCATATTTAATAATAAGAAGAAATAAATATACTTAAGTTAATATTAATTTTGCACAATTAATTATAGGTAACCGTATTTTTAACGGATGTTGTAGGGTGCTAAAACCTTCCCTACGCATAATCGACTACCGAACTCAAAATTTGGTTTCAAAGACCTTTTTATTTTTATTTTTAAGGGTTTCCAATATTTTCCCTATTTTAAAATAAATTTTGGTGGCGACTCCATTGAATTCGATAAACACTCGAAATTTTGGGCCTCGACAGCTGGCGACTTCGCTGGGGACACTTAGAGAGTCAAGCCTAACATAATTAATTGTGCAAAATTTTTAACTTTTTTTTCTATATTTGTTTGTTTTTTATTTTCTTTTACTTTATGTGTTTATTATTTCTTAAGAAGTATTAACTGACATTATAATACTCTTTTAAGCTAGTATATTTTATTTATTTATTTAGTTATTTATTTATTTATTTATTTTGTATATGTATATATGTTTTATTATCATTATGGAGCTATTGAATTATACTTATTCCACACCCTACACTTTTACTAAGACACACACTTATGAGTGGAACCTTATACCCGGGTTTGAACAAAACTTAAGTTTAGTTTCGAGGTTGCATATTGGTAGCCTTCTGGATGTACATCCTGTTTGGTTAGCATGAAGACCTCACCTAGAGTTTGATCTTACTGGCTCTAGGAACCATGTTTAGAACTATAGAGCCACCTTGTGAGAGTTTTACTACATAAGCCAATATACCCTTTCATCAAATGTCCATATAAGCAAAAAAAAAAAAAAAAACTCATACATTCATTCAAAACGTTATATATTCACAACAGTCATTTTGCATAATTGCATTCATATCTCATGACATTGTTTCTTTTGAAAAATGAATTGGCATTTTGCATCAATTTTTCAGGATTTTTGGGGAATCATAAGGTCCTTAGTCACAAGTTAAATTAAAGTGAACAATGGGATCGGAAAAAAGAAAGACTTTACTTTTAAAGTTCAAGCAATCTGATTTGAGAGGTTTAAGAGACATTAGTAATCAAATGAAAACCATACAACGTGATAGTTTCTTTCACAAATATGGGAAGATCCTAAATCTCTTGGCAGTAAATGTGCAAATAGGAGCCCTCGTGGCATTGGCTCAGTATTACGACCCCCTCTTAAGATGTTTCACCTTTCAAGATTTTCAGTTGGCCCCCACATTAGAGGAATTTGAGCAAATATTGGGTTACTCCCTAGAGAAAGGAAATCCTTATCGATATACTGGCAACCACCGAATTTGGGCGCAATTGCTGAAGTGTTGAAAATCGACATAAGAGAGTTGGCAAGTACAAAAGAGGAAAAATGAGCTATTCATGGTTTTTCAAGAAAATATCTAGAGCAAGAGTGCCAAGATTTAGCCGTTAAAAAAGAATGGAGTACTTTTCTAGATGTTTTGGCTCTGATTATCTATGGTATTATTTTATTCCCAAACCTTGTTAATTTTGTAGATTTTGTTGCCATCAATGTCTTCTTAGCTTTTAACAAAAATAAACAAAATCCAGTTTTCGCGGTTCTTGCTGATGTATACTACTCACTGCATATGCGACATGAGAAGAAAGGGGGAACAATTTTGTGTTGTGTTCCAATGTTGTACACCTGGTTCATGTCCCATATGTTCAAGAAAGGGTATCGTGTTGGAGTTAAAATTAATCGTGAATGGGCTCAGAGTATAGCAAGCCTTACTGGAGACACAATTTCATGGTATCATAGAAAACAAGGGGTGGAGGAAGTAATATGCCAATGCGGAGATTTCCCAAATGTACCTCTCATGGGAACCAAATGATGTATTAATTATAATCTGATGGTGGCTCTGAGACAGCTTGGCTACCCTGTGTTGAAAAAACCAGATGATAAGTAGTTGGAAGCTTTTGTTTTGCACAATACGGGTATCGTAGACCCATAAATGTTGCGAAGGATAAGTCGGGTTGGGAAATGATCGTTAGAAAAGGAAAAGTACTCGGATGCAGAACTTGCACCACAAAAAAACCCTATCAACAATGGGTAAAGAAAATAGTACAAGAAATCAAGTTGTCTTTCCATAGTACACCCTCGAGTGATCAGGAAACACCTGAACTTACCCTTGTTACCAATGAAGAAATAGAAGAACTCAAAGCATCATTGTTAAAATCTAAAGAAGAGAAAAATGAGCTACAAGCGAAGTTAGAAAGAGAACGAGAATTTACAATCAGAAATCACATGTAAGAGTCAGTTTATTGAGAGAAGCAATAAGAGGTTGAGAATTGAAAAGGAAAATAAGCTTGACATACAAGATTATTTGAGAAGTCCAAATGAAGAGTTAGATGTGCGAAAGCAAGAAAAGAATGCAGCTATTGAAGAGGCCTATATATGGAAGCAACTGTGGACAAAATCAACAAGCTCTAAGAGGAACATAAAAAAGGAGTTTGAAGATTTAAAGAAACAACCGAAACAAATAGTAGCTGAGTACGAGAGTCAATTAAGGAATGAGAGGCAACCCAAAGAAGAAATTGAAGAATTACTCTCAAAACATCAAGATGCACTAAGAACAGAAATGGAGAATTCTAGTGAGTTGAAGAATTACATTGATTACCAAGAAAAGATCTATAACGACTTAAAGGATGAAACAATATATTGGGAGAATCGTTTCATGATGTTGCTAGGTCAGTTGAAGAATCAAGAGATCTACAAAGAGCTGGAAGATAAAGGTAGGCATTGGAAAGACTGCTTTTCAAAATTGGCGATGCTAGCAAATAAAGCAATCGTAAACATTCCAAAGCATCTAAGAGAGATTGATGCAGTAATGCATCCGCTCAATACTCTAGTCAAAGTCTACAAGTTCTTTGAATATTGCAAAAATTTGGTAGAAAAATTGGAGGAGAAGATTGGTTGTCCTATTAAAAGAGAAGATTAAAGTACCATAGTCAATGTAGTTTTGAATTTAAATGTGATGTACTCTTTTTCTCATCAATGAAGGATTTGCTGTTTTGATTTCCGATCCCCATATTTTCTTCACTAATAATTTGTTTTTGTTAAAAAAATTTACATAAGGCTTATGATTCCCCAACATCCAACTATCATAATTAACTAATTAATTTCATCTTCATTCCATTCATATTTAATACATACTCCTAGAATTTTATTTATTTATTTTAAAAAACAGAAAAGAAAAAAAATCAATAAAGCTGTTTCCCAGACACCCTTATCGGACTCGCGCAAACTCCAAGATCAAGGATGAACTTGAACAAATATGGATCCTCCAACTGCAAATGAAGAACACCAAACCACTCTTTCTCACCCACCAGGTTTTACCCCGACTACCCATGAGTTTCGTACAACAGCTATGCAATTTCTTACGTATGGTCTCCCACCTGATTATACTCCACCATTAGTTATCAACCCCATGGACAATAACCCAAACCACTCAACTATCAACGCCCAAAGCCTAAACCAACCACAAATCCCACCTCGTATGGGCTACGTGCCACCCCAAAACACTATACCCTCATAAAATATTCCATATACTACACCCCAAGTACCCCATCTTGATGCTAATGAGAATTGGTAACAACCTCACGTTGGGGATAATACACGATCGAAAGATAAATTCCATGTTTTAGAAGAGCGAATAAAAGCAATTGAGGGGCATAATGTCTATGGTCTCAAAGATATTGATATGTGTTTGGTTCCCGATGTGCATATCCCTCCAAAATTCAAGGTTATTGAGTTTGAAAAATACAAAGGCGCCACATGTCCTAAAAATCATCTGACTATGTATTGCAGAAAAATGGTTTCTCATGCTCATAACGACAAACTTCTCATTCATTTTTTCCAATACAGTTTGAGTGGGGCATCGTTAAGTTGGTATATGCATCTCGAGCGAAATCGAATTCGTTCATGGAAAGACTTGGCTGATGCCTTCTTAAAACAATACAGGTACAACCTTGACATGGCCCTTGATAGGATGCAATTGCAAAATTCATGGAAAAAGGACAAAGAAACTTTCAAAGAATACGCACAACGGTGGAGAGAAGTGGCATCACAAGTAGAACCTCCTTTATCTGAAAGAGAAATGGTTGGTATGTTTATGGATACTCTCCAGTCACCTTTTTATGATAAGATGATTGGGAGTATGTCATCAAACTTTTCCGACCTGGTCATTAGGAGAAATGATAGAAAGTTGGATGAGGAGTGGCAAGATCATATGTGCAGCAATTGGCGTGAAAAAACCCCATATGGGATTCATAAAAAAGAAAGAAGGGAATGCTAACGCTGTAATAGTAACCCCAAGAGTCTACTATTTTCCATCCATGAATTCTTATCGACCCCTAAATTTCCAGCCCCCGATACGCCAAACTCCTTACATTCCCTATCCATATGTGGCTGCAACCTCACAAGCTTCATACCCTTAATATCACCTTTCAAGACCACCTTTTTATCAACCAACTCTGGTCCAACCACCACCTGTCACATTTTCCCAACAAAACCAACGGAACCAAAATCCAAACCCGAATCAATACAAACAACCAGTTAATCGAGAAAAGAAGATAACCCATTTTGACCCAATTCCTGTAACATACAACCAATTGTTGCCTCACCTACTCCAGAATTCAATAGTAGTCCCGAGACCAATGAAACCTCTGGAACCACCATTCCCAAAATGGTATAACCCAAACGCCAAATGTTAATACCATGCAGAAGCTGTAGGGCATTCCATCAAAGATTGCCAAGCCCTAAAATCTAAAGTGCAAGAACTGATTAATGAAAAATAGCTTATTTTCAAGGAAGATGGTCCCAGTGTAGGGAGTAATCCTTTACGGGGCCACGGGGATACCTTTGTCAATGTCATTGAAGATGAGATAGACCAAGTTGCAAAAGATGATCATGTGTAGACCATAAAGTCATATATCGAAAATAGTAGATCTTTCCAAAGACCATTGGAAATTCTCTACAGAAAAGAAAATCTTAAGCCAACTCATAGCTGACCAAATGTGATAATTGTCCTACAACCAACCTCTTTTCCTTACGAAAATACCAAAGTGGTGCCATGGAATTATGAAGTTACCTCCCACTTGGCCAATCATCAATCAAGTGATAGTTGTGGATCTAAAAGAATTGATGTCACCAACATTTCAGGGATTGGTGTGATGACTCGGAGTGGTTGTGTATATGCCCCCAATCAACCTAAGGAAAAGGAAGGCCATGGAGGAAAAGGGAAATATGTTATGAATCATGCTATAAAAAGGCCAGAGACTTGCAAAAGGACAATGCTTGAAGAAAAATCTAACGAATTTTTGTTTTAGCGATGGTGAATTACCAGATGAGGGGATAGGGCATAATAAAGCACTACACATCTCTATGAGGTGTCATGACCATATTCTTGCACGAGTGCTAGTTGATAATGGTTCATCGTTAATTGTCATGTCGAAACCAACACTTTCAAAACTATTTATTGATGGAGCTTGTTTGAAACCGAGTGCTTTGGTGGTGAAAGCATTTGATGGATCCAGAAGACAAGTTGTTGGTGAGATTGACCTGCTGATTCAAATCGGACCCTATAACTTTGGAATAACTTTCCAAGTGATGGATATGAAATCAGCATACAGTTACCTTTTAGGGAGACCGTGGATTCATGTTGTTGGAGCAGTGACATCCACTCTCCATCAAAAGCTAAAGTTTATAGTGAACGATAAGCTGGTAATAATATCTGGAGAAGAAGATATGATAGTGAGTCATCTATCTTCCATGGGCTACATCGAAGACACGGAGGAAGCCATGGAGACTTCCTTCGAAGCATTAGAAATCGCCAATGTTGTCTTCGTAGGTGAAGGATATCGCTTAAAGGAACCAAAACTATCTACCTCATCACTGAAGTCTACCAAATCCATGTTGGAAGGAGGAGTTTTTGTTAAATTAGGAAAATTGATAGAAATACCATAGAAGAACGATAGGTACGGGTTGGGATATGTACCTACCAAAACTGATAAAGAAAAGGCTGTGAAAGAAATAAGAGAAAGTCGAATGGTTCGTCTGGAAAACCAGGAATCGAAGTCACAAAATGGTTTGAGGTTCAAAGCTATCACTTGATTGGTGCTTGACTAAATGAGATGTGGCTTCATAATTCCATGGTACCGCCTTGGTATTTTCATAAGGAAAAGGGGTTGGTGCTTGGACAATTATGGCATTTGGCCCACTAGTAGTTGGCTTAAGATTCTCTTTTCTACAGAGGATTTCCAACGGTCTTGGGAAAGATATATTATTTTCCACGCACGGCTCTATGGCCAATACATGATCTTCCTTTGCACATTGGTCTATCTCATCTTCAATGACATTGACAGAGGTATCCCTATGGCCCGGCAAGGGATTACTCCCTACGTTGGGACCGTCTTCCTTGAAGGTAAGCCATTTTGCATTAATCAGTTCTTGCACTTTAGACTTTAGGGCTTGGAAATCTTCGACGGAACGCCCTACGGCTCCTGCATGGTATTCACATTTGGCGTTTGGGTTGTACCATTTTGGGAATGGTGGCTCCAAAGGTTTCATTGGTCTCAAGACCACCATCGAATTTTGGAGTAGGTGAGGCAATAATTGGCTGTATGTTACGGGAATCTGGTCAAAATGGGTTATCTTCTTTTCTCGATTAACTGGTGGTTTGTATTGATTCGGGTTTGGATTCTGGTTCTGTTGGTTTTATTAGGAAAACATGACAGTTCGTGGTTGGAACAAAGGTGGTTGATAAAAAGGTGGCCTTGAAGAGTGATATTGAGGGTACGAAGCTTGTGAGGATAGGGAATGTAGGGAATTTGGGGTATCGTGGGCTAGAAATTTGGAGGTCGATAAGAATTCATGGATGGAAAAGAGGAGACTCTTGGGTTTACCATTACAGCATTAGCATCCCCTTCTTTCTTTTTTGTGAATCCCATATGGGGTTTCTTCACACCACTTGTTGCACATACGATTTTGCCACTCCTCATTCCACTTTCTATTCTTTCTCCTATCATGACCATGTCAGAAAAGTTTGATGACATACTCCCGATCATCTTCTCATAAAAAGGCGAGTGAAGAGTATCCATAAACATACCCACCATTTTTCTTTCAGATAAGGGAGGATCTACTTGCGATGCGACTTCTCTCCACCGTTGTGCATATTCTTTGAATGTTTCATTGTCAGGGGCCATGTCAATATTCTTTTCAATGAATTTTGCAGTTGCATCCTATCAGAGGCCATGTCAATGTTGTACCTGTATTGTTTCAAGAAGGCATCAGCCAAGTCTTTCCATGAACGAATTCGATTGTACTCAAGATGCATATACCAACTTAATGATTCCCCACTCAAACTGTCTTGAAAAAATGAATAAGAAGTTTGTCATTTTGAGCATGGGAAACCATTTTCCTACAGTACATGGTTCGATGATTTTTAGGACATGTGGCACCTTTGTATTTCTCGAACCCGGGTTCCTTGAATTTTGAAGGAATAGCCACATCGGGAACCAAACACATATTCGTTCTTCTAAAACATGGAATTTCTCTTTTGATTGTGTATCATCACCAACATGAGGTTGTTGCCAATTTCCGTTAGCATCAAAATGGGGTACTTGGGGTGCACTAAATGGAATACTTTCTGAAGATATAGTGTTTTGGGGTGGCACGTAGCCTTGAGGAGATGGGATTTGCGGTTTGTTTAGGCTTTGGGAGTTGATATTTGAGTGGTTTGGATTATTGTCCATGGGGTTGACGACTAAGGGTGGAGTACAACCAAGTGGGAGACCATACATAGGAAATTGCATAGCTATTGTGCGAAACTGTTGGGTAGTCGGGGTAAAGCCTGGTGGGGGAGAAGGAGTAGTTTGGTGTTCTTTATTTGCACTTGGAGGATCCCCCGTATTCTCCTTTCTCGCTAAAGCTTGTATAGCCTATAGGATTCGATCAACCTTGTCCTTCAATTGGCTAACATCCGCTCTCATCACTTCTTGGTTTTGCTCAAGTTCATCCATGATCTTGGAGTTTGCGCGATTCCGATAAGGGTGTCGGGAAACAGCTTTATTGATGTTTTTTTCTGTTTTTTTTTTAAATAAAAATAAAAATAAAAATAAAATATAAAGATTTATGAGTACGCATTAAATATGAATGGAATGAAAATGAAATTATTTAGTTAATTATCTCTCCATTTTTTTTACATGATAGTTGGATGTTGGGGAATCATAAGCCTTACACGAATTATTAGTGAAGAAAATAAAACAGCAAATCCTTCATTAATGAGAAAAATTACATTGCATTTAAATTAAAAACTACATCGACTATGATATTTCAATCCTCTCTTTCAATAGGACAACCAATTTTCTCCTCCAATTCTTCTACCAAATGTTTTCAATATTTAACGAATTTGTAGACTTTGACTGGGGTATTGAGTGGATGCATTACTGCATCAATCTCTTTTAGATGCATTAGCGCATCTTGATGTTTTGAGAGTAATTCTTCAATTTCTTCCTTGTGTTGCCTCTCATTCTTTACATGACTCTAGTACTCAGCTACCATCTCTTTAAGTTGTTTCTTTAAATCTTCAAACTCCTCTTTTATATTCCTCTCAGAGCTTGCTGATTTTGTCCACAATTGCTTCCTCATATAGGCTTCTTCAATAGTTTCGTTCCTTTCCTGCTTTCGCACCTCTAATTCTTCATTTGCACCTCTCTAACAAATTTGTATGTCAAGCTTATTTTCTTTTTCAATTTTCAACCTCTTGCTGTTTCTCTCAATAAACTGACTCTTACATGTGTTTTCTGATTGTAAGTTCTCATTCTTTTGGGAGAATTTTTCTAACTTCGCTTGTAGCTCTTTTTTCTCCTTTTTAGATTTTAACAATGATGCTTTGAGTTCTTCTATTTCATCATTTGTAACAAGGTTAGGTTCAGGTATTTCCTGGTCATTCAAGGGTGTACCGTGGAAAGGCAACTTGATTTCTTGGACTCTTTTCTTTACCCATTATTGATAGGGTTCTTTCGTGCTGCAACTTCTACATCCTAGTACTCTTCCTTTTCTAATGATCATTTCCCAAGCTCGACATAATTTTTGTAGCATTGGTGGGTCTACTATACCCGTATTGTGCAAAACAAAAGCTTTCAACAACTTATCATCCGGTTTTTCCAACATTAGATAGCCAAGTTGTATCAAAGCTAGCGTCGGAATGTAATTAATACACCCTTTCATTCCCATAAGAGGTACATTTGGAAAATCTCCGCATTGACATATTTCTTCTTCCACCCCTTGTTCTCTATGATACCATGAAATTGTGCCCCCAGTAAAGCTAGCTATACTCTAAGCCCATTCACTATTACTTTTGACTTCAACATGATACCCTTTCTTGAACATATGAGACATGAACCAAGTATACACCACTGGAACACAAAACAAAATTGTTCCCCCTCTCTTCTCGTGTCGCATATGCAGAGAGTAGTATACATCAGCAAGAACCGCGGGAACTAAATTTGTTTATTTTTGTTAAAAGCCAAGAAGACATTGGTGCCAGCAAAATCTACAAAATTATCAAGGTTTGGGAATAAAACAATACCATAGATAATGAGAGCCAAAATATCTATAAAAGTACCTCATTTTTTTTAACGGCTAAATCTTGGAACTTTTGCTCTAGATATTTTCTTAAAAAACCATGAATAGCTCATTTTTCCTCGTTTTTACTTGCCAACTCTCTTATGTCAATTTTCAACACTTCTGCAATTGTACTCAAATTTGGTGTTTACCCAATATACCGATAAGGATTTCCTTTCTCTAGGGAGTAACCCAATCTTTGTTCGAATTCTTCTAATGTCGAGGACAACTAAAAGTATTGAAAGGTGAAACATCTTAAAAGTTGGTCGTAATATTGAGCCAATGCCGTGAGGGCGCCTGTTTGCTAATTTACTGCCAAGAGGTTTAGGATCTTCCCATATTTATTAAAGAAACTTTCACGTTGTATGGTTTTCATTTGATTGTTGATGCCCCTTAAACTTTTGAAATCAGGTTGTTTGAGCTTTAAAAGTAAAGTTTTTCTCTTTTCCGATCCCATTATCCACTTAACTAACACGTAACTAGCAGATTTAATATTTATTATAAAATTAATTAAATTTCAATATATAAAAGTAAGACTTATTTAAAAAATATAAAAAATAAAAGATAAATTAAAATGCTAAAGATATAAAGCTTATAAAGAACCAATGATCTTAAAATCCAATAACTAATTTTTATATATAATGATAAAAAAAATCAACAGAACAAAAAAAAATAATAAAAGGATACCCAATAATATATATATATATATATATATATATATATGTATATATATATATATATATATATATATTAAAATGACCTAGTTTACAAAAGGGCAAGCCAAGGACACGCTGAAACCAAAAGCGGCTGCTACCAAGCATGAAAGAATAGAAGAAAAAAACAGGACACGCAGGAAGAAGAAAGCGCAAAACAAAACAGGAACAACGCAAGAAGAAGAAAGGAGATCGAGAGGGAGAGGAGAGTATAAAAGAAAACCTATCTAGAAGGAGGGGAAAATGTCAAGCACGACGGGGTTAAAAAAGGGTCGTCGCTCTGGCGACAGTGTCGTCGAAGGCTTGAAAAAAAACAAATTTTATTCTTTCAACTCATCTCAAAAGGGTACATTTGCATAACCACAATTTTTATTTTATCAGAATGCTAATATTTGCATAACCACAATTTTTATTTCATCAAAATGCTAACATTTGCATAATCAAAATTTTTATTTTTATTTTCATATATAAGTCATCCTAAATTTACATTTTGTAGAATAACAAAAAGATTAAATGGAGGAAAATAAAAAATACCTTACTTCTTCTATTTGTTTGTGTTTTGATGGTGTTTTTACTTGTTTTTGTTTGTTTGTTTTTGTATGGGTTTAGGGTTCTCACCACTGCTCCTCTGGGTTGCTTCATTCTCCTGTCTCATACCTATTCAAAAAAAATCCTCCCCTTTTCTTGATTTTGTATTGTTGTACAACAAATTTTAACTGGATTTTGTATTGTTTTTGTAACAAATTTTAAGCAATGTACGATTAAGGAAAAAGTGTCTTCTACCTTTTCCATTGAGTGCACAGATGTTACAAGTAATTACGCTAAAAAATAAATCAAATGAGTCAAAAAACTAGTTTGTAGCATGTTTGTAATAGGGATTTTAATAAGGAAAAGAAGATAAAATAATACACACTAAAAGAAAATGAAGATGTGTGTTGGTGTTTGGCAAAAAAAAAAAAGCAAGCGTGTTGGTGTTTAGCAGGGTAGGTGGCTGTGTTGGCAGAATAAATAAAATGAAATTGGTAGACCAAATAAAAAACAGGAAAATAAAATGAAGTTAAATAAATAAAATGAAAGTAAAATAAAATGAATGAAAAACAATAAAATAAAACGAAGTTAAACAGTACAATAAAAATAAAATGAAAATTCTTTTCTCATGTTAGAGTTGTGTTGTTGTAATTCACAACTATTTCTTCTTTCTTTGCTTTATAATATTTTATTTTCTGGTATATACTCAAATTTGAATCAGATTGGTAAACGAGTGATTTTTTTAGATTTTTTATAATAATTGTAAAATATTTATTAAACATATTATTATGCATACATATATATATTAGTGTTATTTTTAGTTGATCGAACAAAATTGAGGTACTACAGAGATCAATTTAGGGACTGAACATGATAAGAAAGAAATTAAAATTGGTATGTCTATGAAAGAAAGTGAACGAGAAAAGCTGGTTAAACTTTTATTTGATTATGTGGATGTCTTTGCATGGTCGTATCAGGATATGCCTGCGCTAAATACTAACATAGTTGAACACAAGCTACCACTCAAGCCTGAATGTGCACTAATTAAACAAAAATTGAGGAGGATGAGGCCTGATATGTCACTTAAAATTAGAGAAGAGGTCAAGAAGCAATTTGATGCTTGTTTATTAGCAGTAGCAAAATATCCTCAATGGGTTGCTAATATTGTCTCAGTTTGAAAAAAGGATGGAAAAGTTCGAATGAGCGTTGATTATCGGGATTTAAATAAAGCTAGTCCTAAAAATTATTTTCCTTTGCCTCACATTGATGTCATAGTAGATAGCATTGCTCAATATTCTATTTTCTCCTTCATGGATGGTTTCTCAGGGGATAATCAAATCAAGATGGCTCCCAAAGATATGGAGAAAACTATATTCATCACACAATGGGGGACTTTCTGTTATAAAGTGATGCCATTTGGATTGAATAATGTCGGGGAAACCTATCAAAGAGCAATGGTAACTTTGTTTCATGACATAATGCATAAGGAAATAGAGGTTTACGTGGACGATATGATTGAAAAATCTCGAACCGGAGAAGACCATGTTGTTAACCTTAAAACATTGTTTGTGCGACTAAGGAAGTTCAGACTCCGTTTAAACCCTGCTAAATGCACTTTTGGTGTAAGATCAGACAAGTTACTTGGGTTTATCGTTAGTCAAAAATGGATAGAAGTGGACCCAGATAAAGTAAGAGCAATACAAGAAATGCCCGCTCCACGCACGGAAAAAGAAGTTCGTGGCTTTTTGGGTGCATTGAATTACATTGCCAGGTTCATATCACATCTCACCGCTACATGCGAGCCAATTTTTAAGTTGTTGCGCAAAGACCAAAAGGTTGAATGGAATGGGAGTTGTCAAAAAGATTTCGAAAAGATTAAGCAGTACTTGTCAAAACCTCCAATCTTAGTGCCTTTTATTCATGGGAAACCGCTTATTATGTACCTGACAGTACTTGACGAGTCAATGGGTTGTGTACTGCAACAGCATGACTAATCTGGTAAGAAAGAACATGCTATTTTTTATTTGAGCAACAAATTCACCAACTGTGAAACAAGGTATTCACTGCTTGAACAATCATGTCGCGCATTAGCATGGGCTGCTCGTTGGTTGAGGCAATATATGTTATGTCATACAACATGGTTGGTGTCTAAAATGGACCCAATTAAATACATCTTTGAGAAACTTGCTCTTACTGGAAGGATTGTCCGTTGGCAGATGTTGGTATCAGAATACGATTTGGTATACGTTACACAAAAAGCCATCAAAGGAAGTGCCCTAGCAGAGTATTTGGCCCAACAACCTGTAGAAGATTATCAATCAACGCAGTGTGAATTCCCCGATGAAGGCATCATGACCTTATTTGAAGAAACTGAATCACCTGATAAAGAAAAATGGACGTTGGTGTTTGATGGTGCTTCTAACGCGTTAGGGCATGGAATTGGGGCCATTTTGATTTCCCCAAAGAACCAGTTCACTCCATTTACTACTAGGTTGTGTTTTGATTGCACAAACAATATTGCAGAATATGAGGCATGTGTTATGGGCATTAAAGCTGCTATTGAATCAAAGGTAAAATTTCTTGAGGTATATGGAGACTCATTGTTGGTCATCCATCAAACAAAAGGAGAGAGGGAAACGCGAGATTCCAAATTGATTTTGTATCATACCCATATCAAAGAACTGACAGAACACTTTGAGAAGATCACTTTTCACCATATCCCTCGAGAAGGAAACCAATTGGCTGACGCCCTGGCCACATTGTCGCCAATGTTCAAAATAAGCATTGGCCAGGACATGCCGGTCATAAAAATTCAAAAAAAGTATAAACCTGCATATTGCTTATCAATAGAAGAAGAGCCTGATAGCAAGCCATTGTTTTATGATATCAAATCCTACGTTAAGAATATAGAATATCCAGAGAACGACAAGAGTGTTTTGAGGAGGTTCTCAATGAGCTTCTTCTTAAATGGTGATATGCTTTATAAGAGGAATCATGATATGGTTCTCCTCAGATGTGTGGATAAATCGGAAGAAAAAAAAATCATTCAAGAGGTTCACGAAGGGTCTTTTGGAACCCCCATGCAAATGGGCATGCAATGGCAAGAAATTTTTTTAGGGTTGGCTACAATTGGTTGACCATGGGGTCCGATTGCTTTAGTTACGTAAAGAAATGTCATAAATGTCAAATCTATGTTGATAAAGTACATGTACCACCCACCTCTTTGAATGTTTTAACATCACCATGGCCATTTTCGATGTGGAGAATAGATGTTATTGGACTCATCGAGCCTAAGGCTTCAAATGGGCACTGGTTTATCCTAGTAGCTATTGATTATTTCACAAAATGGGTTGAGGCCGCTTCTTATGCCAATGTTACGAGAAGTGTAGTTGTCAAATTCATCAAAAAAGAATTGATTTGTCAATATGACTTTCCAAATAAGATAATCACTAACAATGCGACCAATCTGAATAATAAAATGATGAAGGAGTTGTGTGATAGTTTCAAAATTCAGCACCATAATTCTTTGCCATATGGTCCAAAAATGAATGGGTTTGTTGAAGCAGCAAATAAGAATATCAAGAAGATCATACAAAAGATGGTGGAGACATATAAGGATTGACATGAAATGCTTCCCTTTGCATTACATGGCTATAGAACCTCTGTTCGTACCTCAACAGGGGCAACTCCTTTCTCATTGGTGTATGGAATGGAAGCGATACTTCCCATTGAAGTTGAAATTCCCTCGATCAGAGTCTTGATGGAAACAAAACTGGAAAAGGCTGAATGGGTTCAATCATGATTTGACCAATTAAATCTCATAGAAGAAAAAAGAATGATAGCACTATGCCATGGCGAGCTATAGCAAAAAAGACTCAAAAAAGCATACGAGAAAAAAGTCTGTCCTCAAGAGTTTCAAGAAGGAGACTTGGTGTTAAAGAAAATATTGCCCATTAAAAAAGATTCTCGTGGAAAATGGACCCCAAATTACGAAGGACCATATATTGTGAAAAAAGCTTTCTCTGGGGGAGCTCTAATATATTCAGAAATGGATGGAGAGGACCTTCCACTTCTAGTAAATTTAGATGCAGTCAAAAAATATTATGCTTCAAAAAAATGATCCAAAAAATGGGCTCGCTAGGTTGAAAACCTAAAAAGGTGACCTAGGAAAAAATTAGAGCATCCTAGTGGATTGGAAATTTGGAAGAGCTGTTCATGCAAAAGTTAGGGATAAAAAAATCGAGCGCTTCAAACTGGGGCAATTATTATTCTTGCAAGCTGACTAATAGAAGTCCTAAATTACAAGAATGATTAGCGTTTGTTATGCCTCCAACTAAAGCTAAACACATTCGTCCCCACATTGTAACCCCTGCCTCATTTGTTTTGTTTTCAATGTAATGAATGTACATTTTCCGATATTGTCATTCGATGTTGTACGTTACACTCTTTCTAAACTAGTCAAGTTTCATGGTTGATTGTTTTGGAATTTTGAAATGTTGTTTTATGATAATAATTGTTAGAATTTGAAATATGTGGAAAAATAAAAGTATTCTAAATATTTTGACATTTGGAAAACAAATACATGGGAACTCGATAGATTCTCAACATGTATGGGTGCATATAAGAAAAATGAAGAATAATCATTTTAAACAATGGGCTTTGTGTAACCTTGAAAAAGGGGGGTCCCACGAGACATACTAGAGTCGTCATGCAAAAAATGGTTGTTATCTTCATTCATCCATTGAATCTTGTGGGCGTAGAAGATAATAAGGATCGGGGAATCAAATAAATGAACAGGAATTGATCATTAATCATGCATAATTTACTCATACTCACATGATCCATGCATAATCATTCACACTTTACCTATACTCAACAACCATGCATAATGCATAAAACACGTATGAATCATTCATACCTTATATTTATACTCGACAACCATTAACGTTCGCATTGCAAGTATCATATACATATTCTCCCTCTTTATCTACCTTCAAGATTGGACCAACTACCTTTGTTCATTTCTGTGGATCTACGCATCGGTAACCAATCTGAAGACGATCATTTTTTACTTCTATGGATCTACGCATCGGTAAACAATCCGAAGAAGATCACTTTCATTTTTGTCGATCTACGCAATGGTAACCAATCCGAAGACGATCATTTTTTATTTCTATGGATCTACGCATCGGTAAATAATCTGAAGACGATCACTTTCATTTTGGTCGATCTACACATCGGTAACCCATCCGAAGACGATCATTTTTTATTTCTATGGATCTACAAACTGGTAAACCATCCGAAGACGATCACTTTCATTTCTGTCGATCTACGCATCGGTAACCAATCTGAAGACCATCATTTTTTTTCTATGGATCTATGCATCGGTAAACATCCGAAGACGATTATTTTCACTCATATCGATCTACGCATCAGTAATCAATTCGAAGACGATCATTTTTTACTTCTATGGACCTCCGCATCGGTAAACCATCCAAAGACGATCACTTTCACTTATGTCGATCTATGCATCAGTAACCAATCCGAAGACGATCATTTTTTATTTCTATGGATCTATGCATCGATAAACAATCCGAAGACGATTATTTTCACTCATGTCGATCTACGCATCGGTAATCAATCCGAACACGATCATTTTGCACATTTCAAAAAAATTACATCATTCCCATTGTAACATTTCAGGGGCACTTTAATATATGTGTTTGTTATTAGACAAAATTTAGGTCCTTATATTTACTTATCTTTTACCATTGTTATTCATATTTTCATATTTTCAAGTAAAATATAATTAAATAGGGCCAGCTGTAGTACCCCAATTTTGTCCAATTTATTAAAAAGAATTCAAGAAGTAATAATATCAATTTTTATTATATATCAAATTTTTTGATTTCTGCCTTCATAATCATTAATACTAAAAAAAGGAAAATATATATATATATATATATATATATATATAAAGGAAATAAAAATAATTACAATAATTAGGCTCATTATGTCTCATCAATTTACAATGTCAAACCAAACAGTGGCACAAACAAAGAAAGGAACTAAATATTTTGTTTTTAAATTCGATAAATACATCTTCATTTATATTTTAAAAGGATATGGGATTAACACTGCAGATAAAAAACGCATACAAAGAAGGAGAAAAGGAAGAAATCAGAGGATGCATCAGTAACAAACAACAAACAAAAAACGCAAAGGTTTTTTTTTGTACAATAAATATGTTTCTTTATCTTCACTATACACCTCCTCTTTTGTTTAAAAAAATGTAGATTTTTTTTTATTTGTAAGAGCAAAGATAAACGAGGAAAAAAAAATATAATAAGACTAAAAATTAGAACCTGTGATGATGTCGCCGCTCCATGCCTTTGGCATTCATTTTTTTAACAAGTCCAACTTTTTTTTTATATTAAGTTTAATTATTTTCTAACAAATATTAAATCTTCCACAAAATACAAATAAATCTTTTATTAAATGATAATTAGGTATGACATCTTTTTAATATTTGAGTTGTTAGAACACAAGTTGTACAACTTGATAGTTCAAAAACTCATTTTTATAAATAAATTAATCTAAAATCTACTTTTAAATTTGATTAATTAAATGTGACATGTTGTTTATATTTGAATTGTTAAGACACAAGTTATACAACTTGGTAGTTTATAAGCTCATTTTTATAACCAAAAAAAAATTTAAACGGGTTAACTAGATGAGATATCTTTTTAATCCTTGAGTTTTTGAGACACAAGTTGTACAACTTGATAACCTTAAAACTCAGTTTTTTTTAAGTAAATAAAAAAAAACAATTATTCAAATAAAATAAACTCATTTTCTTTCGTTAAATTTTTTTTTCCTGACTTGCTTATCAACAACAAAATGCATTTTGTAAAAACAATCAACACATCCGCATTTTCTACCTAAGAACTACATAGCTTTGATCTGTCCATCGCAACTGGAGATACATAGGAGCAAGATCGCACTCTTGTCAAACACAATAGTAAAAAATCTTCTCTCTCTCTTTCTCTCTCTATTTTGAGCACTATTTTATTTCAGCATTACATTTTATAAAAAAAATCGCTTTTAACTAATATGGAGAAATAAATATTCTAAAGTTAACATGAATTTTTGCACAATTAATTATAGGTAACTGTTTTTAACGGATACTGTAGGGTGCTAATATTTTCCCTATGCATAACCGAACTTCCAATCCTTAAATCTGATTTCAAAGACCATTTTATTTTTTCTATTATAAGGATTTCTCAATATTTTCCCTATTAAAATAAACTTTGGTGGTGACTTTATTGAATTCAAGCTAATCCTTGAAATTTTAGACTGCGACAGCTGGCGACTCCACTAAGGACTCATTCGAAAGTCAAGTCTAATATAATTAATTGTGCTAAATGGATAACTTTATCTACATTTATTTTTCCTACATTTTCTTTGATTATATGAATTTATGATAAATAGTCATATTCCTGTTACTTTATATTATGCTTTTACTTAAATTTATGTTCAAAGATCATTTATTGTTTTGTACATATGTGTTTATTGTTTAGTAGTATTTTTTGTATTAAACTTCTCTTCACACATTATATTGTCACTTTTGCACACACTTACGAGTGCAACTCTATACCCGAGTTTGAGTAAAGCTTAAGGTTAGTCAGAGATTGCATAGTGTTAGCCTTTCGGATGTACATCATACTTGATTAGCATCAAAATCTTACCTATTGTTGTTGACAATATTCTAAAATAGAATCCTTGACTCTAGGAACCACGTTTAGAACCATAGAGCCACACGTTGAGAGTTTCACTAAATAGAAAAGTCAATAGACCCTTTCACCATAAGAATGTCCATGTAGGTAACTAAAAGAATACCCCGTACATTTATCTTCATTTGGAACATTATACATATATATATATATATATATATATATATATATATATATATATATATATATATATATATATATATATTCATATTCGCAACAATAATTCTACATAGTTGCATTCATATCTCATGGCAATATTTTCCTTTTTATTTATTTTTTTCTCTAAGTGAAAAATAAAACACAATGGCTTCTTGCATCCACTTTCAGGTTTGTTGGGGAATCGTAAGTACCTTAGTCATGTAGTGAATTAAGTGGAAAAGTGGGATCGGAAAAAAAAAAGTAAAACTTTACTTTTAAAGTTTAAGCAGTCTGCTTTGAAAAAGTTTTAGGGATATTGGCAACCAAATAAAAATCATACAACGTGATAGTTTCATTCATAAATATGGGAAGATCCTAAACCTTTTGGCAATAAATGTGCAAATAGGGGATCTCACTACATTAGCCCAATACTACGATCCTCTTGTAAGATGTTTTACCTTTCAAGACTTTCATTTGACCCAATATTGGAACAATTCAACCGAATATTAGGTTATCCATTACAGAAAGAAAATCCTTAATGATATATTGGACAACCCCCAAATCTGAACCCAATTGCTAAAGTGTTAAAAATTGACATAAGAGAGCTGACAAGTAAAAAAGAGGAAAAATGAGCTATTCATGGTTTTTTTTAAGAAAGTATCTAGAGCAAAAGACACAAGATTTAGCCGTTAAAAAAGAATGGGGTACTTTTATAGATGTTTTGCCTCTTATTATCTATGGGATTGTTTTATTCCCATACCTTGATAATTTTGCTACCATCAATGTCTTCCTGACTTTTAACAAAAATAAAGAAAATTTGGTTCCCGCGATCCTTGCTGATGTATACTACTATTTGTATATGCGACATGAGAAGAAAGGGGAAACAATTTTGTGTTGTCTTCTAGTGTTGTATATTTGGTTCATGTATCACATGTTCAAGATGTTGAAGTTAAAAGTAATCGGGAATGAGCTCATAGAATAGCTAACCTTATTGGGGACACAATTTCGTGGTATTATAGAGAACAAGGGGTGGAAGAATTAATATGTCAATGTGGAGATTTTCCAAATGTACCTCTCATGGGAACCAAAGGATGCATTAATTACAATCTAATTGTAGCTCTGAGGCAACTTGGCTACCCTATGTTAAAGAAACTAGATGATGAGTCACAATAACCTTTGGTTTTGCACAATATAGGTATAGAAGATCCACATATGTTATGAAGGTTATGTCGAGCTTGGGAAAAGATCATTAGAAAAGGTTGAGTACTTGGATGTAGAAGTTGTAGCACAAAGGAACCTTTCGACAATGTGTAAAGAAAAGAGTTCAAAAAATCAAGTTGTCTTTCCATAATATACCTTCGGGTGATCAAGAAATAACTGAACATACCCCTCTTACAAATGAGGAAATAGAAGAACTTAAAGCATCATTATTAAAATCTGAAGAGGAGAAAAAAGTTACAAGCAAAATTAGAAGAAAAAAAAAATCTCCTAAGATAACAAAGATTTACGATCAGAAAACACTTGTAAGAATCGATTTTTTGAGAGAAGTAACAAGAGGTTGAAAATTGAAGAGGGGAATAAACTTAACATACCAAATAGTTTGGGAGGTGCAAATGAGGAATTAGATGTACGAAAGCGAGATAGGAATGAAGCTATATAGGAGGCCTATATGTGGAAATAATTATGGGCAAGATCTTCAAGCTCTAAAAAGAATGTAAAAAAAGAGCTTGAAGATTTAAAGAAACAACGTAAAAAGATGGTAGCTAAGTATGAGAATCAAGTAAAAAATGAGAGGCAACACAAGGAAGAAACTATATATTGAGAAGATCGTTTTACAATGTTGCTTAGTTAGTTGAAGAGTCAAGAGATCTATAAAGAGCTGGAGGATGAAGGCAAGCATTGGAAATATTACTTTTCAAAGTTGGCAATGCTAGCTAATAAAGCGATCATAAAAATTCCAAAGCATCTAAGTGAGATTGATGCATAAAATTTTACAAGTTCATTGAATATTACAAAAATTTGGTGGAAGAATTCGAGGAGAAGATTGGTTGTCCTATTAGAAGAGAAGATTAAAATTTCAAAGTCAATGTAGTTTTTAATTTAAATGTGGTATACTTTTTTCTCATCAATGAAAGATTTGTTGTTTTGTTTATCGATTCCCATATTTTCTTCACTAATAATTCATTTTTGTTAAGAATATTCACGTAAGGCTCATGATTCCCCATTCAATTATCATATAAAAACAAGATAGATAATTAAATGATTTCATCTTCATTCCATTAATGTCTAATACATGCTCATAATTTTTTTTTATAAATATAAAAAAAATAGAAAAATAATTTGAACAAGTTGGTTCCCCGACATCGTTATTGGACTCGCTCCCAAGAAAAAATCATGGAGGAGTAAGCAAATAGAAAAATAATGAGAAGTGACATCAACCAGCTAAAGGATCAAATGGCTGTGATTCTGAAGACACTGCAAACTTTGGGGAAAAATGAAGTAGAAGGGCTGCCTTCAACTGTGAACTTAGAAAATCAATCAACAACCACTCTCCCGTCTAGTTTTGGTCCAACACATGTGCCATACAATTTAAATGCTCAGGGAATGATGTTACCCTTTGCAACATATACTCATGGACTCATTGTAATACCCATAACCAATTGTCTAGAATTTGGCAATAAATTCATACATCTTAATAAAGCAAAGACAATCATTATAAGACAATAATTAGAATCATCAACATATTTTGAAACTACATATAGGAATATAGTTCACAATTTTTGTTTAATGAACTTATAAAATAAATTACAACCTTGAACAAACTAAATTCATTACAATGTTCCCCTAATACATCTAATTACATCAAATTCAATAAAAATTCAATTTCAAAACACGGCTGGCACATCATTCTCTGGTGCTGAATCTAAGCATTAGTCCCTCATATCTGCTATAATATAGGAAAACATGGGGTGAGATAATAATCTCAGTAAGTTATAAAAATGAGAGGGGTAGTAAGAAATTTCTTTTCACAAATGCACATAAATCATAAGAATAAAATGTATTTCATACTGAAGTATATAATCTGAACTTTTCATTAAAATATGTAACTTAATACATTATTTTCCTTAAATGCAACCTAAACCATGAAATCTGTAAAAATACATGTTTTTGATTATACACAAAGACCAATGGTGACAACGCTCAAAGCAACAAATAAAGAAGTCCTCCAAAAACATTTCCAAACATCCTTTGATGAATTAAAAATAGATAGTTTATGTAAAGGTAAATGATTCAAGCCATAGTTCAACTACAAAGAGAACCTTACATTTTTTTCATATGCATATACAATATTTTCAAAAGCCCAAAATAATATTTTCAAAGTGTTAGAATCTTTATTTTTGACCAAATACAACATTGTAGTCGAATACAACACAGGTGTATTCGGATACAGATGAAAATTGCTAAGTCAGTAGCAAAAACGTCTCATCTGTATTCGACTACAACCAAGGTGTATTCGAATACAGATGAAAAATTGCTAAGTCAGTAGCAAAACCATCTCATCTGTATTCGACTACATCCTGCTGTATTCGAATACAGATGAAAAATTGCTAAGTCAGTAGCTAAAACTCTTCATCTGTATTCGACTACACAAAAGTGTATTCGGCTACACAGTGAAAAATTTGAATAAATTTGAACGTTGCAGCAAGGTGTATTCGAATACAGATATCTTGTAATCGAATACAACTGGAAGCAATGCAATTTTTCAGTTCTGAATTCAATCTAAAACATTGCAACTCTTCCTCAAACCTCTTAGATCAATGGCCACGAATCTGAAGAGATGTTTATGGACTATAAATATGTCATAACTTCAGATTCAAAATCATCAATCGAATTACACAACTTCAAAGACTTTGGGCTAACTTTTCTAAATTTTTCTCAAAGTTATTTTCAGAAATTCAAGTACTTGCATATCATTTTCATATCCTTAAGGTTCTCAACGTACTTGAATAAATCTTGGATTGTTATCATTCTACCTCCTTCTTACTCCTATATTCTTATCAAAACCACAAGTGTTTGTAAAAGAAAGTTGTACTTTCTTTAAGTATTATATCTAAGATAATAGTGTTCTATCATAAAAGGTTTGTTAGAAGATTGTAGCAAAGGTCCCAGGGTGAGGACTTGTACATATTCTGACAAATAGTGAAGAAAATCTTTTGTGGTGAGCAAGAGGACTGGATGTACCCGTGGTTATAAGGGGAACCAGGATAAATCTGCTGTGTTCATTTACCTACTGTTATTCACTTCTTCATCTACCAACATTAAACACAAAAATCAATCACTAAAATTCTAAAAACTGTTAAAATACCCAAACACCTAATTCACCCCCCCCCTTTTAGGTGCACATCTGATCTTACAAAATCCATACTAACATAAAACTTTTCACAAAGAGTGTCAAATGACACCTTTTTCTTTTAGTTAAAACCTATGAAAATTCCATGACCTATGAAAATCTCATGACTGATTACTTTTCCTTAGAGTATGCAAAAGATTCCCAATTATCTTAAAGTGTGTCACCAAGATAATTAAGACATGATAGTTGTAACAGCCCGACCCTAGTAGCTCATTTGGTAGTGGGAAAGAATAAACAACGGTACTTATCCCCTAGGTATAGGGTTCGATTCCCACAGAAGGCAAAAAGTCGCTAATTCCTAACTGGGTGGAAGGAAAGAGAAAAGATCTTGAATAACAATGCTGGTAACTAGGGATGTGTAGTTTCAATGGTAAAGGTGGTCTGGCCATGACTCCAACCAGCTTCCTGATTGTTCTCCTTTACCCATTGTTCCATGCTTGGAACAATCCTGTGAATGTCTCACCGTGAACTTGAGCCACAAATATCATGATTTTATGAATGCAATGCACTTGAAATGTTATGTATGCAATGAATTTATGATTTTGTGTATGCAATGCATCTTTCATGATTTTAGCCATTTCATGAACATTTAGTAATATTTATATCAGCCATGGAATACATTCATTCTAATTAAATTCACAAACTTTAGATAGTTAGATATATAACTACGTAAATCTATACTTTAACTTTCACATTTGAGTCATCATGATCAGAGTCTTCCTTGGATTAGAGGCAGCATGACAAGAGGCAAACTCCGACAATAGGCATCATGATCAAAGTCGTCCTTGGATCAGAGGCAACATGATCGAAAGCATATGGATTAGAGGATATGTGTCCCGAGGAAGAATCAAAGGATACATGTCTAGAGGAAAAATAAGAGGATACACATCCAAAGGAAGAATTAGAGGATACGTGTCCATAGGAAGAATCAAAGGATACGTGTCCAAAGAAAGAATCAGAGGATGCGTGTC
The DNA here is from genome assembly GCA_037974735.1 of Cicer chorassanicum. Taxonomy (NCBI): domain Eukaryota; kingdom Viridiplantae; phylum Streptophyta; class Magnoliopsida; order Fabales; family Fabaceae; genus Cicer; species Cicer chorassanicum. The sequence continues at coordinate 32,545,264 of JBBPBP010009779.1, forward strand.
CAAAGAAAAAATAAAAAATCAGAGGAAAAATGGCCAGAATCATAAATCAAAGATAATAGGCAAACTGCCCATAACCATAAAACATAATTCAGATGCAAAATTACGAGATCTATAAAACATAATTCATAGGGAAAATGCCCAGAAACATAAAATAACAATTAGAGGCAAGGGTTACGCTTGAAGTCCAACATTTACTAACCTCGAGTTTCATTCATCAATATTTACTTTAATCCTTAAAATTCTAGCACATCACAACAAACATCACATATTTCAGCACAACATTCACATCACAAATAGAGAATGCATGGTTCTAGAGGCAAGTTTCACAAATACTACTTTCATGCTAAAATTTGTAGGTTTCCCTCTTCCTTAGATTTTAAGAAATCTAGAAATCATTTTAAACATTATCTTCCAGGCACTGTTACCGATATTGAAATGCGACCCTTTATTGAGGATGGCCAAGAAGTTCCTGGCAAAGCTATCTTCCATCGCCTCTTATGGAGTTTCCAACCATGTATCAAAGGGTTTGATCACTGTAAGCCAGTTGTTTCAATTGATGGAACATGGTTGTGTGGGAAGTATTGTGGAACCATACTAATGGAAATCAATCAGAATGGTGATGGCCATATCATTCCTATAGCATACGCCATTGTTGAAGGTGAAACATCAGATGCATGGTTTTTCTTCCTCAGTCGTCTACGAATGTTTATCACACCTCAGCCCAACCTCTGCTTGATTTCGGATAGAATGAGTCAATTAAAAGTGTTGTTAGGCGTCTAAACAACAATTGGCATCATTGCATTCGACATATATCACAAAACTTCACGAGGACCTTCAAAAATGGCCAAATGAAAAATATTGTAACCAACATGGGTTAGTATTTCATATATATATATATATATATATATATATCACACATATTTTTGTTTTTAAATTGTCTATAACAACATCAACTTTTGTTCCTTCAGGATATGCCATGACTCAACCAGCCATCACATACTACAAAAGACAAATCAGTGATTGGAGTCAAGATGCAGTGAAATGGTTCGATGATATTCCAAAGGAACAATGGTTGCAAGCATATGATGAAGGGAAACGTTGGGGACACATGACAACTAACCTTGTTGAGTGCATGAACAATGTATTAAAGGGGACACGCAATCTTCCAATCAGTTCTTTGGTGCAAGCAGCATACCACTGAGTGACTGCAAAATTTGAAGAAAGAGGGACACATGCCCAAGCAATGATGGCATCAGATTTATATACTCAAATACAATCATTCAAAACCTTAACAAGGAACGAGCATTATCGAACTCCCATGAAGTTGTTATTCACAATCAAGCACATAGTATCTTTACAGTTAAGGAGTTGGTTCATCCACCAAGCGGTCGTTCTGTAGGGACATTCAAGGTAGACCTCGACAAACGATGGTGTGATTGTGGTGAATTTCAAGCATCGCACTATCCATGTTCACATGTCATCGCTGCTTGTTCATTTATTCACCGTGACTACATGATGTATGTGTCTTCCAAGTATACATTGCAATGTATCTTTGACGTTTACAAGGAAGAGTTCCAAGCAATTCATCTTCAATCATATTGGCCAGAATACAATGAAATAGAATTGTGCCACAATCCAGCCATGAGAAGAGATCCAAAAGGCCGTCCATAGTCTACTCGCATTCATACTGAAATGGATCAACGGGATAAAAGTACACACCCAAAGAGATGTGGTTTGTGTTGGAATGAGGGACTTAGCAAGAATATATGTTCGTATCGTACTGATGCTCCCGATGGAAATTAGTTCATTGTAATAAAATTAGTTCATTTTGTATTTGTATTTGTATTTTTTATTATAATATTTAATTAAATTTTGTTATTTTTATGGACTCCATTTTATTTAAATTTTTTAATAATTATAAAAAGTAAAATTTAATTAGAAAATTATTATAAAAATAACTAACATTGTATTTATTTATTTATTTTAAATAATAATTACTTTAATTAATAACTAATGAAACTCAAATTAATTATTTAATTAAAATAATAATTATTGAATAATAAAATGTATATTTATATTTATTATTATGAAAGATGTTAACAAAAAATAATGTGTTGCATTATCTCACATTTATAAATTATAACTACTCACCTTCTCTTACGTGTGGGCATGTCATTGTTAATTAATCAAACCTCCCATGTTTGTGACTACTAAATAGCACTAATAATAAAAAAGATTCTACAAATGATAAAAATAAAAAATAAAATAAAATAAAATAAAAAAAGACATTGAGAAGTTGGTATGATGGGGACCGATTTCCCTTCATTATTTTTTTAAAAAAAAAATCTTGAGAAGTTGGTACTTCAAGGACGGATTTTTCACTTGCTAAAATTTAAAATTTTAAAAAAAGGTGGTAGTTTAGTATTTAATAAATAATGCATGGTAATTTAGTAATTTTATTTTTATGGTAGAACCAAAAAAAAAGCCCCTAAATGGAAAACCCTAACTCCATCAATATTGACATCCTTCTGTAGCAATGCTTCGAATTCACGAAACCAAAACTTTGGGTCATTCATCTCAAGTGGTAGGCGCAATGATGAAGTGATGACACAAGTATTCAACATTACATCTGGTTCATCTCAACAAAATACATTACAAAAACTCAAATCATAAACAACATTACATTTGATTCACTTTAGACTATTAATGACCAAAGTTATCATCATGATGACATAAGTTATAGCTAACAACAAACAAGTTATAGCAACAATCTTCACCATACTCTTTGTTGATTTTTCTACGTTCGTCGTCTTCATTAGATTCCTTGTCATTGTGATAATTTCCATATCTTTCTTGGCACATTTTTGTTTGAACACCACTTAAATGACTCCATTCTTTTCCCGGTACAGATGCACCCATTGTTCATATTCCTTAATCTTCCTTTCAATTTAAATGCAAATCACGTAACATAAAATAAAACTAGGATAAAACAAAACAAACTAGAAAATAAAGTAGGAAACGGTCCTAATTTTAAATAAAAACAAAATAAAATAATATTAAATAAAATAAAACTAATTCTATAAAATCACTAATCAAAATAACAAAATAAACTACAAACAAACTAAAAATTACTCCAAATATTATGTGTGAGAGGAATTTTCAAAATATATTTAGAATTCTCCAATAGCTATATTAACGTAGCAAAATTAAATAACTTAATGTATCACTTAGTCAAGTGGTTGCAAGGGTTTAATTCAAACCAATGCATCTTTTAAGTTACCAAGGGTTACAAATTTTTTTAAGAGTTTTTTCTTTCACCAATTGGTATGAATTTCTCTATAAATAGAGATACTTTAGAGGCAGAAAAAAGAAGACAAAATTTATGTTACGTGAGTAAAATTTATGTCAAAAATATTTCTGAGTAATTTCTTCCACTACTAGAAATTTCGCCTATAGTGGCCGATTTAGAGACCGAATATTTTCAGTCACACTAGCGACCAAAATAGAGACCGAAATTTTGAACCTAAAAACTAAATATTTTTTCGTCACTAAATCGGTCACTAACGAAATTTAGAGACTGAAATAGCAACTGAATTGTAACGACCAAAACTTTAGTCGCTAATTATTCCTAATAAAAAATTTGCCTTTCACATTATCGACCGAAATAGAGACTGAAAATTTGAACCTTGAATCTAAATATTATTTCGTCACTAAATCGGTCGCTAACAAAATTTAGAGACTGAAATAGCAACTAAATGTTTGCGACCAAAATTTCAGTCGCTAACTATTTTTTAATTACTTAATTTAGTTTTCTTTATTAATCAAAATAGTTTTTAATTACATAATTTATTTTTTAATTACATAATTTAGTCGCTAACTATTTTTTAATTACATAATTTATTTTTTAATTACATAATTTAGTTTTCTTTATTAATTAAAATAGTTTTTAATTACATAATTTATTTTTTAATTACATAAAAAAGAAATAAAAAATAAGAATCAGTTTTCTTTATTAATTTATTGTTAATAACTAATTAAAAAAAAAAGGAGAAGTTTTTATTTACATAATTTATTAACTTTATTATTTGACATGTTTTTGGGTTTAGGTCTTGGTAGTAAACTCACCCTCTCAAAATACAGTCTCCTCAGCTCTATGTGCTCATCTTTCTCCCTCGCGCTCTCTCTCAACTCTCCCCCAAGCTTCGATCGTTACTAGCCTATCGCCTAGAGCCAAGCTTCGACCGCGACTGCTCGTCACTTCTGGGCGCCGTCTTCCATCACCCGAGATACAAGTCAGCACCGGCAAAGATCTCTTGATTCCTCGCGGCCGGGCCGGCTTGGTTGCCCTTTGCTCTTTGCTCCAGGTAACCCTATCTTCTTCTACCTTAATTTCTTTCTGCAAGATACTACCCTCTTTTGTTTCTCTTTGGATTAAACCCTAATTTGATTCTAGATTAAACATTATTTTGTTTCTGTATGCTTTTTACTGTGTTTCTCTTTGTAATTTTGAGGTGTATGTTTATCTTTTGTTCCTTCTCAACGATGAATGTTCCATGTCATCAGAACAACCTTGCCGAATCATATTCAACAAATCCTTTTCTACCTATTTTGTCTCTCAAAGTGTGAATGTCTGCAACCTGATTTGATTAAACTCCTGGTTTCTTTATTTTGCAGTTGAAAATGAATTTGGAGTTTGTTGTTTTTCTCTTTGGATTTTGGTGTCAAAATATTAGGTTTGGTACCAATTGCACTCTAATATGCCCATTTGATTCAATTTGATTTCTTTTGCTTAAGTTACTTTGATGGATTGATTAAATTAAATAGTAATGATAAGTCAATAACATTGCCCATTTCCGAAAGTGTCCTAATCTTGTCCTTCCAATTCGCTGCTCCATCTTAATTTGTCACTTTCTTGGTTCAATCAATATATAGTAAAAAGATGAAACAAATTAAATGTAGCTTGCGAAGACTTGTATTTTTCTTACTTAAAAACATTGTGAATGAATTTCTGGATGAAGAAAATTGTTTGTGTCTTGTGTGTGAAACTGTGAATTATATATGAATGAGGCTGGGTTTGAAAGATGCAATGCAAAAGAACCTTGAGATGTCATGACTCATGATAAGAAACTTGTTGCTGGTTATTTCTTTCTCCGTGTTTAGGTTACATTGGAGAACATGTTCTGTTATTATAGTAAAAAAAGTATAAAATTGAACATATTTATGTTCGTTAGTTTAAGTCAAGATTAAAGTTGAGCTGTTCATTGCTATCCTCATAGGACGATGACGTAAACATTACCCGTTTCTTGGTCCTTACAAGTTGTGTTTAAATATATTTTTAGTTTTGGAATTTGCTGACGAGTTCGTGATTTTTCTTCAGACAAGCATAGTTTCAGTATAGAAGAAGGTCCTGGTGTACTATTCAAAGCTCTATCAGTGTTTTCTATGAGGGATATTAATTTGTCAAAGGTGAGTTGATTAATTCATGTTGAACTTTTAAAATTAAAACACACATTCATTGCTCTTTATTTTTTTACCATTTTTAATTCAGATAGAGAGTCGCCCATTGATAAGGGTTGTTGATGATTCAAATGTAGGGAGTGCCAAGTGAGTAACTTTGTACCCCATTTGAGATTTTCAATAGTTCATTTAGTGTGTAAATTTTTAGTTTAAACACAAATTGAATAATGACAAGTGATGCATACTATATCCAGTCAACATTTATGAAGATAATGGATGTCTGGATTGTTTGGACCAGATTTTTTATGATTCTCACCGGTTCAGAGATTAGCCTTAGCCTATTTCTTGGTATAAAATGACTGGTACCTGATCGGTTTCTGCTTCAGCTGGCCAATCTGGTTTTTAAAACTCTTGTTTTGGTTTTATTTCATGGTTAATGATTCTGATATTCTGCAAATCAAAATGGAAATTCAAGATTGTTGGCAGATTATCGTGCTGATCGGAATATTCACTTTTCGCGTTTCGTTCCCCCTCGTTTATTCATACCTTCCTAATCAATGTATATATTTATGATGCTGTTAGTTTCTAAGATATTTAATAATGTTATCTTGCTATACTTTTGGTTTTTGCAGGATATTACAAATAAAGTAATATCATTTTCTCAGCAAGGTAACATCATTTTCTCATATGATAACATTTAGTTGAACATGCTTAATTAATAAGCATGTTAAAAGGAAACATCCACTCTCGCCTATTCCATAAATGGTTTTATATTGACATGTATCTCTTTTTCAAGATAGATGCATTATTGTCGATTTGATGTCATATGTTACTTCTGTTTAGTAGATTAATCAAGATGGTGAGATAGTTGAATTCAATGATACAGTGCATTTACTAACGTTTTGCCTGTTGAAGTTTAATAAAATGAGAAGAAAAGAGCAAAGTGGTTGAAAATGTTATGCTATCTCTATATACCAAAAATACTGCCAGAGAAAAAAGAGTTTGTTTTGCTTGCCTTCCTCTTCCTTATCACAGCAGAAACCCAGATCCTATAGGATCCAGAAACCCAAAATGAAAAATCATTACCTTATGTTGTGAGATAATCCATGATTTTTAATTACTACAAATTACAGGGGCTATAATTATGAAATTATTTTAAAGTAAATGTTCAAATATCATTGTCATATACACCTGCTGTTAATTGCTAATTTTTTGATTATGCTTCATTCTATATAGGCATTCTGTAATTCTGGAATAGCAAAGAGGCTGGGCAATTTTCCTGTACAAGATATAAGGCTGAGTATTCGATTTTTGGAAAGGTAATTTTTTTATTATGCTTCATTCTATATAGGCATTCTGCAACGAATCATTCTGTAATGGTTAATTACTCAAATGGTTCATTCTGTATAGGAAGTATGATGGTTAATTACTCAAATGGTTTATTTTATTTGTCTTCTTGGTAGATGTTTAATTTTAAATATTGTTAATTATAATGTATAGCCTTTGCTTAATGATATTACAGAAAATGGATATCCGCCAACGTCGTAGTTGGATGTATAATAGGCTAAATCCTAGTCGAAAAGGGTATACTGATGCATTTCTAAAAGGGTTAAATGAATTTGTGGCATTTGCAATCCAACAACCAAACATATCAAATAGAGAAATTAGATGTCCTTGTTCTGTTTGCAATAACATTAATTTCTTACACTTTGAAGTGGTTAAGGTTCATATTTTAAGGAAGGGGTTTAAACCTGACTATTGGTATTGGACATCTCATGGAGAAAGTGATCCAGAGTTGCATGTAGAAATTAAAAAGAAAAAATCTGCACAAGAGCGACATAACAATCATTTTAATAGATTTGAAAGCATGGTTTATGATGCTATTGGACCACAGTATCAAATGCATTGTGATGAAGAATTAGAGGAGTCTCCAAATATAGATGATCAAAAGTTTTATGATTTACTAAATGCTGCTCAAAAGCCATTGTGGCCGGGATGCAAGGATCACACTGAATTGTCTTTTGCTGTTAGATTGTTGGCAATTAAATCAGAGGGAAATATTTATCAACGATCTTTTAATCAAACAGTGGCACTTATGAAGGAGACACATCCTCCAAATAATCTGGTTCCTAAAGATTATTATAGGACCAAGAAAATAGTTTCAAAACATGGTCTCACTGCGGAAAAAATAGATTGTTGTGTAAATGGTTGTATGTTATTCTACACGGATGAATGTAAACAATTAAAAGAATGCAAGTTTTGTAATGCACCTCGTTATGAGAAAAAAAAAGGTTGGTAAGGATAAATTCAAAGAGGTACCTACGAAGAGAATGCATTATTTACCTCTAATTCCTAGACTAAAGAGATTATATGCTTCGATGAGCTTAGCTCCACATATGAGATGGCATTATGAAAATAGACGAGAACCAGGAGTGATGTGTCATCCATCAGATGGAGAGGCTTGGCAACACTTTGATCAAATTTATCCTGACTTTGCTGTTGAACCGAGGAATGTAAGGTTGGGATTGTGTACTGATGGTTTTACACCATTTAATCATACTACCTCACCTTATTCATGTTGGCCGGTAATTGTCACTAAATCGGTCGCTATTGAATTTAGTGACCGATTTTCTCCATTTAGTGACCGAAAAAGTGGTCTCTAAAAGCGCTTTTTCTAGTAGTGTTCTTTTATCTAGTGCACGAAAGTAAATGAATGAACTTTATTCTGTAAATTATCATTCATCAATAGGCTTGATGTGAATGTGCAATTCACTTCAAGAATTCCAAAGTATCCTGAAGAAGATTCACCAGTTAACTCGTTTGCATCCAATATACATAGTTGGGTGAGGGCGAGTCGAACCTACACCTTCACATTTATGTGTTTGCTTGTTCTCAAGTGAACTAATCTATAAGAACTCAATCTCTCAATTAAAATAAATCAAAGTAAGCCTACCATATCTCTACTAAGAGTAACATGTTCCACAACTCTCCTCACTAGATAAAGTGTTTCACTCACACTTGTATATTACGTACTATTTACACTCCGTTATCATTCACACACATTATCGTACCATAAACTTGACAAAATTCTTAGAAAACAAATTAAATGTCAACACATGCATACATCAAAATGACTTATAAAATGTTGTAATGGAACTCAGGTAAGAGTGGGTAAAATTTTGAAACTAGACTTATTCAGAGATACTTATTCCTTATTTCACATCTCTCAGTACTTTTTATTGAATAATAATCCTAGAAGAAAATAATCAAACAAACATTAAAATAACTTCTTTCTCATTTTTCCGATTTTCTCTCCTTTTTCACAAAAGCTTTTTTTTTTGTCTTTCTTCCTTTATTTTCTTACTCTTATTTGCTGAAAAGTTATGTTTATTCTATATTTTAAAAACTCTTTCTAAAAAGTTAGTAAAGTTGGTCAAGGACAACTACATATACACTTAACCCTTAATTTTAGCATTATATTGCAACATGTTTGATGATACAACGTAAGTTTTATTCTTAGAAAAAAAAAATCTCTTAAATTAATAGTAGGTAGATGGATATTTTGGTCAATGAAATTAAATAAAGAGAGAAGGATGTGAGAAGTAAAGAGGAAGATGTCAGTTTTTGTTTAGTTGCAATTAGGGCTGGACAGGGGGCGCGATCTGGCTGCCTCCGCCCGACCCGCTGCGGTGAAAAGGAAACGAGCGGGTTGGATCGGCCCAAACGGATATACGGGTAAAATTTTAAGGTTTGAAGGGGTTGATGCGGGCGGGTCCGAGTCCAGAATTTCAAACCGTCGATGACCGACCCGCCCGCGTAGGAATATATTATTATTATTATTATTATTATTATTATTATTATTATTATTATTATTATTATTATTATTATTAATTAATATTTTAGTTATTGGGTTGGGTCACCTTACACAATTCAAGCCCAACCCTAAATTCATTAAGTCATGATCTAAACTCTAGCTCACACACACTTCTCACCCTCACCCTCACAGCCGCCTCATCTAACCAGCCACGGCCTCTCTCTCCCACTTCGATCCGTTTCCACTTCACTCACTCTCCCACACTCACAGTTCTCATTTTCAACTCATCGTCTCTCTCGTTCAACCCTAAAAGGAGCAACGGTCAGCGGCATGAAACGACGACTACTTATTCAGGTTGTTACCACTTATCTTATTGTACTTTTTTAAACTATATGACCTCTCGTTCTAATTTCTTTAATCTCGCGTTCTGAAATCTTAGTATATCACATTCGAAAACCATAGTTCCCGTCTCTTTTGTTATGATCCTTTTCTAATATCTATCTTACACATTCCCTTTTATGTATTAGTGTTTTATATTTTTTAGTATGATTAGTTTTTATTTGGTAAACTAACCTTTATTTTTATATTCTGTTAGGGTTTTATCTTAGTTTAATTTAACCTTTTTATGCTATTGAGTTTTCTTGGTTTAGCTATTTTTATGTTTTTGTGTTAATAAAGTTTAGTTTTTTTTTTTGCATGTTGTTTGCGCTATTTCTTTTAGGTAACTTAGGGTTTGAAGTGCTCATTTTTTTAGGTTTGACTAACAATATTTTTGTTTTTATTTTATATGCTTATTGGTTTAGATTGTTGTCAAAATACTCAAAGTAGATTTATGCATTTTCCAGATTTTAGATGTGATTCACAGTCAAAATACATTATATGACTAACTTTTTTCTTATTTTTATTTCATTATCTTTGTTTAATGTTTTGGATGGATACTTTTTTCTATTTTTTATTTCATTATCTTTGTTTTATGTTTTGGATGGATCTGTTTGTGTGCTTTTCATATATTTGTGTGTTTTCCACTTATTTGAGATGTAAAATTAAATGTTAATATACTTATTGTTGTTATTTTTTAGATTTACTGATTTTAATTCAAATGACTAACTTCTTTCTTTTTTTTTGTTCCATTTTCTTTGCTTATTGGTTTCATATTGTATGTTTTTGTGTGCATTTTATGTGATAATGAGTGATTGTTTTGTAGATTTAATGCTTTAAAAGCCTTGTTGAAAGAAAACAAAGGTACCATTCATATATTTGTATTACATTTTTTATCAATTGAATTTATTTTTTGCATTTGTTAAGATAATTAATAGTTAATGATTTCTAACTATTGTTTTGATGTTTTGTTGGTGTATATTTTTTTTGTATGCTGTTTTATTGAGTTCTAAAAGTTTTGAGAACAGCTAGTTGTTTTGTACTCTAATTAGTGATTACTAATTAATTTCTTTACAATTTTTCAGATTGGTCAGCAAAGATTACAAATGTGTATTTAATTTTTTCATATTGGGCAGTAAATATGATTCCAAGTTAGAATGGACATCAAACATGATGTTATTTGTGTTATTTGTATTGATTTGTATATTAAGTTTACATTTCACACGATATTTAGAATTATAAACATGTTTGCATCTCAATTATAAATTGGTTGAGTATATATTAATAATGAGATTTATAAACATGGTTGCATTTCAACTGTAAATTAGTGCATCTAAAATGTAAATTTGTTAAGTATATATATCAATGTTACTTCAATGATTATATTTATCTATGACATCTAAAAGTTAGAGCTCTAGAATGCTTCTTATAAAAGGATATAAGGGACAAAATTGTTCAATTTTAAAGAAAAAATTATAATGGTTAAATAAATAGAAATTTTGAAAAAAAAAATGGTGATAGAAACACGGACTTTTTAATTTTAAAATGACTTAAAAATGAATGGGCCAAAAAAATAAATTGGCCAAAAAATATGTTATTGGGCCAAAAAACTTATAAGTCAAAAAAAGTATACCCGTAGGAAACCACCCGCCAACCCGTGGCCCGTTTACCCACAACCCGCTTAACCTGAATTCATTTATTGGGCGGAAATGGCCAGTAGGTTTCCAACCGCAGTTTGGGCCGGTTAGGATTTTTGGGCCCGAACCCGCCCTACCCGACCCGTTATCCACCCCTAGTTGCAATTATGAAGTATTTTTATTAATAAAAAAAATACTTACTGTTAGTTTTTTAAAATGGGCCCTCCATAATTTTTCAAAAAAAAATTAACAGAATCTATATTTTTTTTTAAAAGAGTAAACATTTTAAAACTTTAAATGTAATTTTTGGTTCCAAATAAAAACTACTTAATTAAACACTCACATTTTTTCTCTAAAGTCAATTATTACTCTACCTTAACCTCTTGAATTCACCCTTTTAAAAGTTCTTAAACAAGATGATATCTAACAATTTTCAGCTTGATTTGGTGACATGTTGATCTACAAGGCTATCAAATGTAGGAATACTTTGTTAGGTTTTTTACCTTCTTGAACAAGCACAAGAATATAAGCCAATCTACAAACTACAAAGACCCTTATGAAAATGGGAATTTATATTTTCAATATTAATACATAAATTAACTTTTTTATTTTTTTAGGAAAAATCCATTCTTAAAGTTGTCAACTTTGATTGACACAACTTCAAGTTTTGAAATTGTAAGCTTATCAATAAATGTGCCTCTTAAAGTGCTTTGAACAAAACTTATTAAAGGCAAAAAAGTTACACCAGTAACATCTTCAAAAATTAAATTATAAATGTTTGAAAAAATTAGGAATTTAAATACTTAATCAATAAAATAAACTATTATGTCATCTCCAACGGGAGAGTCTTAAGACTTGATACCAAATAGATATCCTATTGAAGATAAAAGGAATACCTATGAAGGAGAAATGTTTTACTTAGCACTTAAAAATTGGATTCTCCATTGTGAATAGTCTATATAATAGTACTTACTGAAAACTATTATTAAAAAATTATAAATAAGTGATGTGTATATGCTAATAATCTACACCTTTTCTCCTTTATTATTAGCATATACCTTTTAAGTGGATGTATATTAGCAGCCCTATATTTATATTTATACATAGATAAAAAGTGATTTTATCATTAAACAGAATCTAAGAACTAATTAATATCTTTCTCACCTAATTCCATAAAAAATTAAAAAATTATCCATCCACTCGGAACATTTTTCCAAACACACGTGCTTAGTGTATTACAATTGCACACTGCAAATAGGTGAAAGAAAATATACACCTATCATAGATGAATGCTCTCGTGAAAATAATTAAATTTAACAGTGTGGGGGAAATACAAAACTAAATTGGTTGAAAAGTTTACAAGCTCATAAAAATTTATTTAATGTACTCAATTGATCTATGTTGCTTAGCTTCACTCACAATCTCAAGCAACAATAATCTAACCTTTTCTTATTCAAACAAACAACAAAATGCTATTGAAACAACCTTTTTTCTGTAGATATATCAAAACTCAACCAAAACAAGAAAAATAAAACAAAAAGTTCTTAAATGACAAGAAACTAATAAATTTAAATAAGCTCTTTTGCTGCAGCAATAACAGCTTCTTTAGTGATACCGAACTCTTTGTATATTCTTCCGGCAGGAGCACTAGCACCAAAACGATCAATGCCTATCGCTTTTCCTTTGCTTCCGACAATTTTATGCCACCCGAATGTTGATCCGGCCTCGATGCTAACTCTGGCCGAAACCGCAGCAGGGAGAACACTCTCCTTGTATGCTTCTGATTGCTCGTCGAAAAGCTCCCAAGAAACAAAGGAAACAACTCTAACAGCCTTCCCTTCCTTTCTTAGATCCTCGGCAGCTTTGTAAGCAATTTCCAATTCAGAACCAGTTCCGATCAAAATGACATCAGGTTTGTTTCCTGTTGAGTTGTCGGAGACAACGTATCCACCTTTTTCAACTCCTTCGATAGAAGTTCCAGCAAGGTTAGGCAATTTTTGTCGAGAAAGGGCGAGGATAGAGGGTCTCTTTCTGTTGAGCACGGCGACTTTGTATGCTCCAGCCGTTTCATTACCATCAGCTGGACGAAGCATCAAGATATTCGGCATTGCCCGGAAGCTTGCAAGGTGCTCAATCGGCTGGTGGGTCGGACCATCCTCTCCAAGTCCTATTGAATCATGAGTCATTACATATATAACACCGGCCTCGGATAGGGCAGAAAGCCTTATGGCACCACGCATGTAGTCGGTGAAAACAAAGAAGGTTGCACAGTATGGAATCAATCCGGGGCTGTGAAGAGCAATGCCGTTGCAAATTGCTCCCATTCCATGTTCTCGAACACCAAACCTTACATTACGCTCCCCTGGAGAATCGCTTTGGAAGTCCCCAAATGTTTTCAGCAAGGTCATGTTGGAAGAAGCAAGATCTGCACTGCCACCGAGCAGACCGGGAAGAACTTTTGCAAGGGCGTTAAGGTTTTGCTGTGAAAGATTTCTGGTCGCATCGGCTGGGGTCTCTGGAGTGTATGTCTGAAATCAAATTAGAAGAACGATCATTATTGTTATTCGAGACATAAATCCTTGGAAGTCAAGTCTAATTATTTCAAATGCATGTACGCATGTTTGCTTATATTTTGTTACAGAGGGAGTACTCCACATCTTGATAAGTTACCAACTTGTAAATATTACGAATAACTTAAAAATTTAGAATTTACTCACCGGAAGTGCTTTCTCCCAACCAGAAGGTAAATCACCATTGATAATAGATTTCAAAACTGCACCTTCCTCTTTGTACTTCTTTTCGTATTCGGCAAACTTTGCATTCCACTCGGATTCAAGTGCAGCACCTTCGGGGATGTGGCGACTCCAATGCCTGGGAACAGACAAGCAAAATTCTTATTAAGTATATCATATTAATCACAACAGTGTGGTAGAAAACAGAGAAATTAATAATTCTATCATCCATACTTTTTTACATCTGCAGGCACGTGGAAAGGCTCGTGTGACCATCCAAGGTTGTTTCTGGTAGCGTCCACTTCTTTGGCACCAAGTGCACTACCGTGCACACTGTAGGAGTTGGATTTATTAGGAGAACCATAACCAATTGTTGTTGTGACCTGTGAAACGGAACACAGCATTAACTTAAACTGATGGAAACAAAACTTGCTACTTTAATTCATTTATATACTATAGTTTTTTTTAAACTTCTCAGAGGAGAACAATTCAGTAAAAGAAATTACTTTGGTAGCATGGTTTAATATCATTACATCAATTTCAACTTGTAAAGAATAAAATTTAACATGTTGGTTCCACATGCATGACAGATTTTGCTAAACCATTGTTACATATTATAACAAAAAAAGTATTTTCGGTATCAAATAATTTAGACATTATTTTTTAAAGTTAGTTAAGAGAAGTAGATGCTATTTTGTGTTTGTTTACCATGACGAAAATCACTTTTTTTTAAAAAAAAAATCATCTATCAAAAATAATTTTCAAGAGAAACTACTCAAAACAACTTCTCATTTGAAGCAGTTTTTAGATTTTTTTTTTCCCCTCAGAATATCACTTTTTTTTAAAGCTATGGCAAACAAATAAAAGCTCCTAAAAGTGATTTTTTTTTTTAATAAGCTATAAAAAAAGTCACTATATTTTAGCCACGTATAAAACTGACCTTGATCAATGTGGGTCTGTCTTTGACAGATTTTGCTTCCCTAATAGCAGCACGAATCTCATCATAGCCAGTGTTTCCATTCTTTACCCAAATAACGTGCCACCCAAGTCCCTCAAAACGCTTTTCAACACTCTCGGTGAATGCAATTTCCGTGTCACCGTCAATAGAAATGTGATTGTCGTCATAAAACGCTATTAGCTTCCCTAATCCCCAGTGGCCAGCAAGTGAGCAAGCTTCATTTGCAATTCCCTCCATTTGACAACCATCACCGAGTATACAATACCTATAGAAAACAAGTACGATAAGCAAAACAGCATACAACTAAAGCCATTAGATTAAGAGAAGATCAAAAGGAGAAACTTTAGTGTTGCAATCACGGATCGCATAAAATATTGGTTAGTTCAAGTTCCGATCCGCTATGGCGCCACAATAGTAGCTACTACTATTTGACAAGACTTTGAACTAAATAGTGTATCATAGAACAATAGCGATTTATTCAAATGAGAAACACAAGATTTAGTCATCTTACGTGTAATGATCAATAATCTCATTGTCGGGTTTGTTAAATCTAGCAGCCAAGTGCTTCTCTGCAAGGGCCAAACCAACAGCATTGGCAATGCCCTGACCAAGAGGACCTGTAAAAATTGCAAGCAAAGAAAGAATAAACAAACAACAGAAGCAGCAACAGCAACAACCAAATCGGCTAAACAAATCAAATGAAATCAAAATGTCTTGTCATGCAAAAAAAAATACAAAGAAACTATAATGAAACTTGTACAAGTACTACTATATTAGTATATAAACTCCAAGTTATATCCAACCTGTTGTGACTTCAACTCCAGGAGTCTCAAAATTCTCAGGGTGTCCAGGGGTTTTGCTCTCCCATTGACGGAATGCCTTCAAATCTTCTTCCTAAATATCGAACCCCAACACAACAACAACACTTCAGTTTATGGTCAACAAGTCCAAAAAGTAAATAAATACTTCCCAAGCTATGAAAGATATGAAAACAAAGGAATACTAATAACACAAACTTTTATCATATTCAACTCACACTAACCTTTCCCTTAAAAAGTCAACACACTTTTAATAAGTAATCTATTTAACAAGCAACAAAATTGACCAGAAAGAGTGTCAATGAATACTTTGTTTCCATTTTAATTAAAAAATAGCAAAACTGTTTCAACTTTCAACATCAGACAAACAGTAGTCAACAACATGCAGAGAAACAAACACACGGACCCATCACCCACAACAACAACAAAAACTTTATTATCTTAGGATACATACTAGATCTGAACAATTTCAAGCCAAATCACAACCTATGAACTACAAACACAGCCTGACACATAAATACCAGCAATTATTCAATAAATTATATATAAATAAATAATTGTAGGTAACCACATGTCAATATCATGTCAAACAACAACAATTTCAGATCAAATCACAACCTTTGAAGCACCAGCACATAGACACCAAACATGACATCGATTTGGAATGGGTGCAGTGTGACCGCATGCAGTCACTCATCTCGGACAGTCCAAATTTTGATATTTTCATTTAACATTGAGCCGTCCAATCTTGATTGTCGTGCCGAGATAAGGTAACTGTGTGCCGTCACAAGTTGTAGCTGCACCCAATCCAACACCAACTAGTAGACACAACTAATATTTTTGGAAAATGGAAGTGATAGTATATAACCACACGTGTCAGTATCTTACATGAAGTGTCGGACCTACATAGATGACAACACACCCACTAAATCCAATTACCCGAACAACAAAAATCCACAAACCCATAACAAAAAACCCCCAAAATTTGAAACTTTTTCACAAACCAACCCAACCCAGATGATAATTTTTGTATTACCTTGACACTATCGTATCCAGCAAGGTGAAGCAAAGCATACTGAAGCATACAACCATGACCAGCAGACAAAACAAACCGATCACGGTTAAACCATTTAGGGTTTTTGGGGTTATACCTCATAACCTCATCATAAATCACATGACCCATCGGAGCACAACCCATGGGTAAACCCGGGTGACCCGAATTAGCTTTCTCAACAGAATCAATCGCCAAGAATCGGATCGTGTTAACTGATTTCTCAACGAGTGACAAGTCCGCGGTGGATTTTTCGGACGTTTGTGTTACGACGGCGGATGATTTGACGGAGGTGCGGCGGAGGTGGGTGTGGGAGAGGGAGAGTTGAGTGGAAGGGGTTGTTGGTGAGCGGAGGGAGATGGTGGAAGGGAGAGAGGAGAGGCGCGTGGTGGAAGTGAGGCGCGTGAGATGGGGGTTGGTGAGAGAGAGTGAGGAAGTGGAAGAAGACATGGTTGGTGGGAAGAGAGAGAAAGAGAGTGATGATAATAACAAGAAGAGGAAGAAGGAAGAAAATGTGAAGGTGAGTTTGATGTGTTCATTATGATTTTGAAAGTTGTTTGGTTTTGTAGAGAGAGAAGGAGATTGTTGTTGAGGTTGTCGCCTACATTGTGAGGAGAGAGAGAATTTATTAAAATAATACACTCTTTTCTCTAAACTAAGTATATTATATTCATAAATAAATGATTACTATTTTCGAAATGTCTCGTTCGATAATTTCATAGCTATTAAAAAATGTATATTGACCAAAAACATTATAAAGACAATTAAGGTTAGTTTAGTTATAAGGAGTTGATCTATTTTTAGGGTGGTTTAAAGATGTGAGGACTTTTTTTGTGGTAATAGTACTTCTAAAAATATTTATAAATAATTATGAGAATAATATTTTGCTTGTAGAAATATGAATCACTATTTTATGATGTTAATAAATAAATAAAAAATCAACGTGTTATGTGTACATAAATTATAATTTTTTTAAAAGAAAAATAACCATTATTTATTCAATTTTAATTAGATATTAATATAAAATTAATTCATATAGATATTATATAATTTTTTCTCATTTTTTATTTAAATAAACTTATTAAGTACTAATAGTGTATTCATCTTTATAATAAATATAAATAAAGTAAAAGTATTACTAATTTGAAAGTGATGTAAATATTAGTAGTATGTTGATTAAAGAGTGTATAATTGAAGAAAAAAAAAACATTTTTACTGTTGTGTGTATTTAAGATTAGAGAAAAAGAGATAATATAATTAGTGGTAAGTTAGTAAAAAAAGTAGTTAATATATTTGAAAAATTGAAAAAGATTTTATAAAAAGGAATAATAGAATATCTTTTAAGAATTTTATATAAATCATAAAAATCATTAAAAAAAAATCAATCATCAAATATTAGTAATGTTATGATCAAATATTGAATGTTGACTCGGTGGTCTTGGGCAACGGCTGTGCGTGTGTGGTAGTAGATGCGTTTTCACCCTTTCACAAAATTGAGTATTCTTTGGCTTTTGGGTGCATCCCAATTGTCATACATCTACCTTATAAACACTACTAGTGTGTCATTCTTCTTACGTGGAACTTTATTATTTTTTGAATTCACACCAACTAGGTGTTATTATTAGCATATTATTTCCAACCATAAAGATAGAAATCACGACTTATTTATTACTTCACTCCCTAACTCTCCAAATTTAACCATCAAATCAACATTATATCCTCTAAAATTATAAATATATCAATCTATATTTTTTTTATATAAAAAAGGAATATGAATTTATTATATGTTGTGTGGTATTATCTGATGGTGTGAAAAGACAATACTTACAAAATTGTAAAAAATAATCGTAAAAGTTTTATTTTTAACTTTAAAAATTATTAGTTTTTATAATTTAAGTAATGACATTTAATACTTAATTTATCCGAATATTTTTCATCATCATATTAAATATTATATCATTTAAAATATATTGCATCATTATTTTATGTCCAAAAAATGGAAAGATGATTAAACTTAAAAGATTTCTAAATAAAATGATCAAATAAAAATAAAAGAATCAAACTCGGAATTAATTCAATATTATCAACTTAAGTTAACGTTAAAATAGAATAATTAGTATTATCTTTAAATAATTAAGTTTTTTTTAATGAAATACATAAAGTTAAATATATTTAAATTGGAAAATATTGTTTGTTTACGCGATATTTATTATGAAATGGATGAAACATTTTATAGAGAGTTGGTAACGGTGGTGGCTATTTTAGTTGGACTTTTGTATTGTTTTTTTATCAAGTAGTGGTTGGTGAGACAACATAGATGGCATAAATCATGGAAACAACAATTACAACTTGGTGGTGTTAGATGAGAAGGCACAAGTTCTACCTTGTTGTCTCTGATTGTAAAAATTACTAAAATAGGAATATATTTTTGAAGACGGTTAACAAGATTTCAATTTGTTGAATAAACTTCAACGGAAAGTAAAGTTTTAATTAAAATTGAAATTATTTATATTTTAAAGATAATTTCTATAGTATTAATTCTTAAAAATAAAGATTGTATCACTACTCTTAATTTTTTAACTAATAAGTATGTTATTTTTCTCCACGTCAGCATCTATATATTATATAGTAAGTAGATTAAATTATGTGTACAAGTATATTTATCTTTTGAGTTTAATTCTCTTAAATTTAATAAATTATTTTTTAAAATTTTTTTATTTTAATTAAAATTATTATCAATTCACAAGTTTAGAATTCCTTCTTTCTTTTCGTGAAACCGCTCCATCACTTAAGAAAATCTCTATCCTTAATCGCCATTCCACTATCGTAAAAAGAACTTTCTATCATTCTTCTACTACGACGAAAAGATTTCTCCTTTGCATCGTTATTATCTTGGGGTCGTCGACCACGCGCTGTCATCGTTGGCGTCGTTTTCAAATTGGTTTTTTATTCTTAATAAACTTTTTCTTCTTTGATGGTGGAGAGATGCGGTGAAGAACGACGAAAAGACAATACAACATAGAGAAGAAATTTGATTATTAAATATTAATTATTTTAAAATAGAACAAAAATGTAAAATTTAAAATATGATCAAACTTGACATGACATTAGACTATTGATAATTTAATTTAATAGCAGTAAAAAATGTTAATTTTAAACTGTACCAAAAATTTAAATTACAACTTAAACATTTAAGCAAAAATTAGTCATATTCAGATAAAAAAAAAAAAACATAAGCTTGTTGAAAAACTATGTAGAAGCACTAAACTCAAAAAAAATGTATTTCTACGGTTATAAAAAGAGTTACATAGAACCACAAAAAGAAGGTTAGATGATTGAGTTCTTGAAAATTAAACATTTTGAGTTTCCTATTAAAAGGCTTATGCAATTTCGATTTCAATATATCTAATTACTCAAATTTGGTTTGAACATTTTTCAAACACTGCAATTGCAATTTTAGTCTATTCTTATTATAATTTCGATCTATCAATTAACTTTTTATAAAGATTTAAATACTTACTTCCAAAAAAACTTAATTTCAAATTTCATTTTTTTTTGCAGCCAATCTCTCACTTTAGAATCGACAACATGTCACTATATTTGTAATTTGTATATTGAAAATATAGTCTTTGACTTTTTAATAGGAAGAGAAATAGTTTTGATAATTTAAAATTCGGTACACAAAGTGTGGCAATAATATTTTTATAATTAGAATTTGTATTTCAATTCATTCAAAAGATTTATCTTTAATTAAAATTTGATAAACATTTGATATCAACCACTTGATTGTGTAAATTAATAATATTAAAAGTATATTTGGTTGTGAGAAGAAATTGAAAACAGAGAAAGAGTATGAAAAAAGAGAAAGAGATGTGAGAAATATAGTAGATTTGTAATATTATTTTGGTACATGAGAATAATAAATCTTAATAATATAAGAATTTATAATTTATTTTCACAATTAGAAATGTCAATTTGCATCATTAAGAGATTCCCGCGTGGACTGTTTCATGGGTGGGGAATTTTTCTTAAGGGGCGGAGAGAAATTTTCCCTAATAATAGTGTAGAGATGAGGATCATATTCAATTATTCGTACCACCTTCTTCCATCTCTGTGCAATTACCTAAATATTATTTATACATGCATTTACAAATATTTTATGTTATATTTATATCTTTTTTTCCCCTAATAGTATGTGTATAAATTTATCTCATATGTGATTTTTTTTTATATAATACACACAATATTTTAATATTACATTTTTTATGTTTGAATTTCAATTTTTTTTACTCTTAATTTAATTAAAAATAATATGATATAATTTTGATTATTTTTGTATGTTAATGGTTCTATGAAACAAGAAAGTAGAAGAGTAGTCCTCGTACTTAGGGATGACAATATAACTCGCACCCGCTGGTACCCACCCAAACCCGCTTGATTTGGACGGAGAAAATTCGCTTTGATTGGGTGCGAGTGCGGATTTTCCTCGCAATTAATCCTTGCAATTAAAATATTATATACATATACATATACATATTGAATATACTTAATATTTTTTAAAATATTAAAAATTATAAACTTATCTCTATAGAAAATATTTTTTATTTTATAATTGTCTAATAACAATTATTTTATTATATTAATTATAATAGATATAATTTTTAAATTTATAATTTTATATATATATGAATAGGTGATGTGTGGGCGGAGAAACCCAAACCCTGTTGCATGCGTGGATGGGGCCTAAATTCTACACCCGATATGAAACGGAGACGGGTGCGAATTTTTCCTGATTAGTCGGGTGCGGTGTGGAGGAGGCTAAATCCGGCTCCGCCCTGCCCAGTTGCCATGGCTACTCGTACTCACTCACTTGACATCACTATCCACAATTCACAATATGCATGGCACGTGGTAAACGGTATTGTTTGGTAAGTAGGTTGGTGAAAAATAAAATCAGCGAGTTATTAGCTTTGATTTTAAGACATACAAACTAAAAATTAGGTTGCCGTGGAAACTGGAAAGCGATGTCCAAACGTGTAACTTTTCCTTACTAGATTTCGGAAAGTGAAAAGACTACCCACTTTGTCCATTAAATTTTAGATCCAAACCATCTTCGAATTAATCTTTTTCCACATACACAAATAAAAAATAAAAAATAAAAAAAAGAAAATGTGAGAACTTCACTATTTTCAATGAATTAGTAACTCGAATAGAGTCCTAGTTCACCTAAGACTCAAATACAGAAACAAAAAAGATCGAGGGAACAATAACATGTCAATCAAAATTTGGTCCGATTAGTATAAAATTTTTAAAAATATCATTTTTATAATATTTTAAAAAAAATTTAAAAATAGAATTTCAAATAAAAAATTGATTTAAATAGTTTATCTTAAAATATGATTTTAAGTATTTGATCTATTTTCTACAACTTTTTTTGAATAATGAAATTTCAAAAAATGATTTAAATGAAAAGCTATTTTGAGAAGTTTTTCACAATTTTTTTTTAAATGTGATTTTTATCATGTTATAAAATCTCTAATAATAAATATTTAAATTATTTAATGTCAAAATTGTTGAGTTTAATCCATAACTGCCATATAGTTAGTTGTTATACATAGTTAGTTAGTTAGTTAGTTGCCTTACATCAAACTATAAAAGGCCTATATAACTAACATCTTGTAATAAGTGTATTGTAATGTGTGAATAATAGTTTTTTATGTGAAGATTGATCCAAGATCGTTCCTGGATTAAATGCAAAGATCAATCCTCGTTTTTCTGCAAATTGTTTTCTTTCTTCTTCTCATACCCGCTACGCATTATCGTTTTGTTCCAACAATTGACATCTAGAGTTGGGTTAAAATCAAGGGAAACACGAGTGAAAAGTGAGGGGAACAATCAAGGGAAGCACAGAGTGATAGATTCTCGATAGGCATAATGAATAGCAATGGTTTTGGATCACATATTCTGGTTCTTGATGGCAAGAACTGGGATCGATGGAGTGCATTAATGAAATCTTTATTTGGAGCACAAGAAGTGAGTGAAATTGTGCAGGATGGCTATGAGGACTTGGTAGAGAATCCAACTGATGCACAAAGGAATGCATTCAAGGAAGCCAAGAAGAAGGACTGCAAAGTTTTGTTCTACATTCAGCAGAATGTTGACAACCAGCATTTTGAGAAGATTTTGAAAGCCACAAGATCCAAAGAAGCATGAGACATCTTAGAAAACTATCACACTGGTGGAGAAAAGGTGAAGCAAGTGAAGCTACAATCCTATAGAAGAAAGTATGAGATGATGGAAATGGAAGCAGATCAAAAAGTAAGTAATTACTTCTCAAAATTAACAGCCATAGTCAATCAAATGAGAACTTGTGGGGAGAACATTACAAATCAGATGGTAGTGGAAAAGGTGATGAGATCTTTAAGTCCAAAATTCAATTTCATAGTTGTAGCTATTCAAGAAGCAAAGGATGTGAAAACTATAAAAATTGAAGAGCTGCAAAATTCATTGGAAGCACATGAGCTCCTAGTGTTTGATAGAAATTCTGAAAGATCAGTTCAACAAGCGTTTCAAGTTCAAACTACCAAGAAGCAGGAAAATCAGAAGGATTTCAAGAAAAAGGGAAAAAGAATAGCAAATTGGTCCAACAATGGTAAGAACAAGATTGAAGACAAAGCTGAATCTTCAAAGAAAGGAGGTTTTGGCAAAAGTCAGAACAAGAAGAAGGATTTTGACAAAAGTAAGGTACAATGCTTCAACTGTGAGAAGTATGGACACTTTGCAGATGAATGTTGGTTCAAGAAAGATCAAAAGGATGATGAAGAAGCAAATCTGGCTCATGGGGATGATTCCAGTACAATGTTGATGATAGCTACTACCAGTGATGAGAAGATTAAGAATGAAGAATGGTTTCTTGACTCTGGATGCTCAAACCACATGACATCACATAGAGAATGGTTGACAAGCTTTGATGCTAGCAAGAAAACAAGTATAAAACTGGCTGACAGCAGAAACCTGATGGCTGAAGGTAGTGGAAATATAGTGATCAAAAGCAATGATGGCAGAAGAATCATTATTGCAGATGTGATGTATGTTCCTGAGATGAAGTGTAATCTCATGAGCATTGGTCAATTGGTGGAGAAGGGATTCTCAGTGACTATGGATGGTGACTCTTTGAAGCTGTTTGATGCAAAGAAGAAGTTGGCGCTCAAATCGAACATGTCAAAAAATAGAACCTACAAATGCAACATTTGAAGTGAGAAAATGATGTGTATGTCTGCAGCAGTTAGTGAAGATGTTGAAGGCTTATGGCACAAGAGGTATGGTCACCTAAACTTTAGAAGTCTTAGTGATTTGAATTCCAAAGAACTGGTGTATGGGCTGCCAAAGCTGAATGTCAGAAAAACTATTTGTGAAGTGTGTGTGAAAAGTAAGCAAAGTAGGTTCCCATTTGTGTCAGAAGCACCTAAAAGAGCTACTGCAGCACTGCAAGTGGTCCACTCTGATATATATGGTCCTTTTGAAGTATCTTCATTGGGGGGAAGCAGATACTTCATCACATTTGTTGATGAATTTACAAGAATGATGTGGCTGTATACAATCAAGCTTAAGAGTGAAGCATTAGAGGTATTTAGGAAATTCAAGAACTTAATTGAAAAAGAAAGTGACCAATCTATTAAGATCTTGAGAACTGATGGTGGAGGAGAATACACCTCAAAAGAATTTGAAGATTTCTGTGTCAATCAAGGTATTGTGCATGAAGTGATAGCTCCATATACACCTCAACACAATGGACTTGCTGAGAGAAGAAACATAACCCTATTGAATATGGCAAGAAGCATGATCAAGCAGAAAAACCTACCACACAACTTCTGGGGTGAAGCAGTCACTGCAGTTGCTTATATCTTAAATAAATGCCCTACAAAGAAGCTAAATCTAAAGGTTCCAGAGGAAGCTTGGTGTGGAAGAAAGCCGAGTGTGAAACATTTCAAGGTTTTTGGCTCATTGTGCTACAAGCATGTACCAGATGTTAGAAGAAGCAAACTTGAAGATAAGAGTGAGATTATGATACTTATAGGCTATCATCCCACAGGTGCCTATAAGCTTTATAATCATGTAACTCAAAAGGTGCATATCAGTAGGGATGTAATTGTGAATGAGGCTGAGAAGTGGAAATGGGAAGAGGAACCAATGTACAACAAAGAGAATCAACAAAGTTGCATTTATCCTGATTCCAGTAGTGAATCAGAGGATGAAGAAGTGATCAACAATGATGCAGGTGAACCAGAAGAAGTGGCAACAACAGTGAGACCTCAAAGAATCAGACAAGTTCCAAACAGGCTGAATGATTGTGAATTAATTCCTGATAATGCAGTAAATGATGAAGGTGATATCATTCACTTTGCATTGTTGGCAGACTCTAAACCTCTAAATTATGAAGAAGCATTGAAGATAGATGTATGGAGGAAAGCTATGATGGAAGAACTCAAATCAATTGAGAAGAATCAAACATGGGAGCTAGTTAACTTGCCAGATAAGAAAAGGAAAATAGATGTGAAGTGGGTCTTCAAACTGAAATTAAATCCTGATGGGAAAATTTCAAAACATAAGGCCAGGCTGATGGCTAGAGGATTCTTACATAAACATGGTATTGATTACAATGAAGTGTTTGCTCCAGTTGCAAGGCTTGAAACTATAAGATTAGTGGTGGCTCTAGCTTGCAAGAGAAGGTGGTTCCTCTACCATTTGGATGTAAAATCAGCCTTTCTAAATGGTCCACTTGAAGAGATTGTGTTTGTGTCACAGCCTCCTGGGTTTGAAATACAAGGCAAAGAAAACATGGTGTATAGACTCCATAAAGCTTTGTATGGTTTGAAGCAGGCCCTAGAGCCTGGAATAAGAGGATCAATCAGTTTTTAATTTAGATAGGCTTCACAAAGTGTTCAGTAGAGTTTGGTGTATATGTGCAGAGTTCAAGTGCAGAAGAAACAATGGTAATCTGCTTATATGTAGATGATTTGCTCATTACTGGAAGCAAAGCATCAAAGATTGAAAGGGTGAAAAACAAGCTAAAATCTGAATTTGAAATGACTGATCTAGGTGAACTCTCATTCTTCCTAGGAATGGAATTTCTGAAGATGAAAACAGGAACAGTTATGCATCAGCAGAAGTATATAGGTGAACTGCTGGAAAAGTTTGAGATGAATAGTTGTAATTTAGTTTCAAATCCATCAGAGACAAACTCAAAGATTGATGAGTGCAGTGAGGAAGAAAGGGTCGATCCAACACTGTTCATACAAATGGTTGGCTCACTGCGATATTTGTGCAACAGCAGGCCTAACATATGCTACTCAGTCAGTGTAATTAGCAAGTTCATGCATGATCCAAGGAAGACTCACTTGATAGCTGCTAAAAGGATACTTAGGTATATAAAAGGCACAGAGGAGTTTGGTCTGCTATTCCCTAATGGCAGCCAAGGTGAAGGAAGTGAACTCATTGGATACTCGGATAGTGATTGGTGTAGAGACATCACAGATAGAAGGAGTATATCTGGTTATGTTTTCAAGTTTAATGAAGCAGCCATATCTTGGTGTACAAAGAAGCAACTGGTGATTGCACTTTCATCTTGCGAGGCATAATATATTGCAGGAACATTTGCAACTTGTCAAGCAATATGGCTGGATTCAGTGATGAAGGAACTAAGGTGTGAAGTGATGAAGCCTCTTAAACTCAGAATCGATAACAAGTCAGCAATCAGCCTTGCTAAAAATCCAATCTCACATGGCAGAAGTAAACACATTGATACAAGGTTCCATTTCATTAGAGAGCAAATGAACAATTGAATGATTGAGGTGCAATATTGTCCAACTGAAGTGCAGCTAGCAGATGGTTTTACAAAGGCTTTGAAGCTTGACAGATTTGAGTTTTTGAGAAAGAAGCTTGGTGTTATAAATGTACAACATTTATGAATTAAGGGGAAGTGTTGAGTTTAATCCATAACTGCCATATAGAAGGTTGTTATACATAGTTAATTAGTTAGTTAGTTGTCTTACACCAAACTATAAAAGACCTATCACTACAAAAAAATTGACTTATCGTGACACACAAAGTATGTCACTAAATGTTAAAAACTGTAGGTAAAGGTCAATAATACTTTGAGTGACACCCAAATTAAGTGTCAATTTTAAGGGGGCGTCCTGCTACACTTTGAGGAGTGTCACTCCATGTTCTGACGATTGTCACTACATGTTTTTTATTTCTACCTACAATAATGACTGTCACTAAACACTACATAAATACAAGTAAAGAATTGATCTATTCCTACGGTATTGTCTGTCACTAAAACCTAGAAAAATATAAATAAAAAATTAATCTATGCCAACGGTATTGTCCGTCACTAAAACCTAAAAAATATAAATAAAGAATTCATCTATTCCTATTAAATTAAATTTATTTTATCTCCCTTCTAATTGTAATTCTAAATTATTAATACCAGTAAATTAAATTTAAATTTCTAATTTATTTTTATTAACTAATGTCATTGAAATATACAATAAAATATAATTTAATTTTACTAATTCTATTAAATGCATGTTACTTGCATTCCTAGCATTTTAATTATATCCTAACATGAGTATCATATCCTTGTGGTAATATTGAAATGAAATTAGATCATAAAAAAAAAAAATTTCTCCACTAGTTAAATCATAAAATCTTTACAAAAGTGATATATTTCTCCACTTATGAGTATCTCCACTAATTAGATCATAAAATCTTTACAAAAGTGATATATTTCCCAACTTATGAATAAGCAAGAAGGAAAAACAAGCATTATTCTAGAAGTAGAGGGTGGTGAGTGAACTATAACAAGCATTATTCTAGAAGTAGAGGGTGGTGAGTGAACTATATCAAGGGTAGTGGTGTCACTGCTAGGAGGGTCCAGAGCAATGGCCACTGCAATTCTCTTTGTGTTCATTTCAGCATTCTTGACCAGAACCTGACAAAATTCAAAACCGGATACTTTTTAACATTATTGTCAACAGTGAGTCATCATGCTGTTCTAAAAATTGCAAGTCTCTGAATTTACAAAATCGCAAATAAGTCCTTAAAATTGAAGAATATCAATCACTTTAGTACCTCCATCAATCAATTAATTCAGATGAATATATATCGTAAGATAAAGATAAACGAAAGCAGTGAAAACAACCTAAATGGAATAATTATTCAAAGGTTATAGGATGAACCTTGTTTCGGTGGAGAGCTTCAAGACATTCATTGGCCCAATGTATTGTTGACCGAAGACTTCCCACTCTTGCCATGCTTCTCAAGCCAGTTGCCATATTTCTGCATTGTAGGTATGTTTAAACAATTATTCATCACACAAATGGGTAATAAATAACGGAAACCATATCAATGACGATGTTGAAAGAGAAAGACTATAACCTTCCTAATCACCTCCTTCTGAGATTCATTTATCTGTCAAGAATTAATATGCTGATTGATTGCTAGCTCTTCAAATCAAGGTGATCAAAAAATAAGTCCTAACTCAAGTGTTTTTAAACTATATTCATCATTCCCTCTCTATATACATATATGTATACTTAAAATCAAATAAATAAATAAAAGCAATAAAGAATGTATTTTGGTTGAATATTTGTCAAACATGCTTCTAAATAAATTTAATTTTGCAAAATTGATTTGGTTAAAATGATATTGGGACAGAAGTGACTTATATTTGGATGTTTTTGCTCTAAAACAAAGTTTTTATAAAATTCAGTATAAATATTTTAACCTAACACAAGTATTTTTGGGACCTATTAAATAACAGAGAGACTAAATTAATTCATGACCAACAATATTAGAAGGGGATTTGTCGGAGAATCTGAGAATTCCAATGATGAATATGACAAAGTAAATTTATAATAAATATCTTTATTAACATATACTTGATAAAACAACATGGTAAGCTTATAGACTACTAATTTTAACAATATAGACTACTAATTCAATTATTAGTTAAAGCAAGAAAAGTGCATCTTACCTATAGTAGTTTGGGTTCTTTTGCTGAGAACTGTCAATAAGTTCAGTTGCTTCCTCTAAAAGGGCTTCTATTTCTGCTATGTCTGATCCATTTCCATCAGATAGAATATCGGCTCTAAGGACAGATAATTTTAGCAAAAGAAATCTCCAGTGACAAGATTTTTGTTTTGCAGCATCAGCCAAGGCTTGCCACTGTCAAAGATAACACCGATAAGTTTTCTCCTTATGTCACTTAGTCAACATATGATATTAGCATGTAAATTATCTATTACTAAGTCATATCAGCAATTTTTTACCATCCTTATTTTCCTAATGCATTTCTCTTGTTATAGAGGAAGTTTCTCTTGAAGTACCTTTTTACATGGATTTGAATGCAATCAAATCACCTCTAATAAATAAATGTCTTTTGAAATGGCAACTAACCACTACCTCTTAAGAAAATTACAATATAAAGTGAGTCATTAGCAAGAGAGAATGAGAGATACCATGAAATTCTGTTTGCCACATAAGTTTACAGGTAAAACTATAAGGGTAGTTCTAAGTTTGCATGTTTGGGCTTAAACCAACTTGAAGTTGGTATGTTACAACCATAATGATAGTCCTAAGTAAATCTTTGATCGTACAGTTCTATTAGTGCTTACACCAATACCAAATTCGTAACTACTTTGTGGGCCAGTCTAATAATTCAAACCCTCCAATAAGTTTGTAAGCACTATCGAGTCATCTATCCACAGATTTATTTGCTACTATGTAGGACTGACAAAAATTTCTCAAATAAGCCATCTATAATAAATACCAAAGACATAAATTTTCTTAAAATACAATCATTTATATTCAAGCTTTTTTGTGGTGTTTAATTTTAGTTAAAGACATTTTGTTTTTAGCAAACAAAAAATAACAAACTGCCCAAGAAATGCACATGTTTAATTAGTTTGATATGATTTCCCTTTCATCATCATTTTCATAAACCAACAAGCTTATTATAAATGTTATGTTACTCGTCACAAGTAAACAAGAGAAACCATATGATAGAGTATAACATGCTCATTTAATAATTCAGTAGTCTATAGATTGATGAGTTGAATGATTGAACAATGGATGGTTCAAATGATATTTGATTATATAAAAAGTGGTTAAAGAAGACCACAACATGCATTACCTGAGCAAGCATAGATTCGTCAAGGACTTGAACTAGGCCACTAACTTCATGGCTAGGCCCCAAAGCTTCAGCTTTGATTGTTTGCCATTCCCTAATAAGGGTTTCTGCTTCCTCCATAGACATCATCCTCCTATACACATTAATAGGGGAGGATGATGAGGACAGAGAAATGTGTAAATCACTTTGGCTACCAGCATCTGGCCGATGCAAAAAATGTATCTTAACCATCGACATAATTCTCTTCAATTTGTTGGCAATAGAACTTCGCCTAATATATGCCGGGCCTATAGTGTAGTTAGCACAATTGTTGGATTTTGTGAAAGCCCAGTTAGTACGAGTAAAATTCTTGCCCGGGTTCATTCCCAACAACTTCATAGAAGCAAATGCAATACAACCCAGTACGGTAATGTATGTTATTCTTTCAAATACTTGAGCACGAGTGAAGTGATTATTCCAAATTCCATTGTGATGACTGCCAAGGTTCCTTTTCACTTTAACAGGTGGCTCGCTAGGATTGAGTCTGTTTTCATTTTTGCCAGATAGCAGTGAACTCTGCAAATCAGTAGGAGCCAGCTGCTTGACAGCAAACCCCAAATTTGGGGAAGAGCTCATATATGAGCGAGGTTCCTCGAAATTTTTTCGTTCTACGGAACCAGATGATGATAGAGGTCTGTGACATATAGTAGGAAACATTTGTGGAGATCCTTTGGAATTCTTACTTCCAGAAAATTTCTTTTGAGCATTAAAGAAATTGGCCTCCAGAGATGAACATCTGTAAATAACATTTTGTTGGAATCAAAGCAATAAATTAGTTTCATTTACTATAGCTGATCTTACCAAAGCTGGAGAACAACCTTTAGTATCTGGGTATAAATCAAGCACAGAATCCTTCAGCCACAATTCCTGGCAAAGTTCAGCAAATGCTTTGAGTTAAGAAATCAAAAACTCAAAATTACATCATAGAATCTTAAAATAAAGGATAAAAAAAGTTCTTGAACCATTACACTTTAGCTGTTATCTCTTGTTAAAACAAAACATACACTAAAGAAATATTTCCAGAAGCCAAACAAAATCTCATTTTCAATTGAAAAAAGGAAAGAAATGAATCGTAGCATATGGCATTTAGGCCAGACTCTACATAAGCATAAATTATTCTAAAACACACTAACTTTGAAATCTATGCCACAGTTAATAGCACACAATGAGAACATACTTAACCACTAGGGTCCTCGAGACTAAAATAGGAGGAGCACCACTAAGGTAACACATGCACCTAAAGCCTTTGCAATGCATTTCATGAAGGAAAACAAAAAAAAGAAACCGATTGAACATGATGGCAAGAGAAAAACCAATGATGGGTTCGCAGCTGAAGCATCCATTATTGCCTTCCCCAACACTGATTTATGTTTTGGATTTGAGTTTAACTCAAGCTGCTTCAGCTTTTCAACTACCTCGTCCTCTGTGCCTTAGATTAAAGACAACATTAATGAAGAACTATGTGGTACATTCTCGCAGAAAAATGGAAAGTTGGAGAAAAAATATTGCTGCAGCCTGCAGGAAACCAAGATTCAAAATATCTAAATACTTCATGATGGCAGCACTGACAATAAGAGTTAAAATGATAAAAACATACCAGTCCAAGAAGGAATAAGCAAAAAGCTTCTTCAAATTTCAGATCAATACCCTCTGAAGCTATCAAACATTCACATATACTTTTTGCTTTGTTAATCTGCATGAAATTAATAAAAACACTTGGTATCAGGATGAAATTAAGAAAGCCGCTGTTTGAGCACGTAAGCCCAAAAAATGTACTTATGAAAAAAGAACTAGAAGAAATATTAAAATGCATATAAGCTTTGGAGGGGGGTATTATTGGAGAAGGACATTACCAACTCTTTTTGCTTGCTGAAAAACCCAAGTGCCATATGAGCTGTAAAAACTCTATAGAAACAGTTTGAATCAATTACTACCCTTAGATTTTGTGACTCAATTGTCTTCTTATTCTTTCGCATCGTAGCTAAGCTATCCCAAGGAAGAAGATCAACTATCTCATTAGCCAGTAAATTGTCAAAAGCTTGGCTTAGAAAAGAAGGCCAATCCTGTACTTGGCATGAAGCTTCAACATCAAGACCCTGTCTAAGCAATTCACGCAAAGCCGCAATTGCTCCCCATTTTCGTTCAACATTTTCAGGGGTATTTGGCATGCTTAGTAGCTCCAATGTGCAAGCGGGTGCAAGCTCTTCAAGAGATTCTTCGATCTAGAAACCATTAAAAGCATCCTCAGGATTGTTCCAATACTAAGCAAACCAGCTAGGGACTTAAAGATCTCAACTGAATATACACTTGAAAAACGTTCCGCACCTGAGATAGCAGTGTCATTTTTGCAAGAGATGGCTTACTTCTTAGAAGACACTGAGCACGAGCAAGAGCTTCGAAACCTTGAGATACTATGTTCTTCTCAAAGCCAATCTTCGCAACTGTACACTTCAATAAGGCACCTATGATAAGGATAGGGTATATAAACAAGAATGTTATAAATTAAGAGAGTAATTCTCCAACCTATATCCACATGTCTTACCTCAGATAGTGCCAGAGAAAGAATTAAATCATTTGTATATGGCTTCGCATCTTGATGCTGAAGACTTGTTCTTCCAATGTCCAGCACAAGCTTTGATTCTCCAACCTGAACAGAAAGAATAGGGAAGTAGAAGTAAAATGTTTCCACAAAACAAAGAAAATAATACACGACCCTTACAGAAATATTTAAAAAAGATTAATTACATGCCAAATGTACCTCTTGAAGAAGGCACAGAGCACCAGGCAACCAAGACCAAGGAATACGAAGGGAAGATTTATGGGGAATCTTTTCCTTCAGGTTACCAGCATATACTGGCTCAAAAAGGAGCTTATCCCTAACATCCATCAGAAGATCCTGCAAAGTCATATAAGATGAGAGCAACAAACAACAACTCAATTTATTGAATTTATGTTAACTTAAACCCTAAAACTTCATCAAAATTAAGAATTTTCCAGTACAATGCAGCCATAAATTGTCCACACGAACAAAAGATACAACTATAAACAGATTAATGATATATAACTCGTCACTTGTGTACTCCAATTCAAAGTCAATTTCGACCAATGCAAATTGCTAATTGAGGAAAAACAATTTCCACTTACTCGTGCTGAATCTGAAGAAATCGGGAAAAGCTTCTTCAACGGGAATCTGAAGACGAAATCGAAATAGAAAAAATGATGAAGAAATCTAAATCTGAAGACGAAATCCAATGATGAAACAATGATGAAGAAACCTGAATCTGAAGACGAAATCGGAAAATGATGAAGAAATCTGAATCTGAAGACGAAATCGAATGATGAAGAAATCTGAATCTGAAGACGTAATCGAAAAAATGATGAAGAAATCTGAATCTGAAGACGAAATCGAATGATTGAACAAATCTGAATCTGAATTTGTTGTTGCGATTTTTGAAGGGATGAGTGGAATGTTGTTGCCGAAATGTTGCTACGTGAATGTTGCTGCGTGAGGATGGAATTGAGTGTGGTGCGTGAATGATTTTCAATTATTGAATAAGAATATTTCAGTTTTTTTAGTTATTATGTATAAATTAGTTTTAATGCCAATATTTTATTTTTTTTCTAAGTTAACATAACTTATTATATTGAATGAGAATAAGTGACACTCTGTCTGTAGCTAAAAGTAATTATAGTGACAAATAAAAAGATATTACTTAAAGTTGAGTGTCACAGTTGAATATCACTATAGGTGACACTCTTTTTTTGTGTGTTATCTTTTTTGTGAATATTTGAGTTTTTGTTAAATTAAGACAATGTAGTTACATGAAATAAGAATAGGTGACACTCAGTCTGTAGCTAAAAGTAATTATAGTGATATATAAGAATAGGTGACACTCAGTCTGTAGTTAAAAGTAATTATAGTGATATATAAGAATAGGTGACACTCATTGTGTAGCTAAAAGTAATTATAGTGACAAATAAAGAGATATCACTAAAAGTTGAGTGTCACGATAGGTCAATTTTTTTGTAGTGTCATTCTAATCCTGTCAAAGAAATGACAAATCTAAATTCCAATATTTTGAGTACGAGACTTCTATACAACATGACTTAAGAATTTTTTTAAACAACTCGTATGTACGGTTGAGTAGAAGTAAAACAAATGTAGAAACTTCAAATTGGTAGTATTTTTAAAAAAATCGACAACAAAAAACATCTCCGTAAAAAAACAACAAATAATTTTTTAATCTAAATATTAAACATTATTCTTTTATTTATAAATGGTAAATAGTTTTCTCCCGATGATACAATAATAACACTCATATAAAGCTGAATATGGAAAATATTTTTTGTCTTTTGAGGAGCCAATATATTTTCATGTTATAGATGAGATCAAATATGTCTGCAAAAAAAATACTCTAACTAACAACAATCAAGGTTTTGAGAAAACTGAGGAAATATGTATAATATGTTACAAAATATCACTTACTTAAAAGCTATTTGTGCAAAAAAAAAATCCAACTATATCTATTTCCTTCAAACAAAATTCATAAATTATATTTAGTGTTAAAAATCTTAAAAGTATTTTAATAAATATTAATATATGTAATTATCTACCGCAAAATCAGATTAGTCATGTTCTTTTTTTTTTTTTGTCTAATATAAATTTATAGTCAAAATATTGTTAGAAAAATATAAAAATGATTTTGTCATTTGGTATTCATTTCATTCTAATCCTGTCAAAGAAATGACAAATCTAAATTCCAATATTTTGAGTATTAGACTTCTATACAACATGACTTGAGAATTTTCTTAAACAACTCGTATGTACGATTGAGTAGAAATAAAACAAACGTAGAAACTTCAAATTGGTAGTATTTTTAAAAAAGCTGACAACAAAAAACATCTCCGTAAAAAAACAACAAATAATTTTTTAATCTAAATATTAAACATTATTCTTTTATCTATAAATGGTACATAGCGTCGGTGTCGGGCCCAGGCTAAAACGGTCGAAGCTAATACGTAGCGTCGGCCAAATGTCATCCGACGCTAATATAGCGTCGGCTGGGCCTACTCTAAACCGACGCTATCAATAAAAATAGAACATCCGACGCTAGTTATATCAGGTGACACGTCATGTAAAAAAATTTATTTGCGTCAGATGCCAGACGCTAAAGTCAATAATTTGTAGTCAACAAAAATACTCAGCGTCGGCCAGTCCGACGCTAAGGTCAAATAAAAGTCAACTTATTTATAATTTAGCGTCGGTCTGGCCGACGCTAATTGTAAATTTATTTAATTTTAATATTTTAATTTTTTTAGCACCTGCTCAATTATATTTTAACACATATGTAGTAGTTACATTTGATCACTTCTAGTTTATTAAATTATTATATGTGCCTATGTTGGTACTTCATAGGTTAAAACCCTTATTTAAAACCAGAAAAAATATGTTATAATAGACAACACACCTTTGATGACATGTTCAAAATTCAAAACAACAAAGCACTTAGTGTTCAAACATCAAATCCACATGACATAGAATTTAGCATTTTTAATTTTTTGGATACAAAGTACTTAGTGTTCAAACTTATTCTTAACATGGTAAAAATTTCATTTTGATTCATCCCCTCTACTATTATGACATATTTTTCTTGGATACCAATGTGAATGCGTTGGATTGAGCAGTATCTGCAGTGGCTTTTCGTCAGAGCTGAACCATTTTCCCTCATGATACCTTCCAAAAAGGCTTGTTGGGTCCTATTCTCGACGTTATCCTCCTCCTCCTCGAATTCTTCTTCATTTTCCAGATGGCAAAGGTCGACCCTACAATATTATTGTCCACAAAAGCATACATACACTTTATGAATAATTGTTTCACTATAGAAGGGTTGCCTTAAACCATTGTAGTTTCCAAGGTATCAAACAAATTATATATATGCATTCAAATTTCATTGATTGACAAACCAGAACGATAGCAGGAGAAGAAATGCCGCTAAAAACATGACTTTGGGAGAGGCTGCAACAAAATTTCATTAGTAAGAATGAATAGTAAACAATCTAGTTTCAACAAAGAGACTTTGCAAACATGAATTTTGCTGCACATACGTTCATGGTTGAATTTTGCTGCAAATAAGTATAATATGATACAAAATACCACTTACTTAAAAGTTATTTGTGCAAAAAAAAAAAAATTCCAACTATATCAACTTCTTTGAAAATAATTGGGTTGCAAGACACTAATCGTAGAGATTGTTTGAAAAAGTAGAATAATATACGTAAAAAAAATTATATATTGATTGTACTTTAATTTGTAACTCATGAAACATTAATAGTTATACTTAATATTAGATACTAAATAATA
>JBBPBP010009779.1:32581830-32593953 GCA_037974735.1 Cicer chorassanicum
ATGTTTATGTGGGAGTCAATTTTAATATATATAATAGATAATAATAATAATAATAATAATAATAATAATAATAATAATAATAATAATAATAATAATAATAATAATAATAATAATAATAGTAAAATGTGTGTTAAAGCAAATTGGAAGTTGAATAATAAGGACAAATGAAGAGGAAAAATCTTTTAGATGTGTCACATGAGATTTTTTTTGTTGAGGTAGCAATATTTGAATGAAATGGCACAATATTACATAATGTTTATGTGGGAGTCTATTTAAAAAAAAAAAAGAATTTTCCAACTATATCTACCTCTTTGAAAATAATTGGGTTGCAAGGCACTACTAGTAGAGATTGTTTGAAGAATTAGAATAGTATACTAAAAAAAATTATATATTTATTCTACTTTAATTTGTAACTCATGACACATTAATAGTTATACATAATATTAGATGATAAATAATAATAATAATAATGATGATAATAATAATAATAATAATGATAATAATAATAATAATAATAATAATAATAATAATAATAATAATAATAATAATAATAATAATAATAATAATAATAATAATAATAATAATAATAGTAAAATGTGTGTTAAAGCAAATTTGAAGTTGAATAATAAGGAGAATTGAAGAGTAGAAACCTTAAGGAGAATTGAAGAGTAGAAACCTTAAGGAGAATTGAAGAGTAGAAACCTTTTAGATGTGTCACGTGGGATTTTTTGTTGAGGTGTCAATATTTGAATGAAATGTCACAATATTAGATGATGTTTATGTGGGAGTCTATTTTAATATATATAATAGAAGATAATAGATAATAGATAATAGATGAAGAAGGGGTTGTGAAGAGTTATAAATCAACCATTCAATAGTTGTTTCATAATAGCATAAGGAACATCGACAAGCTTATGCACAATACCATTTCTATCCCCTAAAGGTGACAAAAGAGCAAGAGGCTTTAAAAATTTCTTGTTACAAGAATTAACTTCCTTAACAACATCATAAATTTTTACTTTGTCCAAATGTTCTTAAAAGAAGAAAAAGTTTAATAAACATAAAAAATACACAAAAAGTAAACATGAAATACGTAGAGATTGTACCAAACCTAATATTTGGACAGTCAAATCCAAAGAGAAGCAAAATAGTTTGATTGATTAGAACATCTTATGAGAACCACAATTGAAATTCTTTTTCACCATTCCAAGTGCAAGAAAAACAAAATAGGGTTTAATCTAAAATCAAAATAAGGACAAAAGGATAGTATTAAACAATAATAATTTAAGGGAATACGAATTATAAGAACAAGTATAAAGAATGAGAACTTCAAACTCGAACTTTTTAAATATGTATAGAAGGAAACTAATAGATACATGAATTCAAAAGTCATGAATACATAAAAAGAATGTTCTATATATGAGTCTCAACCAAACCAGACCCAAAAAATGCAAATCCAAAGCCTATAGTTATTGCATGTATCAACAATAAATAAAATAAAATAAATAAAATAAAAACATAAGATTCTACACAAATATTGTTATTAGATTAGATACTAAGATACCACTCTATAGTGAAACTAACATGAACATTCAAAACTACCTAAAGGCCTAATAACATATTTTACAATATACACATGACCATATTACAAGATTACACCAATGATTCATAACATCATAGAGTCGCAGGAATCATCGCAATTCGACCTCAAGAACAATTTTCCAACAACCGTCCTAACCTAAATGATGCAATCTTTTAAATTTCATGTAGTGGTAATATTAGGAACTATTAATGCATCAAATACACTTGCAATGCTGAATCATGCTCAATTTTAACGAGTAGCATTAACTAATTTCAAGTGAATACCAAAACTAAAAGGCCAATCATACACAAAGATTGTATAAATCACAAATCATAACAAAATACAAAGGTGCAGCAATACCATAACAAAAATTCAAATTCCTTTAAGATTTTTTTTCTATTATGGTAGTTTACTGATGTTTCCAATGTATGTAACTATACGAATAGATGACAACTTTGGATCTTTCCCATCAGTAAATAAAATAATTGTTTGCAAGCAATTGTTACCTTACTACCATTTGTCTTATTTATATTAACAAACTCCAATGGCCAATATTTCAACATGTCCTAATAAGACTTTTTTTGATATATATATATATATATATATATATATATATATATATATATATATATATATATATATATATATATATATATATATATATATATATATATATATATATATATATATATATATTCCTTTTCTAATTTTTTATTTTCGAAATGCCCAAGTTTAAAATTTATTTATGCGAACGTCCTACTTTTTTTTTTAAAGTAGGAAGTCGCTTCCTTGACCAGTTAAAGGAAAAAAATTTAAAATAATATCAAAACGTAATAGGTGGTCGCTTTCCCAAGGAACGACTTATAACTACTTTATATATAAATATATATATATATTTTAACATTTGTTATTAATTTAATTATTTAAAAAATAAAAATACAGATAATAAATTAAAATAAAATACTTTAACAAATTATAAATAAATTTTTTATTTTAATTATTATTATTATTATAATAAATAATTATTATAATTATAATTAAAATGATTAAATTATATTATAAAGTTATCAACGGATCTTCTATATCCGTTGATAACTTTTATTCAACGGACCAAATTAAATATTGAAGGGAATAATTTCATTGGTTGAAAACAAATCACAATGATTGCCTTGCATGGATCATCTACATCCGTTGATAACTTTTATTCAACGGACCAGATTAAATATTGAAGGATAATCTCATTGGTTGAAAACAAATCACAAGGATTGTCTTGGAAAGCGACAATTTTAATTTAATCATTTTAACTATAATAAATTTTAATTATAATTATAATAATTATTTATTATAATAATAATAATAATTAAAATATAAAATTTATTTAAAATTTATTAAGGTATTTTATTTTAATTTATTATTAATATTTTTATTTTTAAAATAATTAAATTAATAACAAATGATAAAATATATATAAAATAAAAAAAGGTCAATCCCTATGGAAGCGACCTCCTATTACGTTTTGAAATTTTTTCCTTCAGCTGGTGCTTCTTGAAGAAACGACTTCCTACTTTAAAAAAAATAGGGCATTCACGTAAATAAATTTTAAACTAGGGCATTTTAAAAATAAAAAAATTAAAAAGGGATATATATATATATATCAAAAATTCTCCTAATAAATCTACTGTTTAAATATTCAAAACTTACAATACTGTTCCTCATAATATATAACAAGCATGTCAATAATACATGGCACAAAAATTTACAATATTACACTAGGTAGTAAATAGTGATAGATACCAACTGAAGAATTCAGTTCTAATTGCATAAACTTAAATATAAACTTGTTCATATAGTAAAATTCAATTATAAATTGTGAATCAACAACCCATCCTCCATGTTTATGACAATATGGAAACTAATTCCATCAACAAGTGCTAGTTTTAAATGCAAATTTACTCAAGCCTCAATCAAACCAATCATTAACATATTTTCTTTACTTCAATTTTAACATAGCAAACCGATCGATTATATGTTTAACAAACCAACTTAGCCTACGTTATTTTCCAAAGTCTATACTTTCAACTACCCAAAAACATTAAAACAATTGAAAAATGACGATTGTGTTCTTGAACTGTTCGCAGAGACTGAGATGTTGAGATTTGAGGGATTTGAGAGATTGAGATATGGGGGATGTGATAGATTGAGATTTGGGGGATTTGAGAGATTCTGAGGGACACAGAAAAGGAAGCAATTTGGGAGAATTACTAGATTTTGAAGGGATTCAGAAAATGAAAATAAAGTTTTGAGAGCGCGGACGAATGAAATTTGAGAATGCGTGCGTGAGTGTAAAATTTGAAATGAAAAATTGGAAGCGGGGACAAGTGAAAAGTTTGCACTATATGATCTACGAAGAAATGTAAAGGTGGTTAGGCAAAACTGCCGCAACATCTGTCAAGAAAACACAACGAAGACGGTTGTTGATCAACCTTCGCAATATTTGTAAGGCAAATTCTAAAATTTCTTGTAGTGAAGGGGAAATTATTATTAGTAACAAAAAACTAGACTGGGATACTTTAAGTTAACTCAACTTCATGTTTCAACATTGATACTCACACCTTCATTTTTGCTACCTACACTTGTCAAATTTTTTATAAAAACAAAATACTTAAAAAGCCCTTGCTTATTTATAACATTTTTAAATCTATCTTCATCACTATTCATAACCTCAAAGCTCACATATCACAACTCATCCATAACTCACTCATCATAACTCATAATCATTCAAAACTCACATCACTCACTCATAACTTACACCCCATAAGTCTCCTCTTCATATTGTGGTTAAAGTCACCCAGCAAGGTATGTTTATTGATATGTGTTTGAGTTCATTTTTTTTTTCAAAATTTGGAGATTATACGTGAACTCAGTTCGAACGTTGTAAATATTTCAAAATCTAAAATTTTACATGAACTCAGTCACGTATGTTGTAAAACTTTAAAAGCCTGAGGATTTTACGTGAACTGAGTTCACATACGCGTATTCAATGGAGTTTAAGAATTCAAAGGCAATACGTGAACTCAATCCACGTAGATGTACGTGAATTCAGTTCACGTATAAGTGATCTCAGTGAAGTAAGTGAGGCGTACGTGAATTGAGTTCATGTAGGTACACAAGAATTGAGTTCACGTATGTGTACGTGAATTGAGTTCACGTAAACGTTGGTGATCTCAGTTCAATTCAGATATTTATGAATTTTTTATATGTTCTTTTTGGATGCAGATAAATGGAAAAAGAAGGAGACAATAGTGACGAAATGTATAAAGGTTTGGACCCTGATTTTGACGAAATGCATGATGGTTTAGAACCTAATTTTGATGCAATGAATGATGGTGTTGAATCCAAAATTGACGACGATATGAATGATGGTGTTGAACTTGTTATGGTGGATTTGACAGATGTGTTTACCACTAGCATGATGTTTGATACGCGTGATGATTTATTGAGATGGGCTAGAAATGTTGGAAGGGAAAATGGAATTGTCGTTGTCATTTTCAGATCTGAAACTGTGACAGGACGATCAAGAACAAAGATAAAATTAATTCTTGGTTGTGAAAGAAGCGACAAATATAGACCTTAGAAGAATCCTAAACCTATGAGGACTATTTGGACTAAAAAATGTGAATGTCCATTTAGATTGAGAGGAACACCATCAAGTGTTGGTGAAGGATGGTATCTGCATGTAGCATGTGGTCTCCATGACCACGAATTGACCAAAAAACTAACTGGTCATTCTTTCTTAGGCCGATTGTTTCAAGAAGAGAAAGTTGTACTTGGTGATATGACGAAGAACAAGATCAAACCAAGAAACATATTGATGACATTAAAGGATCATAATATTGAAAGTTTAACGACAATCAAACAAGTTTACAATGCACGTCAGACATACCGTATTGATGCAATACCCTGTCATGCAGATGTGCATACATCTTCAGACCCACCGTATCCACCCTATAAATAAATAAACACCCTTAAACGGTTGCCTCACTCGATGCTCTTTGTACGGTGTCCAGCATATCTGATCAACATCAATCTCGTCAAGGGTTTTCCTAAATGGAAGAACTAAACCCTTATTCCTCTTCGGCTTCCATCGAAGTGCTCTAGGGTTGTCCTCAACATATCTAGGAGAAGGTCTACAACAATCTACACACAAATTTGGGAAATGCTCAAAGACCCAAGCCTGAACACAGATAATAACATATCATTAGTTTAGAATTAATAGTAGAAATTATCAACACAATAAACAATCATTGAGTTTACCTGTAAGAGTGTCAGATACCCAAAAACTGTTCTGGTCTGATGCATACTAGCTTCGTGGAGATTGTCATTTAGGTAAGTAAGAGCAGCAGCACCCCATGCATATCCCTCACATGAGTTGAGGTCTCGGAAACACTATAAGTAGACAACACTAACTACGAAGGCACTCCTGTCGCTGAAAAGTGTAAGACCCTTAGTTTTTAAATTCTAATTTATGCAATTTTAGTGTGTTTTGTGCTGAATTGTTGAGGCATTTAGCTCAATTTTATTTTATTTTGTGAATCAAGTACCAAAAATATATTTTGTTAGAGTTTGTAATATGTTTATATATATATATATATATATATATATATATATATTTTGAGACCCGATCAAAATTATTTGTCGATGAGTGATTTATTTATGTTGCGAAGAATTTAGTATCGAGCAATTTTTTTAAAAATATCACTCATTGCCGATAAATTCATCTGCCAATTGAATTGTGACCAGAGTAAATATTTTTTAAAGTAGTTTGAGAAGTGAGTGATGTGATGAGTGTGGTGATTATTTTATATATATTTATATATATAATTTGTTTTTGATTGGTTATATATATACACACACACACACATACGTGAAAGCAAAGAAAACAAAAACAGA
Organism: Cicer chorassanicum; assembly: GCA_037974735.1. Lineage (NCBI taxonomy): Eukaryota > Viridiplantae > Streptophyta > Magnoliopsida > Fabales > Fabaceae > Cicer > Cicer chorassanicum. Next base: position 32,588,363 of record JBBPBP010009779.1, read on the forward strand.
AAGCTGAAAACATTTCCCCTGCGCCTCGCGACTTCTTCTTCTTCTTTCTTCTGTTTCCAAAAAGAAAACCGTGTTGGTAGTTTTCAAAAACAACCAAACATAAACCTCTCTTTTTCTACTAGATCTAAGCTTCCATTCAAGAAGTGTCAAGAGGGAAAATTGCTCCTCTCTACACTACGGTACTTGTGAGCTAATTTATTTAATGTGAGACACTTACTTCCTCCTCCTTTTTTCCTAAATTCGTAAACTTTATACGGTAGGGGGGTATGAGTGAAATTTTTGAGTTCTTAACAAATTCTTATTGTTGTGTTGTTGTTGTTGTTGATTTTCTTAGTAATGGTTAAAAAAAATTGATTTTTGATGTGTTTGAGTTACGTAATGAGTTATTTTCAAATAAATGAGTTTGAACTGAAGTTGAAATTTTACAAAAAAAAAAATAGAGTTGTTAAAGTTGTAAAAAAGTTCAAATTTTAACTAAGTTAAAGAGTTTGAGCAAAAAAGTTAGATTGAAATTAAAATTAGAGTTAAAAATGTTACTTTTTTAATTACTCTTGGACTAAGTTTAAAAAGAAAAAGTTTTAAAGTACTTTATTAACTCAAATTTTTTGTGCTTTAGTAATCAAGTGTGTGTATGTTTGATTTGGAAAATATTCGTTTTATTTAGTTTTAACTAAATAATGTAGATTATTTGGTTTTAAAAGTTTGGTGTGTGAAAAAGTTATAATTTTGAGAATTTTGTAGTGGTTGGATAAATTTTAGTTGTGAACAATTGTTATAAATATTTATGTTTATGTAGTTAGCTCCTTGAGTCTCGAAAAGGAATCGAGACCATTGACACTGAGTTAGCGGTGGGGAGAACTCTGATATATTAATGTGTTGTGGTGATTAAAGAAAAATGACTTTTCTTAGTTTATGCATTTCCAAAAATAGTTGTTAGGATTGATGATCAGGAATGTATACATATAGTTATCAAATCTTTGAAATGGTGTTTTAAGGAAAGTTAGTGAATTGTTATTTTAAGTTTTTTATGTGTATACTTTCAATTTTTTTTTTTAAAAAAAAGTTTGCATGATTTTAATTAAAGTTTCAAGTTTATTAAGTAAAGATTAAAGTCTTGAGTTAGAATTTCATCTAAAAAAACAAAAAGATTCCAAGTTTCATGAATTAAAATACAAGCTTTGTTGATAAGAAAAGAAAAATAAAATATTTAATATATTTTGAAAGGAATGAAAGTATTTCAAAGAGTTATAACCTTGAAACTAGAAAAAAAATATTTATGATATCTTTTGTGTGGTTTTGTAGTTATTTGAAGAAAAAAAAATGAGTTATGGCAAATTTGAGAAAAATTTGTGGTTGTGTGAAAAATTTTGAGAAAAATAATTTAAAACGTTTCGAAAAAATTGTCAGTGAATTCATTGAAAAATTAAAGCATGTTAATTTCTAAAAATATGTTTTATATGTTGAAAGTGTGTTGTGGTTAATAGTACTATTAGTCCTTACTCATTGTAAACTCTTTTAGTAAAATATACTCTAAGGGGGTTAGGAGTAAGAAAAGGTTTGTAAGGTAGTTAAAGTTTCAGGGATTAATTTGACTAAGTCAAACACTATTTGATTAAAGGTGTCGGCACGAACGAGATTTGTCACTGTGTTTGATTGTGGTAGTGATAACTATTGAAAAAGCTATAACTAAGGTAAGTGCTCCTTCCAAATATTTAGTTTGCATATAGGGACCCTATATGTGTGATTGATGTATGATTGATGTGTGAATGTGTGATAATTAATTTTGATGTGAATAGATATTCTTGAGTGAAAATATGTGTTGTTACATGTTATGAATTGATGATTAATATTGACGTGATTATATATTCTTGAGTGAAAATACGTGTTGTTATAGGTTATGAATTTTATTGAGGAAAATCTGTCTTGAGTGTGCTCTGTGATAAGTATAAAAAATTATTAGTGTTAAATGAGTATTAAAAGGAGAATCTTCTAATAGCTACATTTACATAATGATTGTTTTGAAAAGAGTCAGAGTATGCTCATGCATTTCATAGCTAGTGGTGACCGTGATGGGCCACAGTGTCAGTGGTGACCGTAATGGGCCACAATGTTAGTGGTGACCGTGATGGGCTACGATGTTAAGTGGTAACCGTGATGGGCCACGAGATGGTTCCATGAGTTGATTGCTCCATCTCATCCTTACGAGAATTTAACTGTCGTGTAGGTCTATGATAGACTACACTCTAGTAAATCGTGCTGATCTGTGATGGGTGGCACCTCGATAATTAGTATCGGCCTGTGATAGGCGGTACAATTATGATTTATGCCCCTCGAGAAGGGTTTTGGAAATTCCAGAATCATGTGCATTGGCATATAAGAATTGCATTAGGGTGCTTGGCACGCGAGTCATGTTTGTTATAATATGATAATTGTATATACAGACTCTGTTATTGTTTGTTATCATGTCGTAATTGCTAAGTGTTATTGCTTGGCTTTATGACGTAAGTGTTAAATGTTATTTGTTAATTTCGGTTGGTGACCCTTTACATTATTGTGGAAATTGGGCTTTGCCCTCAGGATTGGTACTCGGGATGAATGGAGCATGGGAAGATGCAAAGGATTCCTCAGTTAGAGTTGAGGCGGAGGCCACTGTAGGAGCTGGGGATACAGTGGTTGGGCCGGGGACTGGCGGGACTGGCGGGAAGGATAAGGGACCGATGCCAGTGGAAAGAGATATTGTAGGACCGTCTAGGCGAGTCAAGATAGAGCTTCCACTTCCGATGAATGATCCCTTACCGACTGTCACTAAAGTAGTGGACTGTTTTGAGATTCTAGCGTCGCTGAAGCCACATATCTCGTGGGTGGATCTGACTTTTGAGGAGACTGATCTTTCTATGGATGATGATGAGGAGGAAGTTACTTCGAAGAGAGATACTGCGTCAGAAGGGACTTGCGGAGTGTGTGGGGGTCACCCTTGTTATTGTAGTTACTAGTGGATGATCATATTAGTTTTGTTGTATAGGGACTTAGTGTCTTTCTTTGGATGGTTGTACTTATTTTATTTTGGGATGATTGTATCTATGACATATATTGTCAGTTGACTTTTGTTTTGGTGGGTCCATGTTCCATTTTTTTACGTGACCATGCGGGAAAAATAGCATTCTTGGAGCAGTACTTTTGTGTAGATGTCTGCCGAGAATACCCCAGGGGTGTAAGCGATGTCTGATAGGTCTCATAGCCCGGGTGTATTTTTCAATTCGTATATTGTAGACTATTGGCCCAAAGTCTATTTTAGCTTGTTTGTATATATGGTGTAATTATTTATGACTTTTGTCGTTTGTGTTACGATATAATATTTTATTAATTTGTTTTTTTAAAAAAAAAATGCACTCGCGCTGTTAAAAATTGGAGTGTTACAAAAAGCGTGCAACCAACCAAAAATAGTAGAAATGTCCTTGCAGCCATCTCTCAATGCTGGTCATGACAGCACTGATGGTATACTTCAAGTAGCCAACTATATCGAATTGTGGTTGTCTGCGTGGCATTAAACTCAGTATAAACAAAAGCTTCAGTAACTCTAAGAAGTTCAGCTAATAAATTTGTACCATCATCTTTGTTAAATACATTGACACTAAAGAATGCACCGGTGATGAGTATATGCAGAAGAGATGAGACATCATCAGAGTAATCGTCATCTCCCCAATTGGAAAATGGAAGTTGTTGGTGTCTCGATGCCACTTCTCTACAAAAGTAGATATGATTCATTTGTCGATCATTTCGTAACTGCATTTTAGCAATGAATATAATCATGAACTCTTAACTAGTTGTTCCACCTCTCCATGTTCAATCACAGCTTCTTTCAATTTTTTTCCATTGCTAAATACCCTTAGCTCCCCACGATCTTGAAACAAAATAAGGGAAAGAATGTAAGTTAAAACACATTATGACAACAACTATTAAAAATTTAATATGATTGAGAAAATTACCACTCCATCCCAAAGTCGAGTGGCCAAGTGATCACCAAATGTCCTAAGGAAAAACTTGTCAACCGGACCACCAGGATATCCATCAACTTGTGGAGGTTCATCTATGTGCTCTAGTTAGGCCTCATGTTGTGTTTGCTATTTCTGTTGGGTCTCCTCATCCCGTTGGGCCTCTTGTTGTGTTTGTTGTCGTTGTTCCTGTTGTGCTCGCCTCTCCCATTGCACTTCCTGCTGCTGCTCAAGACGCTAAGCTAGTGCAGAAGCAGTTGGTCTAACACGACGACCCTCATCATTAGCAGTATCATTAATTATAACTCGAGCTGCTCTATCAGTAAACATAGTGCGCACCATTTCTGCATAACCATATCATAATCAAAATCAAAACACAATCAAATATGTTGCGACGCAATATCTATTCATTTACGCAAACTCACTCTACCTAGAAACTTACGTGAACTGAGTTCATGTTGCATACACAAACTCACTCTGCCCACAAACATACGTTAACTGAGTTCACGTACGTTTTGGGACAACGTTAGTTTGCATAGGTTTCTGGGATTGCGTAAAAAAACAATTTCATGAAAACAAGAACAAGAACTACATATTGTAAAAAAACAAGAACAAGAACAAGATTGATGCAAATCTGATGTAAATGAGAGGCAATGAGGATGATTGAAGATGTTGAAGTTTAGGGTTTAGGGAACGAGAATGGGGTGTGAGAGAAAAGGATGAATATGAGTATGAGGTAGAAGATGAAGATAGAACGAAAGGTTAGAGTTGAAGATGAAGATAGAATGAGAGGTTAGGGTTAAAAATGTTATAAATAGACAAGGACATTTTAGGTATTTCGTTTTTATAAAAAAAATTGAGAGGCGTGGGTAGCAAAATTGTTCATGTTTTGTAGATTAATTAAATGAATATGGTTAGGAAGAAAGATATAATAAATATAGTTTAGTCATATTTTCCGACGAAAATTTACTATCGACTGAAATCGGTAAATACTTTGCATTTATAACTTTTTTTATACAAAATTTGCATCTATAAGTGTTAACAAAATATGTTTAGATTTTTAATTGAGTGTAATTGTCATGCACTATCAGGGTCGGTTGATACGCAATATTTGATAAAGACATGATCTGATATAAAGCTAGATAAGGATGATACACATGATTTGATAGTGACATGGTATAATATAAAGTTAGATAAGGATATGATTAAATAATAACACGATAAACATTATCATATTCTGTAATTGATACACACATGTTAACCAAAAGAATAACAATATTTTATTTTATCATGTATCTGGTACACATCTCATCATGATATGATATAATATATAGTATATTCAAATAACAAAATTACCATTGTAAGCAATTACATATTAACAAAAAAAATACTAAAAAATTAAATAAGTAATGAAATAATCTTATATTTAAAATTATCCATTAACACTACTAAATAAACAATTTAAATTTTAAAAACAAAATCATGGTAACCAAACAATTCTATTTTATTTGTTAGAATGTAAATAAAGATGATATATATTATATATAAATGACAAAAATACCCTTGTAAACAAATTATATTTATTTTAATATTTTAAAA
>JBBPBP010009779.1:32601464-32650277 GCA_037974735.1 Cicer chorassanicum
ATATATATATATATATATATATGTTGGGAATTTGATCTCTACTAGAATTATTAGAGGAAGACAAATATAAATCTCTTTATAAACTATTTAGTGAGTCATAAAGTCTTCTCAGTCTATCTTAGACTTAAACATCATCCACTCACCATAAATTTTATTTATATAAAAAAAGTATCATTAGTTTTAGAATAACTTTTTTAGCATTACCCACCAACAAAAGAAAATAACCAATAAGATAAAAGATTTTGTGTTGAAGCAATCTAAATTAGTAAGACAAATTCTACAAGAATTTGTGAATGGTTATTGTTCTTTAGTATTGTTTCCACTTAAAAAAAATATTTTCAGCTAAGTCGTAAACGATAAACAACTTAATTTAGGGTGAGTAAAGATAATCAATCGTCGAGATTGATGGAAAGACAACCAAATATGGTACAATCGAGTATTTCTTAGCTATACTAGAATTTATTTAACAAGTTAATCGTTAAAAGAAAATTCAAACACAATGTTAGTTGACAATTTGATACTTATGTTGAGACAAAATCTCTCTCAATTGATTTTAATGATAACAAAATTACTTAAGAGATTATGATTGTGATTAAGAACTAATTTGTGCTCTTGAGTGGATTTATAGTAGAAAACAGGCTATTAATCATAAAGACTAAAAGGATGAACATATGACTCAAAACCATCATATTTGCAAGCAAGAGGATGGGTTGAACCTACGTGAGGATGGCCTCGCAAAAGCATAGTATACATCCAGCAACGTAACCATGATTCTTAATCAGGTTAAAATGACAAGATTATAACCAGGAATGACCCGATAAAGCATATTATCTAAAGAGGTCAGAAAGCACATTTGGACTAGTACAAGGATAGGCTGTTCTAGGTAGAGGACATCTAGTACTAGGTAAAAGGTTAAACAATTTGTCACATCATTCTTCAAAAGTTGAATTCAAACTTGGTACTCCAAGAATTCAGCCTGCTGTAGCTCACATAGTCAGAGAAATAACCGTTTCATGTCTTGAAGAAAGAAAAAGAAAAAAGGCTACAATGGACCAAGTACCTAGGAGGTTTGAACCTCAAGGCTGAGGATGGACTAGCACTGTTCAAGACAGCTGGATGGCAGTTTTGTAATTTCAGCACAAAGACCATTGGACTCTTTGATGCATCCTCCTCAACGGTCAAGAAGTGTTTAAACACATGGAAGAGCTGTACAAGAACTCTATAAAAGGCAGCAAGCTCTTCATAATCAAACAGACACCAATATTGCAGAAAAAGATCAAGAATCTTAAGTTTATCAAAAGCAATATTCATCCTCTCTTCAAACTTTCTACATTCACACACTAGATCTTTGAAATATCTTTTTAGAAAGTGTTTAAGAAAAGAGAGAGCAATCATACTCATATCATTCTGTAATTTTCAAATAAGGTGTACTTGAAAATAATTAAAACTTGATTGTAAGCTTGGTGAAGCTTGAGAATACACAAAGTGTAATCATCCTCGGTTAGAGGTTGATCTGATTGAGTGTTAGTGAAATCTCACAAGAGTGTGAGGACTGGACGTAGCCATATTTGGGTGAACCAATATAAAATTTGTGTGTCTATCTCATTTTACTCTTCCTGCATTTATTTTGTTTTTGATTAAAGAGTTTGAATTTCCATCCTCTATCGCATCCTCTCAGAGAGGACAGAAATTCATAAGCTCGTTAAAATAATTTTTAAACGCCAAAATCCCTATTCAACCCCCCTTCTAGTGATATTTAGCTCCATCAATTGGCACAGAGCAAGGTTCTCTAGAAATTTTACATTTAACCGTGTAAGAGAAAAAGATCAAAGAAAAAATGTCAAAAGCTAAGTATGTTCCTGAAGGAGGATCCTCCACCAGACCTCGCTACTTTGATGGTATAGATTACTACCACTGGAAAAGTAAGATGAGATTGTTTCTCATATCACAAGATAACAACATGTGGTATGTTATTGAAAACGGGGATCATGTCATCAGAATCAACAACACAGATGCAACCTCTGACGTGTGCTTTGAGCAGGGAAGAATATGATAGAGTGGAAGAATGCAAAAACGCCAAGGAACTCTGGGATACTCTAAGGATTCATCATGAAGGATCAAGCCACGTAAAGGAAGCAAGGATTGACATGGGAGTAAGAGAGTTCGAGTTATTTGAAATGAAGGAGGATGAAACGATTGATGAAATGTTCTCAAGGTTGACAATCATACTTAACAACTTGAGATCTCTTGGAAAGGTTTATTCTGTTCAAGAGAGGATAAGAAAAATCTTAAGGAGTTTACCAAAAGAATGGAGGCCAATGGTGACTGCCATCACAGAAGCAAGAGATTTGGCCAACATGAAACTAGAGGATCTGGTTGGAACTCTAAGGGCTCACGAACCTCTGTTGCTGGCTGACAAACCAAGCAAAAAAGGAAAAATGATAGCTCTAAAATCAAGCCAAACAGAAAGCTCATATTCCAAAAGAGATGAAGAAGCCACAAAGAAAGAAAATGAAGACTATCCTCTATCTGAGGAAGAGGATGAACTTGCTCTAATTTCCAGAAGAATCCAGAGGATGATAAATCGTAGAGGACAGGAAAAAAGATCTCCTCAAAAAGAAAAAACTGACAAAAGTCATATTACTTGCTTTGGATGTAACAAGCTGGGCCACTACAAAACTAAGTGTCCTCTAAACAAAAAGAACTCAAGAAGATTTCCCTACAAAAACAAATCTATGATGATCACGTGGGATGATAGTGATGACTCATCCTCGAAGCAAGAAAAGGAAGAAGAGGCCAACCTCTGTCTTATGACGAACTCAGAAAATGAAAAGGTAATCATATCTGAACTTTGTCCTAATTGTGAACAATTAGAAATAGAATTTGACAATATTTTGAATGACTCAAATACTTTATCTCATAAATGTGGTTTTCTTAAAAATCAACTTTATGAAATAAAGAAGCAAAACGGGGAACTTCAAGCTAAAAATAAAAAATATGAACAAACCATTTTAGAATTGCAGTTATCTCATGAGAAGTTGTCTGAACAAATATCTAGTGTTAACAAAAGAAATGTCAAAACTCATCCTCTAGAAGAGGATGCAGAAAAGGAAATTTTGAAAATAGAGGTTGAAGAACTCAAAAATGATCTTACCAACTTTGTTAAATCTACTGATACTTTTCAAAAGATAATGGGATCACAATTTGGAATCTTTGACAAAGCTGGTATTGGATTTAAAAGTTCTCAAAAACAAAAACTCTATGAAAAATTTTTCGTTCCAAAGAAACAAGAGGATAGGTCAAGATGCACTTTTTGCAAAAAACTTGGACATACTTTCAAAAGATGTTATGCCAAGAAAAATGCAGATAACATAAAGAAAGGATGTTCATTTTGTGGTAAACATGGACATCACGAATCTATTTGCTATCATAAAAGAAAATTCCTCACAAGAGGACGGACTAACCACCAAGGACCCACTTCTATATGGGTACCTAAGTCACTATTAAACTCATCCTCAAGTACATCCTCTGATCAACAAAAGAAAGCCATGGTTCTTGGACAGTGGCTGCTCAAGGCATATGACAGGGGATATACATTGCTTTATTTCCTTGGAAATCAAGGATGGAGGATCGGTCACATTTGGAAACAATGAGAAAGCTCAAATAAAAGGTACCGGTATCATTGGTAATAAAAATTCTGCCAAAATTGAAAATGTTCAATTTGTGGATGGTTTAAAACATAACTTGCTTAGTATTAGTCAACTTTGTAATAGTGGTTTTGAAGTTATTTTTAAACCCAATCTATGCGAGGTTAAACACTCATCCTCGGGTAGAGTTTTCTTTTCCGGTTTTAGAAAAAAGAATTTATATGAGCTATATCTTGACGATTTGCCTACTGAATCCTGTTTTGTATCCATTGAAAAGGATAAATGGGTATGGCACAAACGGGCTGGTCATACAAGTTTAAACACTATTTCTAAATTGTCTAAATTAAAATTAGTTAGAGGCCTTCCAAAAATTGATTTTGAAAAGGACAAAATTTGTGAAGCTTGTGCCAAAGGAAAACAAGTTAAAAGTAGTTTTCATTCTAAAAATGTTGTTTCCACAAACCATCATCTTGAGCTTCTTCATATAGATCTTTTCGGTCCTATTAAAACTCCTAGCCTTAGTGGAAAAAGGTACAAATTTGTAATTGTTGATGACTTTTCACGTTTTACTTGGGTCTTATTTTTAAAACATAAAAATGATGCCTTTGAAGCTTTCCATTATTTTTGTAAAAAGATCCAAAATGAAAACGGATCAAAAATTATCTCCGTAAGAAGTGACCATGGAGGTGAATTTGAAAATGAATCTTTCAAAAATCTTTTTGATGAAAACGGTATTTCTCACAACTTTTCTTGCCCAAGAACTCCTCAACAAAATGGAGTTGTTGAGAGGAAAAATAGAACTTTGCAAGAAATGGCTAGAACTATCTTGAATGAAGCCAACATTGAAAAATATTTTTTGGCTGAAGCAATTAATACCGCTTGTTATGTTCTAAATCGTGTATCCATTAGAAAGATTTTAAACAAAACTCCATATGAACTATGGAAAGGAAGAAAACCAAACATCTCATATTTTCATATATTTGGGTGTTATTGTTACATCCTAAATAATAAAGAAAATTTGGGAAAGTTTGATTCAAAATCTGACAAATGATTGTTTTTGGGATACTCCACTTCGTCTAAAGTTTATAGAATATATAATCTTAGGAGTCAAACTGTGGAGGAATCCATGCATGTTATTTTTGATGAGTTTGATGACTTGTGCTTAGAAAAACTTGATAAATCTGAGGAAGATGAACCTTCATCCTCCAACGCACCCAGTCCAAACGAAGAGGACGAATCTGCTCCATCCTCTCAGCAACCTCCACGAGGATGGAAGACACTTATCATCCTCCAGATTTGATTATTGGAGACACGGCTGATGGAGTAAGAACAAGACAGTCCCTTCGTGGAAATGAAGCTACCAGGGCCATGATTTCACAAATTGAACCAAAGAATATTGATCAAGCTATTTGTGACAAATCATGGGTTGAAGCCATGATGGAAGAACTCTCACAGTTTGAAAGAAACAAGGTATGGAACCTTGTACCTCCTCCACTTGAAAAATCCATCATTGGAACAAAATGGATTTTCAGAAACAAACTGAATGAGGATGGAGAGGTAGTAAGAAACAAAGCAAGGCTTGTTGCTCAAGGCTACAATCAACAAGAGGGAATTGACTACGTTGAAACATTTGCACCGGTTGCAAGACTAGAAGCTATACGCATCCTCCTAGCATATGCCACCCATAAAGGTATAAAACTATACCAAATGGATGTCAAAAGTGCTTTTTTGAATGAATTCTTAAATGAGGAAGTTTGTGTCAAACAACCTCCTGGATTTGTGGATGAAAAGAAGCCCAACCACGTATTCAAACTCTCAAAAGCTCTTAACGGATTAAAACAAGCTCCTCGAGCTTGGTATGAGAGGTTAAGCTCTTTTCTTAAGGAAAATGGATTCATTAGAGGACAGATTGACACTACTCTCTTCAAGAAAACATCTAAAGAAGATTTGTTAATTGTCCAAATTTATGTGGATGACATAATTTTTGGATCCACTAATGAAAAGATGTGTGAAGAATTTTCAAATCTTACGCAAAGTGAATTCGAGATGAGTATGATGAGTGAATTGAAATTTTTTCTTGGTTTACAAATCAAACAACTCACGGATGGTATTTTCATCTCACAAGAAAAATACACTAAAGATCTTCTCAACAAATACAACATGAGTTCAGCCAAGAGTATGGGAACTCCTATGCACCCATCCTCCATGCTTCACAAAGATGATGAATGAACTCCAATTTCTGAGAAAGAGTACAGAGGGATGATAGGATCCTTATTATACTTAACAACAAGTAGACCGGACATAGTCTTTGCTGTAGGTCTTTGTGCATGGTTTCAATCATCTCCCAAAGAATCTCATCTTACAGCAGTTAAGAGGATTCTGAGATACCTTGTTGGAACAATAAACTTTGGAATCTGGTATGAGAAAAGCTCAAATCTTGACCTCACAGCCTACTGTGATGCTGACTATGCGGGAGATAAAGTTGAAAGAAAGAGTACAAGTGGAGCTTGTCAATTTCTTGGAAGTTCTCTCATCAGTTGGTCATGCAAGAAGAAAAGCACCATTGCCCTTTCAACTACAGAGGCTGAATATGTATCAGCTGCTCAATGCTATTCTCAAATTTTATGGGTAAGAAATCAACTTGAAGATTATTCACTAAGGTACACTAAAATTCCTATCCTCTGTGACAATACTAGTGCCATTAATCTTTCTAAAAATCCCATACAGCATTCTAGATCTAAGCATATAGAAATTAAACATCATTTCATACGAGATCATGTCCAAAAAGGAGATATTGAATTGATTTTCATTGATACTGAAAATCAACTAGCAGATATCTTTACCAAACCTCTTCAGGAGGATAGGTTCAAGGATATTTTGAAAAAACTCTCCATCATTAATTTTTCAAAAATTAATTGATTAATTGTTTTATCCTTTGTATCTTACTGCATGTCTCTTATTTTATTTTGTTTAATTATTTAATTGTCAAATCCCTGAAATATCACATCTGATCTTTGAATATGAGGTTAAAGTTTAGAGGATGGCAAATAACCAGAGGATACAACATCCTTTTTGATGTAACTGCATTTAATAGCCCCAGTCCTTGCGTGCACGCGCTTCTTTTCCCATTGGGCCGTCCATGTGGCGCCGCCCCCTTAATCCACGCGAGCATTAAATGCTTCAACGGCTGAAACAGCCGTTTCCCAACACGCGTGCTGCACACGCTTGCCTGCACGCCACCGTCTAATCAATCATGAGTGCATCCTCCTAGGCAAAATTTAATCAACGGTTCTTTCCCCAACGGACATCCCCTTCCATCTTCCATCCTCCTTACTTAACTCTGCCATTTTCATTTGCTTTCATCTCACTCTCAACCCAGAATCATCTTTTCAACTCTTCCATTAACAAAAAAAAAATCATGGCTAGAACTAAGTTTGCTACAAAACGCAAAATCTTCTCTCAAGCATCTGAAGACATTGAAGATCATTACTCCAGCACGGAGTCTGATCAAAATGGAGAAGAATCACTCAACACCACTATCAATCAAGAGCCTTCATCAGAAACAAGTCTCTTCGAACCATCAGATACAACCTCCACTCCTTCTATTTCACCTAAGTCCACTAAACCTCCATCCTCCTCCACATCCTCGACCCCCACTAAAAGATCCTCCAGAATTCTTTCTGGAATTCTTTCATAAAAAAACCCTGTCTCTCAAGACTCCACTGTTCATCTGATTGAATCAGATGATTCAGAACAAACATTATCCACCAGGTCAGCACCTCATTCATTACCCATCAAGACTCCTACAAAAACCACCACCTCAAAAAATTCCAAACCAACTCTCAAAAAACCATTGTCCTCTCCATCGCAAAAATCTGCCAAGATCTCTCTGTTTAATAATGCTGATCAAGAAACGACCTACATATCTAAATGGTTAAATAAATCTGTGGTAAATGGGAAGATTGTCGATTTTGCTGACTTAAAGGAAGGTGGCTTCAATATTGAAGACATCTTTGACCAACTGGGTTGGACGTCCTTTCTTAAGATAAATGAGCCCCAATATCCAAGATTGGTTAGGGCCTTTTATGCTGCTGCCAACAATTGCAAGGGGCTTTCTGAAATAAACATTGTTCTCAAAGGCGTTCTGATCGAAATCAATCCAGCATCGTTATGTCATATATTAGATGTTCGCGATGAAGGCGCCTATTTCTTTTCATAAAATTGGTATTCTCAGTGCCAAATCACTCGCTCCGCTGTTCTGAAAAACATCTTCATCTCACCATCTAAGCCACATGTTGCTTCCAACCTACTTCCTTTATGCCGTATACTGCACAACATCTGCGTCCACTACATTGTACCACGAGCAGGCAACTATGAGAAAGCGACAGAATTGGATGTTCTTCTCATCCATCACTTGATCACTGGATCATCTCTGCATCTAGGCAATATTATCTTCAACTTTATGGTAAATGCAGCTGCACTGAGTCGATCAGCACCTTACGGTATGATCTTGACTAAGATTTTCAAATTTTTTAAGGTTCCTTTGGATGATGAACCTTCTGTGCATTTTAATCTTACATTCTCCATGAAGAATGTCAAACAAATGCGTCTTCAGTCGTCTGAACCACATGCTGCCCCCTCATCAAAGAAAAGAAAAACACGAAGCTCCACATCTGCTGCCTCTCCAGAACAATCATCAGGCCAACCTCCATCTGAGGATACTCCCATTCAAACTCCATCTGAGGATACTATCGCTCCAACTCCTCAAAAGCCCACTGTGGAAGCTGAACCAAATCCATCATCTCCTTATCATACCCCTGATGTTCTTTCACCACCACAATCACCTATGCTACCATTTGATTTCGTCCCATCTGAAGATCCTCCTTGTGAGGATGCTGTTCAAGATGCTCCTCCTGCACTCATGGAGGAAGGTGAAGAACTCTATTTTGATCTCAATCTGACTTATCACCATTTCTCGCCTCAAAGTCCTCATGAGTCAATGCCTGAACTTCCTTCTGAATTGCACAAATCTGATCATTTTTTCGCTGCTCCTCTCTCACAAATACCTCTTGTTGTTGCTGAAGAGCCATCTCAACCTCTCCCTGAGGTTACTGGCCAATTTAGCTCTCTGGATTCATTCTTGGGTACCTCAAATGACAACACTTCGAAAGACAAAGCTGGAAGCTCTCAAAATAAAAGCTCCAGTGTCAACGATCAACCCAAAGACTCCAACATAGGAAAGCAACCTAAGGATAAGGATCTCAGTAAGCAAATGAAGTTGTTGAAAACGATAAGGAAGGATCAAAATAAAATTCTCTGCACCATGACGCAGTTTGGTCTCATTCTCGAATGGGTCACCAAAAATATGATCAATACCATTGCTCCTGGAGAACATCCTCCTGAGCTTCCAGCTGCTGATGAACCATCCTCCTCGTCTGATGAACCATCCTCTCCTGAGTAGCCTAATCATTCCTATTTTTTTGCTGCTGCCAAATTCAGGGGGAGAGAGATTATGATGTTTTGTTGCTATGATTATGATGTTTTGATGTTTTGTTGATTAATGTTTTGTTGTTTTGCTACTATGACTATGATATTTTGATGTTTGATGATTAATGTTTTGAAATGACTATTCCATTATAACATTATTGTTTGAAATATCTTTATGAACTTTATTTTGTTAGATTCATATTTCTGGCATACATTCAGGGGGAGTAATATTTTTGGAACTTAAATTTTTTTTTTAAAAAAAGATTACTCACTTCAGGGGGAGCATAACATTAAATATCATCATGCATTCATATTTAAAAATCATAATCTAAAGAATTTTGTCATCATCAAAAAGGGGGAGATTGTTGAGACAAAATCTCTCTCAATTGATTTTAATGATAACAAAATTACTTAAGAGATTATGATTGTGATTAAGGTCAAATCTGTGCTTTTAAGTGGATTTATAGTAGAAAACAGGTTATTAATCATAAAGACTAAAAGAATGAACATATGACTCAAAACCATCATATTTGCAAGCAAGAGGATGGGTTGAACCTACGTGAGGATGGCCTCGCAAAAGCATAGTATACATCCAGCAACGTAACCATGATTCTTAATCAGGTTAAAATGACAAGATTGTAACTAGGAATGACCCAATAAAGCATATTATCTAAAGAGGTCAGAAAACACATTTGGACTAGTACGAGGATAGGCTGTTCTAGGTAGAGGACGGCTAGTACTAGGTAAAAGGTTGAACAATTTGTCACATCATTCTTCAAAAGTTGAATTCAAACCTGGTACTCCACGAATTCAGCCTGCTGTAGCTCACATAGTCAGAGAAATAGCCGTTTCATGTCTTGAAGAAAGAAAAAGAAAAAGGCTACAATAGACCAAGTACCTAGGAGGTTTGAACCTCAAGGCTGAGGATGGACTAGCACTGTTCAAGACAGTTGGATGGCAGTTTTGTAATTTTAGCACAAAGACCATTGGACTCTTTGATGCATCCTCCTCAACGGTCAAGAAGTGTTTAAACACATGGAAGAGCTGTACAAGAACTCTATAAAAGGCGGCAAGCTCTTCATAATCAAACAGACACCAATATTGCAGAAAAAGATCAAGAATCTTAAGTTTATCAAAAGCAATATTCATCCTCTCTTCAAACTTTCTACATTCACACACTAGATCTTTGAAATATCTTTTTAGAAAGTGTTTAAGAAAAGAGAGAGCAATCATACTCATATCATTCTGTAATTTTCAAGTAAGGTGTACTTGAAAATAATTAAAACTTGATTGTAAGCTTGGTGAAGCTTGAGAATACACAAAGTGTAATCATCCTCGGTTAGAGGTTGATCTGATTGAGTGTTAGTGAAATCTCACAAGAGTGTGAGGACTGGACGTAGCCATATTTGGGTGAACCTGTATAAAATTTGTGTGTCTATCTCATTTTACTCTTCCTGCATTTATTTTGTTTTTGATTAAAGAGTTTGAATTTCCATCCTCTATCGCATCCTCTCAGAGAGGACAGAAATTCATAAGCTCGTTAAAATAATTTTTAAACGCCAAAATCCCTATTCAACCCCCCTTCTAGTGATATTTAGCTCCATCAACTTATACATGTTTCCGTCATATATTTTACTTAAACAAATTGAAAAAAATAAAGAGATAAATTCGATATTACTATTTTTTTAGGGAGCATTATGATGAGATAGAAGGAATACACGAATACAATAAATACTACTAGAAATTAGTTTTTTACATGTGGATTTGGACTAAAAATATGTAAAAAACAGATTATCTGTTGATTCATATTCCCATGTAAAACTTTCGTGGATAATTATTTTATGAGGATTTTGAATTTATATGTAGTTGACATGCGGATATTTTTGAAGGAAAATTGAAATTTCTGCGACTAACATTTTGACACATAATTTACAACTTAAGATTTTCCTGCAGTGATTGATTTTCACATTTACATTTCTTGCAAATATTTAAGTAACATAATTCTGTAGGTAATTTCATAAGAAAGTCCACGTCAAATTGATATCCACATATTATTTTGCAAGAAAGGTTTATAGCATTATTAAATCCATAAATAAATCCGGAAGAAAGATTTGCATAATTATTAAAATCACAGATAAATCCTTCGGTAAATTACATTTTTTATTTAATTTTTATATAAACCTATTAAAACTCAATTTTAAGTCTATGAAAAGTATTTTTATTTAATTTTTATAAATACATATTAGAAGTATTTAGTAATGGTCTTGAGTTGTAATATTTAAAAATTAAAACAAATATTAAAAGGCAAATTTTAGTACTCCTATACAAACTTTATATCAAGTTGATAAACCATAAAAACTAACCTATTATATCAAAGTTTATTTTAGTATATTTATCAAAAGCAGCTGCGAGTAAATAAGATTCCTAAGCAAGTGATGCATGGAGAATGGAGATAGATACAAGAACTATATACGGGTAAGAGAAAAATTCAAAATACAAAGCACACTTTAGGTTGGAGAAAGAGACTAATCTATTTTTTTAAAAGTCGAAAATTTTAATTGCAACAATAAAAATAAATGCAAAAAATAAAATCATAATGTCATCGACCACAACGCCACGCACTCCTATGTAGGATCGATCCTAGTCCAAAGCAAGTGAGGCTAGGGTCTTAGACCTTTAATTTTTAGGCTTAAAATTAGGCCTCCAAATATAATTATATATAATATAGACTAAATTACATATGTGGTCGCTTAACTTAATTTCAGTTAAAGTTTTAATCATTTATCTTCTTTTTTTCTCGATTTGGTCCTTTATTTTGATTTTAAGTGACAATTTGATCTTTTATGTTTTAAATGTCAACAATGTTATCCTTTTTTTTTGCAAAAATTCATCAAAAATTTCAAACAAAACTCATAAAATCAATTATCATCCTCAATATAATAAAAATTTCATTAAATTCATAACTTAAATCTTTAAATAAACTCATATTTTCATCTCTAAGAACATCAAATAAAGAATAAATAACCTAATCGAGAAGAAAAAATGATAAAAAACTAAAACACTAACTGAAATTAAGTTAAGGAACCATAAATGCAATTTAACCTATAATACACTAAAGTTCCAGAGTAAGAATACCAAAGACCCATTCGCCCTGTGGTTTCAATGCATGCATAAGTAATTAATGGACGAGGATTTGAGCCTTACCAGAGTTATTTTGATATCCATTTTGCCATTTTATTAATTAATTACAATATAACAAATGGACATTGGTAACTTTTATAAAAAAATTAAATTGGACATTAATTGCAACACAGTGCATTTCTAGCGTTTTTTTCATCTAAAAATAAAGGTACCATTAGTTCTATAACTATTGTTAGATGGCTGCAATGATGTTTAATTAATTAATTTATGAAAATATGTAGTTTTCATGTGAATACACACCGAACTATTATTTTGGTGTCAAAAAAAGGTTTAGCTTTTTTTTTTTGCACACAAATATAAAAATTTAGATTTAATTTATATATATTGTTAATGTAAAAAAAAATTACATTGTTAATTAATCATACTCATTCAATTGCGAAAATAATTTAATTTTAATCATAATTACTTCTAAAGATACAAATAAGATTAGTTATGCTTCTAAAAATAAAAATTTCATTAAAAAATAAAGCATTTTTAATAACAACATTTGATACAATTTTTAATAAATTTTTATTTTTAAAAAGACATACATATCAAAATTCGTTTTAGACCACAAAATACATTGGGCCGATCCAGCTTCTATGTAGTAATGTTTGATACCAAAAAAAAGTCTTTAAAAAATATTTTCACATCTTTTCCATCTTCAGCTATCACAATAACAGTTGTTATATCTCAAAAAAGGATTAAAAGAATCATATATAGTATTTAAGAAAGTCAATAAACAAGCAATATAAAACTATGTTTAGGTGAGACCATAGTCTCAAACACGACCATGCAAATTTAGCTAAGTAACGATAATTAGAGCATAATTTTTTAATTGGCTATGATAAGGGCGAACGAGAATTAGGTTATGATGTTTATTATATAAATATTCATTGTAAAAATTATTTTAGATTCATCTCAATCAATCAAAATCTTATTTTTACTCAATAATTTATTTGCACTTTGTCTTTACTTATATTTTACTTAGATCCTTAGTTCTCAAAATTCTAATCTTTAAATTTTTAGGCGTGCTAAAGTAGTTAAAGAATTACAGCTAATGAGCAGAGTTCCTTTCTTAATGTAATCGCTTAAAATAAAGGAAATCATTATTGAGGGTTTTTAGTCGATCATCTCAACTAACTTTCAAGTTGAAAAGTAAATTTAGCACGCCTAGTGGAACCGGCTAGAATAATTGATAATTTAAGTTTACTTGTTTATAATTACATTAGGCATATCTATCACACTTTATAAATATGTGAAAATAACATGAAAATGCAGAAAAATATGTTGACAATAAAACTTTATAAAATACTTCAATAATATTATTTTATAAAAGATATGATTTAATGCAATATTGAAAATTCATAAGTAAACTTTACAAATAACTCTGATCCCTGAGTGACAGGGTTAGAGCATAATTTGAACGAGAATTCAAGGACTTTGGATCTTCAA
This sequence comes from Cicer chorassanicum, assembly GCA_037974735.1. Classification (NCBI taxonomy): domain Eukaryota; kingdom Viridiplantae; phylum Streptophyta; class Magnoliopsida; order Fabales; family Fabaceae; genus Cicer; species Cicer chorassanicum. The sequence goes on from JBBPBP010009779.1 coordinate 32,615,234, forward strand.
ACTCATGATGTCGCATTTTGATAGCTTTAGCAAAACTTCATTCAGAACAACATACCAGAATTGATTATACATGTGAGAATTGCAATTAAAACACACAATGAAAACATAACATGCATAAGAGACGCTCATGCAACGTACATATCATCATATTCTCATGCTTATCATATAACATAATAAGTTAGCCACATAATTGATGTAATTAAATATCACTAAAAGGGGGGTTGAATAGGGCTTTTGGTGTTTAAAAATGTTTTAAAGAGTTTTTGAATTACTGTCCTCTCTGAGAGGATGCGAACTTGAGGACAGAAATTTAAACCTTTAAGTAAGAACAGGATAAATGCAAGGAGAGTATAAAGAGAGAGACACACGACTTTTATACTGGTTCACCCAAAGATGTCTACGTCCAGTCCTCACACTCTTATGAGATTTCACTAAGAATCAATCGGATCAACCTCTCGCAGAGGATGATTACACTTGTGTATTCTTAAGCTTCATAAAGCTTACAACCTTGTTCCTTACAAGTTTCAAATATTTTCAAGTACAACTTACTTGAAAATTACAGAGTGATGAGTATGATTTCTTTCTCTTTACTTAAACACTTTCTAAAAAGATATTTCAAAGATCTAGTGTATGAATGTAGAAAGTATAAAGAGAGGATGAATATTGCTTATGATAAACTTAAGATTCTTGATCTTTTTCTGCAATATAGTTGTGTGTTTAATGATGAAGAGCTTGTTGCCTTTTATAGAGTCCTTGTACAGCTCTTCCATGTGTTAAGCAACTTTATGACCGTTGGGAGGTTTCATCAAAGAGTCCAATGATCTTTGAGCTGAAATTACAAAGCTGTCATCCAGCTGTCTTGAACAGTTCCAATCCATCCTCAGCCTTGAGGTTCAAACCTCCTAGGTACTTGGTCCTTTTCACTTTTTCTTTCTCCAAGACATGAAAGGCTATTTCTTTGACTATGTGAGCTACAGCCGTCTGAATGTTGTAATACTAGGTTGAATTCAACTTTTGGAGAATGATGTGACAATTTGTCCAACCTACCTAGTACTGGTCGTCCTCTACCTAGTACTGCCTATTCTCATACTAGTCCAAATATGCTTTCTGACCTCTTTAGATAATGTGTGTTTTATTTGGTCATTCTTGGTTACTGTTTTGACATCTTGCTCTTAGAGTTCCAACCAGGTCCTCTAGTTTCATGTTGGCCAAGTCTCTTGCTTCTGTAATGGCAGTCACCATTGGTCTCCATTCTTTTGGTAAACTCCTTAAGATTTTTCCTATCCTCTCTTGAACAGAGTATACCTTTCCAAGAGATCTCAAGCTGTTTAGTATGATTGTCAGCCTTGAGAACATTTCATCAATCGTTTATTCCTCCTTCATTTCGAATAATTCGAATTCTCTTACTCCCATGTCAATCCTTGCTTCTTTTACGTGGCTTGATCCTTCATGATGAATCTTTAGAGTGTCCCAAAGTTCCTTGGCATTTTTTCATTCTTCAACTCTATCGTATTCTTCCATGCTCAAAGCACACGTTAGAAATAAATGAGCTTTAGAGTTTAAGAGTACCTTAGCATTTTCATCAGCCGTCCACAGTGCTTGAGGTTTCTCGTCGGAGGTTGCATCCATGTTGTTGATTCTGATGACATGATCCCCATTTTCAAAAATAAACTACATGTTGTTATCTTTTGATATGAGAAACAGTCTCATCTTACCTTTCTAGTGGTAGTAATCTGTACCATCAAAATAGGGAGGTCTGTTGGATGATCCTCCTTCAGGAACATACTTAGCTTTTGACATTTTTCTTTTGATCTTTTTCTCTTACACGGTTAGATGTAATATTTATAGAGAACCTTGCTCTGATTCCAATCGATGTAACTAAATATCACTAGAAGGGGGGTTGAATAGGGATTTTGATGTTTAAAAATGTTTTAAAGAGTTTTTGAATTGCTATCCTCTCTGAGAGGATGCGAACTTGAGGACAAAAATTTAAACCTTTAAGTAAGAACAAAATAAATGCAAGGAGAGTATAAAGAGAGAGACACACAATTTTTATACTGGTTCACCAAAAGATGGCTACTTACAGTCCTCACACTCTTGTGAGATTTCACTAATAGTCAATCGGATCAACCTCTTGCAGAGGATGATTACACTTGTGTATTCTTAAGCTTCACCAAGCTTACAACCTTGTTCCTTACAAGTTTCAAATATTTTCAAGTACAACTTACTTGAAAATTACAGAGTGATGAGTATGATTTCTTTCTCTTTACTTATACACTTTCTAAAAAGATATTTCAAATATCTAATGTATGAATGTAGAAAGTATAAAGAGAGGATGAATATTGCTTATGATAAACTTAAGATTCTTGATCTTTTTCTGCAATATAGTTGTGTGTTTAATGATGAAGAGCTTGTTGCCTTTTATAGAGTCCTTGTACAGCTCTCCCATCTGTTTATGACCGTAGGGAGGTTTCATCAAAGAGTCCAATGGTCTTTGAGCTGAAATTACAAAACTGCCATCCAGTTGTCTTGAACAGTTCCAGTCCATCCTCAGTCTTGAGGTTCAAACCTCCTAGGTACTTGGTCCTTTTCACTTTTTCTCTCTCCAATACATGAAAGGCTATTTCTTTAACTATGTGAGCTACATTTGTCTAAATGTTGTAATATTAGGTTGAATTCAACTTTTGGAGAATGATGCGACAATTTGTTCAACCTTTTACCTAGTATTGGTTGTCCTCTACCTAGTATTGTCTATCCTCGTACTAGTCCAAATATGCTTTCTGACCTCTTTAGATAATGTGTTTTATTTGGTCATTCTTGGTTACTGTTTTGACATCTTAACCTGATTAAAAATCATGGTTACTTTGCTGGATGTATATTATGCTTTTAAGAGGTCATCCTCTCACAGATTCAACCCATCCTCCAGTTTGCAAACATGATGATATTGAATCAGATTTTCTTCCTTTTAGTCTTTATGATGAATAACCTGTTTTATACTATAAATCCACTCAAGAGCACATATTAGTCATTTATCATAATCATAATCTCTTCACAATCATAATCTCTTAAGTAATTTTGTTATCATTAAAATCATTTGAGAGAGATTTTGTCTCAACAATAATCACATTTATCATATTATCATCATAACATCATATGATGCATATAAGAGTATCTATTCATCGTACAATAGAATCATGCATAGGAATAATACATACTTAAGGGTAGAGCGTTAATAGTTAAGTTAGTGAAGAAAATAGAATTATTAATGATTTGTCTCGAACCAAACCAAATCAAAATGGTATAAAGGTTCGGTGTCCCAACTCTTTACTTTTAAACCGAATTGAAACTACGTTTACAAAAAACTCAACCATATTTTTTTGAACTGAGTTGATTCATTGTGAATCGAAAATGGAATACTTGTCCCTTCTTACAATTGAAAATGGATTTCTTTATTTACTTTCTTCTTTATTTTTTATTTTCCTTTTTTCAATCCCTTTGCTGTGATTGCTTGTTCCAATTTATACTACAAAAATTAGGTTAAAGTTATTGTAGGCGAGGCAACAAATGGAACACAAAAATTATCTTAAAAAGTTATCCCCTTAGGCAAAAAAAAAAATTATGTGTTAACTGGAACACAAAAAGGAAAAAAAGTAAAAAATAAATAAGGAAGAAAAGTTGGGATGATTCTTGGTGTATTTTTTAATTTTGGCATTTACCAAAATTTGTGTAAAGGCATGCAAGACACTCTTGTCGGGATGTAATTTTATGTATGAGGACCAAGGTAAGGCATAATCACCAACAAAAATTGAGTTATATGATCAAATATAGAAATTGGTTTCATTTTTAAAACAATAAGAACATCTAAAAAATTATCAAGTTTATTTAAAATATTATAATGATATTTTGATATTAAAAAGGAAGGTAGAAATTTTTTGAATAATATTTTGTAATGGTTCAACACACCACTTAGTAGGGATGTAAGTGGGTAAATTAAATCTAATCAACCCGAACATCCCAACCAAACAAACCCGAAAATTACCCGTTATTTTTTGTTTGAGTAAAAATCCAAGCCAAACCAATGTAAACTAAAGATTATTGGTTCGGGTATTGGATTTTAGTTTTAAAAATCAATGAAAACCGAACCAAACCAACACTATTCATATTTTTTTATATATATTTATTTTTTACATAAAAATTTGGTCCAATAAGACAACTTTGTTTTATACAACCATCAGACCCATCACCCATTAAGCCCAATTCCAAACCTAGTGATATCCTCACACATACACAATCACACTCTGCCGCATCAACCTCTCATTCACTCACGCTCACTAGTATTGGTATCGTATCATCCTCCTTAGTTCTCACTTCGCCGCCCATATCCCACTCGTTGAAATCGCGCCGCCCACCTCACTCTATATTTCTCTCATCGCCGCCACAACCCACGACTGTTTCTCTCCTTACTTTCTGTTTCTCTCATAACTCCTTCATTTTCCCTCTCACGACTATTTCTCATCGTTGTGACCTCCTATCCGTTTCTTTGTCTTGATTTTTTCTATTACAATTTGTTTCTCTCCATTGAGGTAACAAAGTTTATTCTTTTTTGTTGTTTCCTTTTTCTATTTTGATTATTATTTTCTATTGTGTTGTACATTTAGTAAAGTTTAGATTGATATTTCCTATTTTGTTGTACTTTGATTGTTGTATATTTTGATTACTACTTCCTTTTTCTGTTTTGATGGTTTCCTATTTTGATTGTTGTCTCCACATTTAGTGTGTGTTAGTTTTACCGCTAAACTCTTTAGAAACAAAAAAATACAGTTCTATTATATTCACTAAACTAAGATGTTGTTTTGGGTTTTTAGGTAATTTTAAGTTGAACAAATGGCAAGTGGAAGTTACATAGGAAGTAATTCACAAAGTGAGAATGTGGCAACTGCTTGCACTCCAGTTTCAATTCTGGAACCAATTGCAACACAACAAGGAGCAGTAGAAGGTTCAATTCTAAAACTAAAACTGGTTGCACAACAAGAGGTATTGAAATGAAAACCTAGTAGACGTTCTTCTTCAACTTATGAGCACTTTACAAAAGAATAAAAATAGGGTTGAATATAATTATTGTAAAAAAAAAAAAAAACTTATGCATACAATAGTTCTAGTCAAGGAACCACTAACATGAATAAGCATTATAAGGTTTGCCTTAAAAATCCAAATAGGGTAGTTGATAAGAAACAAAAAAACACTTACTATAGGAAAGGATTGTGAAGATGACCTAAACAACGCTGTTAGTTTTAAGCTTGTTGAATTTAGTCAAGATATGACCCATTCAGCCCTAACAAAGATGATAGTTATGGATGAACTTGCTTTTAAACGTGTTGAAAATGAAGGATTTAAATACTTTATGAGTGTGGCTTGTCCTAGATTTAAAGTTCTTTGTCGTGTTACGAATGCTAAAGATTGAATACTTTTGTATAATGGTGAGAAAGAAAAGTTGAAAAGCTTATTATCTGTGAATAAACAAATGGTTTCCCTTACCACAGATTGTTGGACATCAATCTAAAATTTGAATTACATGTGTGTTACTGCTCATTATATTGATGAGGGTTGGGAGTTGAATAAGAAGATATAGAGTTTTGGTTTGACTTCTAATCACAAAGAAGAAACCATTAGGAAAACCTTAGAGGAGTGCTTGAAAGATTGGGGGATAAAAAATGTTTGTTGTGTAATTGTTGATAATGCAAGTGCTAATATTGTTGCTATCACATACTTAGTTAGAGGGATGAATGATTAGAATGGTCATAGTTTGTTGAAGGGGGAGTTCATACACATGAGATGTTGCGCTCATATAGTGAATTTGATTGTTAGTGATAACTTAACTACCTTTGACTCATCTATTAAAAAGATAAGGGTTTCCTGCAAGTTTGTTAAGACATCTCTAGCTAGGCTTGCTAGTTTTAAAAAGTGTGCAAAAGAGTGTAATATAGATAATAAGGCAATGATAACTCTTGATGTTCGAACTCGTTGGAACTCTACCTATTTGATGTTAGAAGTTGTTGTGAAATATGAAAAGGCATTTAATCGACTTCGATATCAAGATAATTCATTTGTTGTGTTTCTTGCTAGTGAAGAAGTAGGTATTCCTAATCATTTTGATTGGGAACATGGACATGTGTTTATGAACTGTTTAAAGATCTTTTATGATGCAACTCTTTCTTTTTCTGGTTCATTGCATGTTACATCTAATACATTCTTCAAAAAGTTGTGTGACATTCAGAAGTCATTAAGTGAGGATGAAAAGCTGAGGATGATGACAACAAATATGCAAGTGAAGTTTAACAAGTATTGGGATGGTAATGTTATAAACTATCTTTCATTTGTGCCTGTTTTTCTAGATCCCCGTTATAAGTATGAATATATTGAATTTTGTTTTACTAAGATGTATGGTAGTGATAAGAGCGAAGATATGTTGAAAAAATTAAAAGATCTTGTCAAGAAATTGTTTGAGCATTATGTGATGGAATATCTCATTCCTAGTGATGAAAATGAGTCTAGTAGTGTAGCCTCAAGAATTGGTACACACGCTAAAGAAAAAACAAACAAATGTGCAAAAGAGTGAGTTGGATAGATATATTGAGGCTGATGTTGAAGATAACAAAAATTATTTTCATATTTTACAGTGGTGGAAAGAGAAATCTAAAAAATATTATGTCATTTCCCGCTTGGCTAGAGATATATTGGCTATTATAGTGTCTACAGTGTCATCTGAGTCTGCATTTAGTACAGGAGGTCGCGTACTTGATTTATTTCGTAGTAGTTTGAGTTCCACTACTGTTGAAGCTTTGATTTGTACCCAAAATTGGATAAGAAAACCAAAGGTAATTGATTTAAGAGCACAAATGGATGAAGTGCAAAACTTGAAGCAGGTATAAAAGTTGATTTGTAACTCAACTCTCATTTTTGTTCACTTTGTTATTATATTTCATTATATTATCAAACTAATTTATTGTGGATTGTGTGTTTCAATTTTTAGAAATTGCTGACGTATTACTAGTGTTGGAATTAATACAGATGGCATGACATGAATGAAGAATGCAATCTAAGGTTATATTTAATTTGATATGTTCAAGTTGGAAATAAATTTCATATTATAATTTCTAATTGTTTATTTATTTATTTTTTCAAATTTTTATCATTCAAGTGGACTATTACTGCCTACTTTGAATTGTTGTTATTTTGCATTGTAATTTAAATTCTCATTTAGTATCTAGTCAACTAAATTCTAGTTTAATTTGGCACACTACTGTCTGTTTTGTATTTTAACTTGGGTTGTTGTTTTGTATTTTAACTTGGGATGTTATTACACTATGTTATTTGAAATTCTATTTTAGGGGACCAAATATATAATGCTACTGCATATTTTGTTTTAGTCTTTTAGAGGATTAAATTATGAGTTTGTAGTTATTCCAAATTCTATTTTGGAGGAAGAAATTAAAATGGTTGCTGCACTTGTATATTCTTTTTTTATTCTGCCAAAAAATTGAAATATTTATCTTTTTTTTTTTTTTTTAAATCCAATCACCCGAGCTGAACCAACCCGTATATCATCAATTTTGTTTGGTTCGGATCCAGTTATAAAAAAACAAGTAAAACCAAGCCAGACCAACCCTTGCAAATTTCATTGGTTTGAATTCATTTTTTGCAAAAAATCAAACCTACCCGTTACACCCCTACCACTTAGTGTACTCATATATCGTAGCTCAACTAGTTTGAACTAAGGCTTAAAGAATCTAAGGGCTCGAATTTAAACCCAAGAAAAGAAGAAAAATATTAACATAACAACTAATTAAAATAATATAATACTACTATATAACTTTTACTTAAAAATTATATGAAAGTGTGAGAGCACCGACATCTGTCAGTCCTCTTCCGACTCGACCCCTGATTGGAGATTCCATAAAAAAGATTCATATAGGTAATAAAAGTTACTAGTTAGTTCTGCTCGCACAAAAAGTTAATTAATTTTTGTGTTGGCCCTTTCCTATGGTGTACTTGAGTAAGTGTTGGACACTACATTATTGAGAGGGAGTTATAAAGTTTTTAATGATTTTCATATCCCTTAAAATTAGAGTATGATTTGCATGATACACTTGATTGAATCACCTATATGGGTGTCAAGTGAGGCTGGCATGAGATTTTGGAGAAATCTCTAGACCATTCACGAATATTGGGCGCACTCGCCTTGTAGTGCAAAACAACGTCAATAACAAGAATTGTAGGGATGTAATGTGATTGGTAGGCCCATAACATAAAGTATCTTGAGTTTATATAGTTTGGCGACATCAATTCACTGAATCTTATGTTTTATCAATCTAAGTTTGGTTCATATAGTTTGACTACACAAGTCGACGCATTACATTTATGATGTTATCCCAAGAATTTTCTTTAGTCATTTTTGAACTTTTGAAAATATGTTGGGGATTGTTGTAAATTTTGTGTATATTTCAAAAGAGAAATATGAAGAGATATTTTATTAGAAAAATATTTCTAATTTTTTAATTGTAGTAATTTGACTTGGTCTAACCCTACTAACTCACTATTCAATTTTTCTTCTACTTTCTATTTATTTGTGACCTGACTCATTTTATGTGAATATGCAAAACCTCTTTCTTTATTCCTTTGCTTCCATAGTTTTTTTGGCTTTCTCCCAATGACATCTTCCCGATCTTTGAGATAATATTTTGATGTTTTGTTACATCCATTTTATACCGAGAAGAGTTTGTTGTACTCTGAGTGGTTTGCACATATAAGACGGATAAATCCATAAAGGTAGCCTGGTCGATGCCTCAAATTTGATGTAATTGGTTAATGCTTTGGAGATTCCACCACACTTATCATTGGAAGAAGTTGATTGAGTTGTATTGGTGGCCTAATTTACACCAATTTCTTGATTTGATGAGCTGGGGATTACAAAAGTTGCCTTGGAGCTTGTCATCAAGCAAGTCCTAGACGATTTAAACACCACCTTGTTTCTTTTCCAAACTATAAAATTAGTTTTGTTCGACGACAAACAAATCAAGTCGTTCATTCATTAGAAAAGGCGTTTACATTTTATCCTAGTCAAGAGTTTCGACTCTATTCCTCTCTGTATTCAGTATCTTGTTACGAATGAAATTGCATAACTTGGCTTTCTGTCAATAAAAAAGAATTGTATTGTTTGGAGTGAAAAATTGTAATAAACCCTTAAAGTTGATGTGATACCGAAGGATCAATTAAAAAGGAGTTAACTAACTCCAACTTGGTTATACCATGCTATAAATGAACTTGAATTACAATAAATTAAGATCAACATATATTTCACATTGAATCAACAATTTATTCTGATTTACTTGTTCATTTTAAAGACATATTTACCAATATGGTTTGACACAGTTGATAGACAATTGAGCTCTTTAAGTGTGTGGTCATGAGTTTGATCGCTGGTTGATGCATATGAAAAAACACATGTTGAGAGAGATCACCCCTTAAATAAATCTCCATAACTCTGAACGATTGTCTCTAACTTTTGATTGGAGGATCCTTAGAAAAAAGAACAAAGAGAGATGCTTACTATCTACCTACTCAAAATCTCACACCATTTTGATTCGTTTACTGCTTGAAGTAGAATTACGTATCCCTCTAGAGGTCACAGAATATGGTGCTGAAGCTGATTTAAGAGAAGGGGACTTATCAATATATGCATGTCTTTCATTTCCATTCCAGTATAAGATGATCCGGTTCGTGCATGAATGCGACCAACTATCACCTGTTCAGCATTAAAAGTGCATTACTAAGGACTAAGGAGCATTATGAAGGAAGTTCAGGGCTCAACCTCTACTGCTAATAAATTTCTCATCCCCTAACAAATTAACCACAAACATTTCTCTTTAAAAAAATTAAAATAAAAACAATTTATTTTTGGTAAAGAATAATCAATTTGTTCAAGGGACTAATAGAAATGGCCTTGCAAGCTAAAAGTTTGAGTGAGATATGAAAGATGAAATAAGACTTACCTAGAGCAAGAGTCAATTGAAATGAACCTTCAATATGTTTGGTTGTAACTTGATTCAACATAACAACCTGCCAGAAAATTTGACATAACCTTCAAGTTTATAATTAAAAACTAAGAAGACCGTAAAGAAAACAACCGAAAAAGCAAAACAGAATCGATTATAAAGCTAAGGAAGTTGGATTTAATGGCGGTCGAGAGTCCACTTTTGGCCGAAACCAAGCATGCAATATTCACATACATATTCTCCCCCTAATTCTAAGAGATTCCTTTGTCGTGTCACATTGCCTAAGTGGATAATGGATGTTAGAATATTAGAAAATATCTTATAATATGTGTTGAAGTTGTGGGATTTAGAGAAAAAGAGGAGAGAAAATAATAAGGGTTTGAATATTATTGATAATAGCTTAATGCTGACTTGATTACAAAAGACTCAATATTAATCTCTATTTATAGAGAAACATAGACTCAATCCTAAATCAGGAATAAATCATAATAATAATGAGAGATATTCTAAGATATCTCTATGATTATAAATTGATTATAGTAAATAACTCAAGATACTCTAATATAATATAAAAGATATTATAAGATATTTTATAATATTCTAACACTCCCCCTCAAGCTAAAGCTTACTAAGCTTTAGCTTGTTACAAGAAAACAATGTATTGCTCCGCAAAATAATAAAAAAGATGGAAAAGCAACTCAGAGATGCAGGTGAAGTCGGAGAAAATTGCTATAAATATAGCCTAGCCAGATAGCCGGAATGATCATCAGCATGAGATAAATTCATGGCAAGCAATTGAACAAAGCAAGGTCCGTCCTTCTAAAAAAATGCATTTGGAAGCTTCAAACCAATAATATCGGAGACTCAATATTTAAATTGGAATATGCTTCAAGGAGAGAGCAGCATGCTTCAGGGAGAGAATGGCAAGGCCAGTACATCTGGGACAAAGATGGGGCCAGTGCATCTGGGACAAATTGCCAAGATAAAGTGAGTCATGAAAATAAAAGACATCGTCAGAATAACCATCAACGAAAGAAGAAGTCATCACTAATATGATTCATCTGTGGGAAAAGGGACACCACCGGAATGATCGTCGGTATGAATAAAAGCCACTGTTATAATATATTAGTAAGAACTAAATTGCATGACAAACAAAGAAGAAGCAGCGCAACTCTAATGAAACCATGATCGATAAAAAACGGAATAAGAAAATGCGACCAAAACTAGGAGAGATAACGGCTGTTTGAACAATGACACATATTTTCGTTGATCAAAATTGGAGAGTAAGGGCAGATATGAAACCATCGATGAGAGAATAATCGTGCACCAAAAAGAATCTCATCAATTGAATTGCAAATCTTCCAAACCTGTGAGTTAAGAGCCCACTCATAAGGGCTGCAACAGCTGCCACGGCAAAGGCTGGAGTTGATTCAATGAGACGACGATATCCTTGTTCTGGAGCTATAAGATGAGGTTGGTACCCATCAGCTTCTGTAATAAGTTTCCTAATATTTTCCATTAAAAGCTGCTTGTCAAACTGCAACCTTTTCAAAGCAGCAGGGAGCTGATTCTCAAAGACGTTATAAATTCTATCACCTCCAGGTTGCACGCCATCAAGATGGTCTTTGAATATTTGATCAAATGAGCGACATATTTCCATGATTGCATATGACTTGCCCCCAGCATCAGCTGCAACAGGCTTTTCCAAACGAGTCAGTTCAGTTTCAATTTCATGAATTGTTTTGTTAATAAGAGACTGAATGCCTGGAATTTTGGACTCGATTACTGTCTCCAAATGTTTTGAGAGCATCTTCGCCAGATGCTCAGACCCCATTCTTGGAGCAAGGTGTTTATATTTGGGAGTACTATTAAAGTATTCCCGTTCTCTATGCCTTGCAGCAATCATGTCAACATTCTTGTTTATGTCTGCTTGTGATCTATTCACTACACCAATCCATGTAAACTTTAGCCTATATGCTCTCCCTTCCAGCATATCAACAGCATCAGTACCCTTGTCCATAAAATCAATCTTTGTCAAAACTCCAATGGTCCTTTCCCTGGTTGGATCCACTTCGCGGGAAATTTTAATTGCGTCAGATGTTGCAAGATCTTGATCAGCCGGTGAAATGGCCAAAATTATACAGTTAGGCTTCTCAATGTAGGAGCGAACCATATTCTCAATGTCGTGCACAATACTGTCGGGTTGACCCTCTACAGCTACCTTCGTAAGCCCAGGAAGATCAATGAGTGTCAAGTTAACAACATTGGGAGAATATATGCTGAGATGAATAGGGACACTTGAAATTTGTTTGCTCCGTCCAGTTTCTCTATCAGTTTCATCTTGAATCTCCTTCCTCACAGCGGCAAAATCAGTGAACCTTTTCCTCGGAAGGTGAAGAAACTCTGCATACTCTCTTGTTCCTTCATCACTCCTGTGAAGCTGCAAAACGAGCAGTCGTCGAGTAACGATCCCTGATCCACGGGGAAAGAAATCTTTGCCTACAACGCTTTCCAAGACGGAGGACTTTCCAGAACTCTGACCACCGACGACGGCGATAGCAGGAAGAGAATCCCATAGAGTATGGAGTGCACTAGCTTCACCGTAGTCACCTAAGTTTTCCATCTTGATTTCTTAGATCGGATCTATTTGACGGATCAGTTACGAAGAGGGTTTTAGGGTTTCGGCCAGATAGCTTATGTGTTTAAATAGACTAAGGATAAACCCGCCGGTGATCGGAACGGATACGGCGAAGAAACTTATACTTTTTTTGGATTTTTTTTTTTTTTATGGCAGAGGGTTCTTTGCCGGAAAAGTCGCCAAAACAGTGGCAGTGACGGCGGCAGTAGCGAACGGACGGAAAACGAGTGAAACGTGTCGGAATGTTGGAAAAGAGAAACTATGATTATATTCCCTGTTGGGAACTCGACAGCGGAATAGAGGCGGGATCGATCAAGGAGGATCAAAATAGGATCTAGATACCATGTTGAAGTTGTGGGATTTAGAGAAAAAGAGGAGAGAAAATAATAAGGGTTTGAATATTATTGATAATAGCTTAATGCTGACTTGATTACAAAAGACTCAATATTAATCTCTATTTATAGAGAAACATAGACTCAATCCTAAATCAAGAATAAATCATAATAATAATGAGATATTCTAAGATATCTCTATGATTATAAATTGATTATAGTAAATAACTCAAGATACTCTAATATAATATAAAAGATATTATAAGATATTTTATAACATTCTAACAATATGTTTTATATTATATTAGAGTATCTTAAGTTATTTCCTAGGATCAATTTATAATCATAGAGATATCTTAGAATATCTCTCATTATTATTATGATTTGTTCCTGATTTAGGATTGAGTCTATGTTTCTCTATAAATAGAGATCAGTATTGAGTCTTTTGTAATAAAGTTAGCATAAAGCTATTGTCAATAATATTCAAACCCTTATTATTTTCTCTTCTCCTTTTCTCTAAAATCCCACAACTTCAACATGGTATCTAGAGCCTATTTTGATCCACCTTAAACGATCCCGCCTCTATTACGTTGCCGAGTTCCCAACAGTTAGGAGGGAATATAATCATAGTTTCTCTTTTCCAACGTGAACATTTTTTTTTTCAAATGACACCAGTTTCACCCGTTTCCGTTCAGTTCGCTATTGCTGCCAACTGTTTTAGGCAAACGACCACTCCATCAACTTCGCCTCTTCCAGATCGGCCCACACCGCAAAGCACGTCGCCGAAAGCCACCGCACTCGCCCACACGCGCCTTACCATCCACCGCGCGTCAGACCCACGCATTGCTGCTCTTCACGACACGTGACAGCGCCTCTGGCAGCCGTAAACCTTCGACTTCGCTCCTTCAACACTTCACTAAGCGTTTCTTTTCATCTTCATCCGCCGCCGCCGCTGCTCGTTTCTATTCATATTCATCCGCTGCTGCTTCCGCCATGGTTGTTCACGCAAAGGATGAACTCTACCTAGCCGCCACAATCCCTAAGCATGTCCGTATCTTCGATTCGATTCAGGAGGAGACGCAGATTCGCCGGCTTTCACTATCTTTGGATCCGATTAAGGTAGCGCTTCCTGATGGAAATGTGAAGGAAGGAAAGAAATAGCAAACTACTCCTTTGGACATTGCTTGTGAAATCTCAAAAAATTTGGCCAATAATGCTCTTATTGCTAAGGTTAATGGTATTCTTTGGGATATGACTCGTCCTCTTGAAGAGGATTCTCAACTTCAGATCTTTAGGTTTGATGATGATGAAGGACGTGACATTTTTTGGCATTCTAGGGCTCACGATGATGAAGGACGTGACATTCTAGTGCTCACATTCTTGGCCCGTCACTTGAGACGGTGTATGGATGCAAGCTTTGCATTGGGCCTGTGTACTACAACAGGAGAGGGATTCTATTATGATGCTTCTTATGGTGACTTGGGATTGAATGATGATCACTTTAAACAAATTGAGGCTGGGGCATTGAAGGCTGTTGCGGAAAAACAACCCTTTGAGCAGTTTGTGATAACTCTCGCTGAAGCGAGGGAGTGTGCTCCTGGTATGGTGAGGAAGATGCCGCAGTTTACTAGCAGGTTGTTTGCAATTCTTCTGAAAATGCTTGTGGATATTGAGGATGATCCAGCTTGGCACACTGCGGAGACTGAGGATGAAGATGCTGGTGAAACTAGCAATTATAGTGTTGGACAGGAATGTTTGGATAGGTTATCTATATCTTTGGGAGGAAATACATGCTGCATTGATTGCACTTGCTCAGATAGCTGAAGGATGCTCAAAGGTCATGATAAATAATTTGGAGCAAGTGGTGGCTATGGTATTGGATTCATTTCCTGATCAACACCGTCGTGTAAGGTGGGCAGCTATTAATGCAATTGGGCAACTGTCTGCTGATTTGGGTCCAGATTTGCAAATTCAATATCATCAGGGGGTGTTGCCAGCCCTAGCTGCTACGATGGATGATTTTCAGAATCCTCGTGTAGAGGCTCATGCTGCTTCAGCTGTGCTCAACTTCAGTGAGAATTGCACACCTGATATTTTAACGCCATACTTGGATGGAATAGTTAGCAAACTGCTTGTACTTCTTCAGAATGGTAAAAAAAAAGGTGCAAGAGGGAACTTTAACTGCTTTGGCATCAATTGCTGACTCATCTCAAGAACACTTTCAAAAATACTACGATGCTGTCATACTGAACCTGAAGGCTATATTGGTCAATGCAACTAATAAGTCCACTTGTAGAGGAGGTCAAAGGTATCTGGTCCGACAACCGTTTGTCTTGCCTCGGCCTCACGATTCCAGATCTGCCCTTACTTTCCAATTTTGATCAACGAAAATATGAGTCCTTGTTCAAACAGTCGTTATCTCTCCTGTTTTGGACGCATTTTCTCACTCCGTTGATCGATCATGACTTCGTTTCGTTAGAGTCGGGCTGCTTCTTCTTCCGTGTTTGTCATGCAATTTAGTTCTTACTAATAGATTATAACAGTGGCTTCTATTCGCACCGACGATCATTCTGGTGGTGTCCCTTTTCCCACATATGAATCATATTAGTGATGACTTCTTCTTCCGTTGATAGTTATTCTGACAATGTCTTTTATTTTCATGACTCACTTTATCTTGGCAATTTGTCCCAGATGCACTAGCCCCATCATTGTCCCAGATGTACTGGCAATGCCTTTCTCTCCCTGAAGCATGCCACTCTCTCCCTGAAGCATATTCAAGTTTAAATATTTTGAGTCTCCGATATTATTGGTTTGAAGCTTCCAAATGCAGCATTTTAGAAGAACAGAGCTTGCTTTGTTCAATTGCTTGCCATGAATTTCTCTCAGACTGATGATCAATCAGGCTATTTGGCTAGGCTATATTTATAGCAATTCTCTCCGACTTCACGTGCATCCATGAGTTGTCTTTCCATCTTTTTTTATTATTTTGTGGAGCAAAACATTGTTTTCTTGTAGCAAGCTAAAGCTTAGTAAGCTTTAGCTTGAGGGGGAGTGTTAGAACATTAGAAAATATCTTATAATATGTTTTATATTATATTAGAGTATCTTGAGTTCTTTCCTATGATCAATTTATAATCATAGAGATATCTTAAAATATCTCTCATTATTATTATGATTTGTTCCTGATTTAGGATTGAGTCTATGTTTCTCTATAAATAGAGATTAGTATTAAGTCTTTTGTAATAAAGTTAACATAAAGCTATTATCAATAATATTCAAACCCTTATTATTTTCTCTTCTCCTTTTCTCTAAAATATCACAATTTCAACAATGGAATTACAGATTCCACAATCACCATGTCAAGATGTCATCCTCATATCCCTCAATACAAACATGTTACACTATAGAATCTTTTATGTTCTCTCTATTTAAAGGCCCTGTTTTGACCTACTCACTAACTTATGCAAACCAAAACACGGAATCAGAGACATGAACAAAAGCCTTCCAAACAAGAAAAAATTCAGATAGTAAGCATACTTAATCCACACAAATTTTGATCAACCTTGTGTTGCTGCACTAAAATTTTAAGTTCAATACAAAGCGCATCTCATGCAAGCAAAATGAATTGAATCTTACTGCCAAACAGAATTTTCTTGCAAGCTTCATCAACTTTAAAGACATTTCACCAAGTAATCGAGTCCGGAGAGCCATATCATCGAAGTCTTGGCGGAAGTGGAAAGTAACACTGTCAATAATGATGATCTTCACCTACAATAATGTATTAAAAGAATATCATGATGCAATACTTAAGTTTTACTGAAACAGTTGACTGAAAGCAGAAGAAAAAAGCCAAAATGAGAAGGATTAAAAAAAATTAAAATGAAGAATCATCTTTATAATGTATCCTGAAGAAATATCAATTGAATAGATGAAAACTGTACTTACATCTTTATGCTCTGTGACGAATTTGTCCAAGTAATTTACCAAAGCAATTTGTTCAGTATAGCTGCAAACACGAAAATAGAATATATTTTCCAAGATACTATTAGGGTGCATTTTAACTCCATAAGCTTGATTATCCTTGTGAAAGTGGTGACTGTATTCCGACATGTCTTCAATACATGCTTCCGCAATTTGTAGAACACGTTCAACCATAAAGCTTCCTTCTGTATCTGAGTATCACGTAGGCACAAGAAGCGAAATCAGTGACCTCAGTCAAATGGTGAATGAGTATATCTGAATGTAATTAAGGCTCTTACCGATGTATATTGCCTTCCCACCAAGACCACCATATTCTAGAGGAATCTGAACATTTACTGCAAGTTGAATCCTGCAAAAGTAAACACCACTCATTACTATAATAACCAAAATACTTCTCAATTCAGAATGGAATAAAAAGAAATAACACGGTGTAGAAAATCGGAATGACAAAGCATACCCTATTTGTGTTTTACCGATTCCCGGGACTCCACCTAAATAAGTAAAAAACTAAGAATTATATTGCAACTTAGGAAAGAGAAGAGAGAAAGAAGAAAACTGCTGAGTATTAAGGGTAAAACACAAGCAATGTAGATTTAACCGGAAGCTGTAAATAAGGGTAATGTATATTCAATTGGAAGTTATGCTTATGGTTCAAAGTTAAAACTAAGTAGTCATTCATTGTTCATGAGGTGTCAGTTAAGTGGAAATATATTGACATTATAACCTCAAGGGATGGGTTCAAATCTTCTCAGGGAGAGTTATAAAATGACTGTTAGTGTCACTTTAATTAATGATAATTTCCACCTTCCCCAATGTTTTTTAAAAATCAGTTACCTATTTCAGTGACTTCTTTGCAATTAATCCCACCGCCAAGGATGTTATCTAGATCCACACAAGAAGTGGTAATGAGAGAAGAAAATCTTTCCTCGTTGAACATATCCCAAGCAGTCTGACCACCTGCTTGACAAGAAAGCACGAAACAAAGAAAATGCAAAACAGAAAATAAAAAAAAATTATTATTATTTGAAACAGAGAGCACTTAATGCCTAATAAATAGAATGTCTATTAGTTTTCTCATTGAGCATAAGCACTTGATAAATTAATGAAGTTATATCTACCAGATAATTTTACAACCAATCTAGGGCTAACCAATTGATTATAAGAGAATTGATTGGCTCAAAATGTTGGGGTATGGCTTCAATAGAAGTGTTCCTAAACTTTTGACCAAATATCACCCCCCATCAGCATTATTCAGATGGTAGGAACCTTCAACTTTAATAAATTAATGAAGTTTCAACTTTCTCAAAGTATCCATTAACTAGTGTTTTCTAAAAGCTTGATATTATAAGTTGAAACTAATGTAAGGAGCTTTACTTTTAATGCAAATTATGAGCAAAATTTGACCAAATCCATTCTAGTCCTTACATTTTCACCAGCTCACTTCCAAAGAATTTGGTAAGAGAAATGTAAAGCCAGCGTAATCTTTTTACATTACATAACATAAAAGCTAAAAATTCTGATCACAGCATAAAAGAAAAGCTAATTTAAAAAAAAAAATGGAATTTGAAGTTGCTAAATACATAATTGGAATCAACACATACCATCAATAACATTAGGGTTACTCCCACTTGATCTATCCAAAGTACTCGTTCTGGTTGCAACATTCAGAATTTCTAAAGCTTCACTTTCAGAAACTTCTATATCTGTTAAAATGAAGTAATGGGTATGTGTACAAAATTTGAAAAAGACAACTCTTTAAGAGTAAATACCCATTTAGTCCTCAAAATTGTATGACCTTAACAATAACAATTTAGTCTCTCACATAATCAATATTCCAAAAGAATCCGAAAAATTTGCAAAAAGATAACCAGGTTCATCTTTGTCCCTCTGTCTGAATCTATTATCAAATGTTTCTCTCATAATATTCACTTACTTTCAAATGTATATCCAACATTACTAACTCAATAGCATTATAGTCCCTATGAATACCAGCGGGGGGTTACTCATTAACATTTTTCAATTTCGGTGATATTTTATAATGTTGATAATGTGAGACTAAGGGGCCGATTACTTTGTGAAAACATTTCCTATTTTCATTTTTCTAAAATATGTGTTAATTTTACTTGTTAACAAGAAAGTAAAATACTTTTGATGAGAACAATTGTTTAGCTTTCTAGAAACAATGAAAATGTCAAAAACTGTTTTTATAATTTCTAGAAATGCATCTTCATTGACTACCATTTCATCTTATTTCCATGATAATAGTTTATTTCAACAATCTCGCATCAAGGTAAAATATATACACATTTTAAGAAATTGCAACAGGAAATATTTTCACTAAATACTAACTTTTAAGAAACATACCCAATACGCAAATAAAAGAAAAAATGAAAAAAGGGGTTTTGAAATTGAAACCTCGAGCAAGGTGGGTAGGGGAGGTACGAGCAATGGAGTGGAGTGTTGTGTAACCAGCTGCTAAGAGCTTTCCTCTCTTTGATGCAGAGATTGGTAACATACCAATTTCCATGACTCCCACTCTTTTCTATTACCTTTGCACAATCTTCTTCATTTCTCACAAAAGGAACATAATTAATTTTCAGTTTTTCTGAGCATTTTTAAGACATCAAATCCAAAAGGGTTATTTATAAAAAGAAATTGATTTTTAAATATTATTTTCGCATTTTATATATTATAGTTTAAAGGCAGTGATGCAAAATAATTTTACACCATCATCTCATTAAATATGTCACATTATATTGTGCAGTTTTCAAATTAAAGATACTTAGTAAACCTAAATGGTTAAATAAATCTTCAAAGGCAAAAAGGGAATGAGTAAGTAGCAGCAACCAAAGACTTCTTCCACTTACCATTTTCGCTGTTGTTTACTTAGTTTGAGATATGCAAATAACTAAATTACTTTTATCGATTCCAATACTGAGTTGTTATGGTCAAAGTCAAGACAACATTCATAATGTCGCTTCCTCCCAACTCCTAACTCCTGAACCCAAGATTGCAGATTTGTTAACATGACAGACAAGAAGTATATAGCAACAGGAAGAAAGCACAAGTAAATAAAGACATACATGAATCATCATGAAGAAAGTGTCAGCGATATGATTTATCTAAATGGTTTAAATAATTTTTCTTTTGGCCTTGTTGATACTGTATATTGAAAAAATAAAAATTAAATGATTTGAAATGCAAAAGTGATCAAAATTCATATTAGCAATATATAAGAGCAGAGAGTTCTATCTATATAAGTATTCAGAATTTCTCTTTAACTTGACATCTTCCAGCATAGTATTGAACAAAGTCATAAAGTCATTTACCATAGGAATACAAACCCTAACTTATTGAAGTAAATTATATCAATTACTGACAATGTTAAATCTTTACAACACATTTGCAGGTCTGAACCAAGCCGTAAGTAGGGTAGAAGAATTGATAGTTAGGAGGAAACTATTAAGCAATGAAACCCAGACAACTGAAGAGAATGTGGAACATGCAGCAGCCTAACCAAGAGATATTTGGCAATGAGCAGCACAAATCTGTGTTTTCCAACAAAGACACAGAAGTATAGCCACATATAAGAATCAAATCAAAACTCACTCAAAATTGAATAAAATGAAAAAAGAAGATAGAAATGAATGAAAAAACGTAGGATTCGAGAGACATGGCTTCAAGCAACAATTCGTACATTTTCTGAGCATAAACCATGTCAATAGACTGAAAAAGCTAGGTCCAGGCTGACAAATTTAGGAAAAGAAATTGTCTCCATAAGGAGGAGCATCATGTAAATTCGGGAAGCTCCATTTGTTTTGTCAGAGAAACCAGACATTCATAAATCCATTCAGACTGTGGGTGTGATGCATCCCCCACCACAAACTCGTGGACAACGCCATTGATCTCAACTGAGCTGCAACCAGGACTCTTCTCTACTCCTCTCTCCTTCATTATTTTCCTTGCGCTTCTTGCCTCCTTCCACATTTTTGCCTCAGCATACATGCTAGAGAGCAAAACATAGTTTCCACTATCATGAGGATCAATCTCAAGAAGCTTAAAAGCCATCCTCTCTCCAATTAGAACATTTCCATGAACACGGCAAGCAAAGAGTAATGCACCCAATACAGCAGCATCTGCCGCCATGGGCATATTTTTAACGAGCTCTTCTGCTTCCTCCAAATTACCAGCCCTTCCTAAAAGGTCCACCATGCATGAGTAGTGTTTGAGCTTAGGAGATATATTGAATTTAGACCTCATTTGGGAAAAGTATTTGCGGCCTTCTTCAACTAAACCTCCATGACAACAAGCTGATAACACACCAAGAAAGGTGATATCATCAGGTATTATTCCAATATGAATCATTTTTGAGAAATAGGATATAGCATCATGAGCATTCCCATGAAGCGCTAAACCACAAATAATGGCCGTCCAGGTCAAACAATTTCTTTGAGGAATCTCTTCAAATACCTGGAGTGCCTTTGAAATATTTCCACACTTGGCATACATGTCGACTAGTGCAGTTCCTAAGGCAACGTCTAGAGAAATATTGTGTATTCCAATATAACGATGAATCCATATTCCAACATCAAGTGCTCCTAGTTGTGAGCAGGCTGACAAGCAGTTAACCATAGTCACTTTATCAGGTTCTACCTTACTAATTTGCATTTCATGGAATAGAGCCAATGCCTCTTTACTGTGCTTGGCTTGGACACAGCCACCGATGATGGCATTCCACGGCACAACACTCTTTTCTGGAATTTTATATAAAATGCCCCGCGCAACGTCCAGAAAACCAAATCTAGCATATCCCAAAACCATTGTAGTCCATGAAAAAAGGGTCTTATGTGCCAAGTTATCAAATAGAACCCGCGCAGCCAACAGTTCCCCACACTTCACGTACATGTCCATAAGAGCATTAGTGAGTGGAACCGTCAACTCAAGACCGTGTTCTTCGATGTAACGATGAAATTCTCTGCCGAGATTCAAATCCTGCAACTGAGAACAAGAAGAAATCATGCCAATCATCGTAATCTCATTCGGTTTCACTTTCTCTGCCACCATTTCATTATAGATTTTTATAGCCTCATTTGCCAGTCCTCTTCTAACACACCCAGTAATCATGGAGTTCCAGGTTACCAAATCTCTCACACGACTTTTATCAAACATGTCATATGCTGCCCTCAATTCTCCATACGAGAGTAGCATAGTGATCGACGCATTATGCACAAATATATCAAATTCAAACCCAAACTTCAACACATGCCCAAGTATACCAAAACCAACACAATTCAAAGATTGACAAGAACAAGCTTTAAGCAACATCGGGTAAGTATGATTATCTGGCTTCAACACACCACATCGCAACATTCTCTTATACAACATAAAAGCTCCTTCTAAGTCACCACTCTCCACATACCCCCTAATCGTCGCATTCCAAGAAAACACATTCGGTTCTCGGATTCCAAACAATATTTTAGTACAATAATCAAGGGCTCGCGACTCAGATAGAGCGCAGAACGCAACAAGGCGACTTGCAGCAAAGTCGTTATCAATCAAACCCGTCATGACCATTTGAGCCTGGATTTGTTTCAACTGGACAAGGGAATTGCATCTTTCTAGGAGAGAAAGAAAAGGGTTTTTCCTAACAAAACTGTGGGTAGTTTTCCAATTGATAGGTTTTCCAATTGGAGATAATAATGAACTAGTGTGGAAAAATGAAATTAAGATACCTAAATTTGTGGCTTTTTGAATCAAAGTAACATTATATCTATATCTATATCTGAATTTGCTAACGAATAAAATAATCATGGTTTGATTATGTTACTCTAAAATTTCAACTGCCTGTTCACAAACTAAATCATAATGTTTGGCAACAATATATGTTGTAAATTGAAGCGCTGTAGCGCGCAATTGGGAAATGCGGCCGGAAATCGGAGCTATCGCAGCCGGAAATCGCGCTGGCATAACATTCTCGCGAGCGCTATAGGAGAGGGAAAGAAAAATCCAAAAAATAAGAAGGAAAAAAAAAAAACCTTGTGGAGGAGTTTCTCGCTGATTGTGGCGTCCGGCGAAGGATATCGGCTGCGATTTCCGGCTAGTTGAGTTCGGGGGGAATCCGGCTTGTTTCTGAAATAAGGGCAGAGTACCCGCGCATGCAATTAGTGTTGTTATAATGGTAGTGTTTGATTTTTTTTTGAATAAAGGCTCCGTTTGGTTTTTTTAAGATATTCTTAAAAATTTATTTTAGTTTTTGAGAAAATAAGAGTATTTTTTGGTCTTAAAAATCGAGTTTTTTCTATAAAATTGTCTAATCATTCATCAATCTGATTATTGTATAGATAATTTCTATAAAAAAAAAAAAGAATAGTTTGATTCTTGACAATAATTAAATATAGATAATTAAATATTTGATAATAACTAAATAAATAATTTAATCTCTGCAACAAAAAATTCACTAAATTATAATATAATTTAAAAAAATGTTAATAATATTCAGATTAAAAGATAGTGGTATCCTTCATGAATGGTACAGACCACTATGCAATCAAAAGGGTTTCTATCTTATCCTAAATTAAGCGAAGAACTAAATTGTTCTGGTTTATTGTTAGGTTGAACATGGGTTTGAATCTGGAACATCACAGTTAGGCATGGCAACGGGACGGGGCGGAGCGGGGGCGGATTTTGCCTTCTCCACCCTCGCACTCGACTAAACGGGGAAAACTCGCACCCGCCTCCTTTTCATAGTGGGATAGAATTTAGGCTTCCATCCCCGCCCGCAGCGGGGTTCGGATTTCCCCGCCCGCAGCGGGGTTCGGATTTCCCCGCGCCGCATCCGCACCCATTCATATATATATAAAATTATAAATTTAAAAATCATATCTTTTATATTTAATATAATTAAATAATTGTAATTAGACAATTATAAAATAAAAAAATATTTTATATAGAGATAAGATTATAATTTTTAATATTTAAAAAAAATATTAAGTATATTCAATATATATATATATATATATATATATATATATATAATTTAAAAATTACATTAATATTACTTGCGGAGCGGGTTTGGGTGCGGGTGCGGGTGCGAGGTGGATATCACCACCTCAAACCCGTCCCGCTCCCGAATTTTAATTTCGGGAAAAATCCGCACCCGCACCCAATCAAAGCGGTTTTCCCGTCCAAATCAATTGGGTTTGGGTGGATACCTGCGGATGCGGGTTATATTGTCATCCCTACTCACAATTATGTGTGTTAATTATGATAGAATTTACCATATCTTTTAAGACAAAAAAAAATTATGTTTTTAATATTTTTAAGGATTTAATTGAATATTTCAAAATTCTTCAAGGACTAATTTGTCCCGATTTATTTTTTTAAGATTAAAATGTGATTTTATTTTTCTCAAAAATAAATTTTTCATGAACTAAAATAGACGTATAATAACAAAAAAAATTGCCCGTTAACCGACCTTAATTTCATATATAACTATCAAATAAGTGTCAAATACATGACCCTCATTTAATATACTTCTACTAAGCCACTAAATTGAAAATTTTACCAATTCTCCACATTTATATTCTAGATCACGTATTACTCAAACAATCATTTCTTTTTTTTTTAAATAAAATTCGAGAAATTTTAAATTTTGTATATTAAATTTTTTTTTTTAAGTTTTATAGAAAAACATAAAAAAAAAGTTTTTCTTTAGAAAAATATATAAAAAAATAATTTCAAAACATGCTCAAGAAATTTAATAGTTGTATTACAATTTTTTTTTTTAATTTTCAAAACACATTTATATTTTAGATAATTTTTAAAAAATCAAAACAATTATTTCTAAAAATTCAAAATTTATGTTAAAAAAACACTTTTATATAAGAGTTTTACACTACATTTCAAAAAGAATTGTCTATTTATTTTGCAATTTTGCTTCCCACACTCCTCATTTTGCTTTCCACACCCCTCCATTTTTTTTAAAACCAAAATACCATTCCCTCTCAATTAACTCAACCCCATCATTTCTATCTTCGTCATTTTCATCTTCATTAACCTAACCTTCAATCATCTTCATACTTTCCTTCTTCAATCATCTTCAACATTCTTCAATCATCTTCAACACTTTCATCATCTTCAACATCTTCATCACTTCAATCAAGTAAGCATCAATGTTGTTGTTGTTGTTTTTGTTTATGAATATTTATCAATGTTGTTGTTGTTGTTTTTGCAAGCAAACCCTTCCTTTAACTCACGTCGTGATCTGTGTCATCAAACCCAGAAACATACGTGAACTCAGTTTGCGTACGTGAACTTAGTTCACATATGTTTTTGGGTTTGATGACACTAAGTTCACGTAGGGTTTAGGGAGTTTGCGTAGGCTTTATAGAGTTCACGTAGGCTTAGGTTTCTGGACTTGCATAAATGGTTATATTGTTATGTTGTTTTGATAATGATTATGATTTGGTTATGCAGAAATGGTGCGCACAATGTTTACTGATAGAGTGGGTCATGTTATAATCAACGAGGGCACTTCGAATGATGACAGTCGTTGTGTTAGACCAACCGCTTCCGCACGGTCTCACCGTGCTCAGCGTGAACAACGACGATTACGACAACAAGCAGAAGAGGCGCAACCAGAAGAGGCCCAGCAGGAGGAAGCAGATGACGGATATCCTGGTGGTCCGGTTGACAGGTTTGTCCTAAGGACATATGGGGAGAGTTAAAGGTTTTTAGCAACGGTAAAAAATTAAAAGAAGTTGTTATTGAAAATGAAGAGGTTGAGGAACTTGTCAAAAGCTCCGGGTTATTTACATTGCTAAAATGCAGCTACGAGATTATCGACAAAAGGGATCATTTCTACCTTTGTCGAGAGGTGGCATCGCGACACCAATAGCTTTCATCTTCCAATTGGGGAGATGACCATTACTCTGGACGATGTCTCCTCGCTGCTGCATATACCCATCATCGGTGCATTCTTCAGCTTTAATATATTTAACAAGGATGACGATGCAGAATTATTGGCTGAGCTTCTTGGGGTTAGTCAGGCTACTACATATGCTGAGTTTAACGTGACAAGAGTGCCTTCGCAGAGAGCGTTGCCTACCTTGACTGCTTTAGAGACCTCAACTCATGCGAGGGATATGCATGGGGTGATGTTGCGCTTGCTTACCTAAATGACAATCTTCGAAAATCGAGCATGCGTCAGACTAGAATGGTATTACGGTATCTGACACTGTTACAGGTAAACTCTATGCTTCCACACATTTGCTTAAGTTCTTTATAGACTGGAAATTATAGACTTTTTTTTTACTGATTTATGGTTTATTATTGGTTTGATAGTTTTAGTATTTTTTTGAATTGGTTTGCTAATTTCCCGGTCTGGTTTTTTCTTGATTTCCTGGAATGATTTGCTGATTACTAGACTGGTTTGTGTGTTATTTTTCTAGACTAGTATGCTAATGTTTTAGGCTAGTATTTTACTAATTTTTTGGAGTGGTTTAATGATTTCTAGCATGGTTTGTTTGCTGTTTTTCTGTGCTGGTTTACTGATTTATGGACTAGTTGAATATTATTTTATACTAATTATATGTTATTATATATGTGCAGCGCGTGGGTCTATGAGCATTTCCCAACATTATGTGCAGATTGTTGTAGACTCTCTCGTATTTATGTTGAGGACTACCGTAGAGCACTTAGATGGAAGCCAAAACGGGATAAGGGTTTGGTTCTTCCATTTAGGAAAGCACTCGACGAGATTGATGTTGATGACATATGTTGGACACCCTATAGAGAGCATAGAGCAAAGCAACCATTTGAGGCTGTTTCATTATTCATAAGGTGGACACGCTGGGGTCCCAAGATGTATGCTCACTTGCCAGATAGGGTATTGCGTCAATATGGACATGTCCAAACCATCCTCGATTCACCTTTGGAGATAGTAGGTCATCATGTTTATGCAATACTCTGTGCATGTAGTTGACGCTGACGCAGTTGTACAAGGACATGCAGACTGCACGAATGAGTACATGGACTGATTTCATCGGATTTCTCATCCATATATCATTCATAGAGAACCAGTCCATGTAGCTCATTTGGTTGCAGAACATGTCGATGATGATCATGATCTAGTTCAAACAACGGTAAATTCATTTAAATTTAATTTATGACATAATTAAATTAATTAGTCATGTTATTTTTTAACTAAATTAATTAATTATTGTATTTTTTAATGCAGAGCTGAGCAATACAAATTGCAGAGGAGCTTCTTGGTTGACAATAGGTATTACCTGATGGCATCATACTCGTGAACGAGTTAATTTTGATGTTGCGATCTTAGAGGGGTGGTGGTAAAGATTGGACCAACATAGCACCATATCGTAGGAGACATAAAGGGACTTAGGCATTAGTTAGATTTGTGTAATACTGATTTTGACATTAGTTACGTTTGTGTAATACTGATTTGGATTTGTATTTTGGATGTATATTATATTGCAAATGAGAACATGTTGGATGGATACACAATCTCTCGTAATTTACCTATAAGTGAAATTTTGCCAGGTACATCAAGTTCTTTAAACTTTTTCACTATCACATCTATTTCATGTTTCACAGATAACTTTGAAGGTTTACTCGATCCATCATCATGGAAAGTTAATTTACTCCACCAAACATGAATAGCGTCTAATGGAATGGAACGTGGGATCATACTATACCTGGCTATTTCACATGCACAAGGTAGACCATGTGTTGTCCTAATCGTGCAACGACACTCAGTCTGATTAATACCTACACACTTCATGTGATCATACTCTGCAGTAATGTGATCTATTGCATTTTTGGACACAACACCACGCAAATTGGCGTATAATCTGTTACTATATCGATGCACCTTTTGAATGATGCTCTTTTCAAATGATGCTATTATCTCATTGTGTTGTGATACAACCATGATATCGATGGTTTCCCAAACACTGCATATATCACCAATACTGTCTTTTAATATCCTTTTCAAACTCCAATGCGCCGACTAAACCCTTTGTGTTATGGTGTTCCCAAAGTGCATAACTTTATTTGTCCACGCCTCAACAAATCTTTCCTTGTGAGAAATTAACCACTGCTCGTGTACATAATCATAAAAAATAGAACAGTTGCTACAAATTCCTTCAAAGATAGCCAGCTTCATGTAGTACTAAGCCTCATCATAACTATTAACGAGAGCCTCCCATGCCTCCATTATTCTTTTTTGGAAGCATAGTCATCTTGCACTTGGCTTTGACATTCTTGCATATATGAAACAAGCATAATAAATTCATTTCTTTTGGAAAAACATATTCAACTTCGTTCATCAAAGCAAGGTCTCTATCAGTAATGATGACTTCAACTTCACCACTTGTAATCTATTCTTTCAAGATTTGTAGTGCTCACACAAAGTTATCAGCATGCTCAGACTGTAGATATTTAAATCCCACACAAAATGTCATTTCAGTAGATGTAACATCAATAATATCAAGTAATGGCATTCGATATGTACAGGTCTTGTATGTGTTATCCATAACAATACTATGTGAAAATTATTTACAAGAGTGATAGCATATGAATGGGCCTAAAATATGTCCCTCAACTCATCTGAACCCTCTACCTTCCTATATCGATAAACGTATTTGTCGCGTTCCATCAATGTCAAAAGATGTTGCATTTTTGTTCTATTACCTCTAAGTGATGAACGATATGTTTGACGTGCATTGTAAACTTCTTTTATTGTCGTCAAACTTTCAACATTATGATCACTTTTTATTGTCGTCAAACATTCAACATTATGATCACTTAATGTCACCAAAATGTTTTTTGGTTTTACTAAGTTCTTCGTCATATCACCAAGTACATTTTTCTCGTCTTGAGACAATCAGCCTAAGAAAGAATGACCAGTCAGTTAATTTTGTCTTTGTCTTTGTTCTTTTGTCTTTGTTATTTCATAACCAATGATTAATTTTGTCTTTGTTCTTGGTCGTGCTGTTGCAGTTTCAGATCTAAAGATGGCAACGACAGTTCCATTTTCCCTTCCAGCATTTCTAGCCCATTTCAATAAATCATCTCGCATATCAAACAACATGCTTGTGGTAAAGATGCCAGTCAAATCAATATAACATGTTCAACTCTATCATTCATAGCGTCTCCAGTTTCGAGTTCAACATCATCATTCATTGCATCAAAATCAGGTTCCAAACCATCATACATTTCTTCAAAATCATGATCCAAACCATCATACATTTCCTCAAAATCAGGTTCTAAACCTTCATGCATTTCGTCACTGTTGTCTCCCCCTTGATCCATTTACCTGCCTCCAAAAAATAACATAAATATAACATAAAAAAAACCCTAAATCCTAAACCCCAAAAAATAACCAAAAAATTCATAATTATGAGTCTTACGTGAACTGAGTTCACGTACGTTTACATGAACTCAATTCGCGTATCACCTACGTAAATTGAATTCAAGTAAACGTACGTGAACTCAGCTCACGTAAGGCTCATAGACTTCATTAATATGACCTGTATGTGAACTTAGTTCACGTACGTTTACTTGAATTCAATTCACATAGGTGATACGTGAATTGAGTTCACGTACACGTACGTGAATTCAGTTCACGTATCTAATGTGAATTCCTAAACTCCATTTATGTACGCAATCGTAAATCACGTACATTTACGTAAACTTAAATCACATAACATCTGCGATTTCTAAAATTTTCTAACATACGTGAATTCAGTTCACGTAAACTTTCGTGAACTGAGTTCACGTACAAAACCTAGATTTTGAAAAAAAAAATGAAACTCAAAAACAGAACACCATACATACCTAGTTGGGTCTCTTTAACTACAATGTGAAGATGATGAAGATGTTGAAGATGATGAAGATGATTGAAGATGGAATGTATGAAGATGATTGAAGATGTTAGGTTAATGAAGATGAAAATGATGAAGATAGAATTGATGGGGTTAAGTGAATATAGAGGGAAGGGCATTTTGGATATTTTGATTTTGAAAAGAAATTGAGGGGTGTGGGAAGCAAAATTGATTATTTTGATATTCTACTATTAAACTAGAGTGATTCTGCCCCTTCTATCATTTATTTTTCAAAACCCATTTTTCATTTTTCCATTTCACTGGTTATCTCTCATTCTCTCAAATGTTAAAAAAAGTTTATCAAATATTATAATAAACTTGGATAAGGTATTCTATTAGCGATCCATTCCCAAAACTTCCCTTGTATCATGTTCAATTAATTTGGTGTGTTTTTAAAAGGCTTAATTGTAATTTTAGTCGCTCTATTTTTACTGATTCACGAAATTAGTCATTCTATTTTAAAAGTCGACAATTTTTGTCCCTCATAATTTTTTAACTAAAAAATTATGCCATGAGATGTTGTAAGTAACATGGCATATGATACGATAATGTAAAATGATTAACACCCATAAAATTAGAATAAAGCGCAGTAAAAACTAAGTTTTAAACTTCATAAATTATTAATATTTTTAATTTAATTAACGACATATGAATAATTAATGCATCTAGATGGTTCTATATCATAGAATTGTATGTCACATCATTAAAAATATGTCAAATTCGCATTTTTTAATTCAAAAATCTGAGGGACCAAAACTGTCGATTTTTTAAATAGGGGGACCATTTTTGTGAATCTACACTATAAAAAAATGGCTTGTAAAATGACATATTGTACACGCGGCATGATATAAATCACTTGCTATTTAATGATTTCTCAGAACTAATGATGAATAGAGTTCATAAATCTAAAAATAAAACATCTTCTTATGAGATAATGAAGAAAAGACAATTGAACTTGTCTTATTTTCAAACTTGGGGTTGTCTGGCTTATGTCAGAATCCTCGATCCCAAGCGAATTAAACTCGCCAGTAGAGCCTATGAATGTATATTCATTGGGTATGTAGGAAACAGTGAAGCGTATAGGTTTTGTGATCTAAATGAGAAAGTGATCATAGAGTCAAATGATGTTGACTTCTATGAAAATAAATTCCCTTTCAAATCGAGAAATAGTGGGGGTAGCGAACCAAGTCATGTTCCAGTGACAAGAAGCACTGAAAGTAGTAAACAAGGCGAAATAGAAGCTCGAAGAAATAAGAGAGTCAGAGTTGCTAAAGATTATGGACCCCATTATACAGCCTATACCTTAGAAGAGGATCCTACAAATCTTTAAGAAGTTTTGTCATCTTTGGATGCAGATTTATTGCAAGAAGCAATAAATGATGAAATGAATTCTCTAGAGTCTAACATGACCTGACATTTTGTAGACTTGCCTCATGGTTGCAAATCAACAGGTTGTAAATGAATATTGAAAAAGAAACTAAAACTCAATGGAATGATTGATAAATACAAGGCTCGCTTTGTAGCCAAAGGTTTTAGACAGAGAAAATATAGATTTCTTCAACACCTTTTCACCGGTCACTAGAATAACATCCATTAGGGTACTCATTTCTCTAGCAGCTATTCATAACTTTGTGATACACCAAATGGATGTTAAAACAACATTTTTAATGGTGACCTAGACGAAGAAATTCTATATGGAACAACATGAAGGTTTTGTAATTCATGGACAAGAAGACAAGGTCTCTAAGTTAGATAAATCTCTTTATGGTCTTAAAGAAGCTCCTAAGAAATGACATGAAAAGTTTGATACATTGATTAAATCGATGACTTTAAAGTGAATGAAAGTGACAAATGTATTTATTACAAATATGAAAATGGCATTTGCACTATCATATGTCTCTATGTAGACGACTAACTCATGTTTGGTTCAAATATTAATGTTGTAAATACTATGAAACCATTGTTGTGTAACAACTTTTATATGAAAGACCCTGGAGAAACGAGTGTAATCCATGGAATCAAGATTACTGAGTCAGAAAATGAAATTTCTTTGAATCAGTCTCACTATGTTGAAAGAATCCTAAAGAAATACAAATACTTTGACTGTAAACCTACTTGCACACCATATGATCCAAGTGCAAAACTTTTCAAGAACACTAGTGAATGTCTTAGACAAATTGAATATGCGAGCATCAATGGGAATCTCAAGTATGCCAATGACTATACCAGACCCGACATTGCCTACGTCGAGGGACTATTGTGCAAGTTTACCAGTAGATCTAGTATGGAGCATTGACAAGCTATAGAAAAAGTCATGAGATACCTAAAAAGGACCATGAGTCTCGGATTACATTATCAAAGATTTCCTACCGCCATTGAAGGATACAGTGATTCTGATTGGAAAATTTTATCAGATGACTCCAAAGCAATCAGTGGCTATATTTTAGTATAGCTAGTGGTGTTGTATCTTGGAAATTGAAGAATAGACGATATTGGCTCGGTCCACTATGGAGTCTGAAATGATAGCACTAGCTACTACTAGTGAAGAAGCGAGCTGGTTGAGATGCTTCCTAGTTGAGATCCCTTTATGGGTAAAACCTATGACAGATGTGTTGATCCACTAAGATAGTACCGCGACAATTGCAAAGATTTACAACGATAACAAACGATAAATACAGCATAAGCACACTACTGTTAGAGAGTTACTTTCTAAATGAGCTGTTATAGTGGATCATGTACGCACTGATGAGAATTTAGCGGATCCTTTGACGAAAGGGTTAGCTAGAGAGAAAGTCCTAAATACATCCAAAAAGGATGGGACAAATGCCTATAGAGTCACTGATGGTAAGCTGACAAACGACTAGAGATCCCAATAATTAGGTTCAATGGGTAATAACAAGTTGTGAAGTGATATGAGATGAACATGCTATTATAAACCAGAGAAGCATGATTCTTGAAGCGATGATAGAATGAGGTAATAGAAACTCTTAATGAGATTTATACTCTATGTGGAATGGAGTACCTAGCTACAAGAGTACTCTTGATAGACTCACCTATGTGAATGTTGAAGTGGGGTCGCTTCCTATGGAACTTTGAGGCATAATTCCTAGAGCGTTCACTATACTGGGATAGACATGCAGGGCCATTAATGCACGGGCTTTTAAGAATACACCCTATGAAAAGGTTGTGTGTGGGTTTGATGTCAGAGATAGAGTTCAAGACTATGAGTCACTCTTGTTGAATCTGAGTCTTACTATGCAAAGGTTCAAGTCAAGAGACACCTTTGTTTATGCACGATCTTATAGAAGCGTTTGACGCTATTTCAGAAATATTTTTTTAAATTCAAGTGGAGGATTGTTGGAACATAGAGTATATTAATGTGTGAATTAAAAAATTGTTGAAGTCCCACATTGGAAAACTCTCATATTTTGAGTAGTTTTCAACTTTATAAATACTAAAGTTCAACATTGGATAGAAAACATAGGTGGGTTTGCTTCCATCACTATATAATGAGTTTTAAACTCTTGTGAAAAGTACACCAAAGTTGGATGCATTTCCCAACTTTCTCTTTTCTCCCTTTCATATTCTGCTCGACTTATTTCTGAGCCACTTCTCCCATTTCTTTCTGTCCCTTCAATATTTATGAGTGGTTTTGTATCGTTGTACCTTCGATTTTTAGAGCGGTTATTATGTCGTAGTCTCTCTGATTTTTAGAGCAGTTGTTATGTCGTAGTTCCTTCGATTTTTAAAGCGGTTTTTATGTCGTAGTCCCTTCGATTTTTAGAGCGGTTGTTATGCCGTAATTCGGTCGATTTTTGAATGGTCATAATACCACTATCCTTTTAAAGCGGGTTTATGTCGTAGTTCCATCGTTTTTTTTTGTGTGGTCCTAATACCACTTTGAGCAGTTTTCATGTCGTAGTCTTTTAGAGCGGTTTTGTGTGTCGTAGTCTTTTAGAGCGGTTTTTTTTTTGTGTCGTAGTCCTTTTGATTTATAAGTGGTCATAGTACCATATTACGAGTGGTAGCCATTAGACTGTCATATTGAGGGTGTAATTTGAGAATAGATTTCTACGGTGCAATAGAATTTTGATACAGTGAATCTGTGTTGTTTTATCATGGGGACTTTGTGGTTGATAGTCCGCCTTGCACAATTTGGGCAGTGTCGCGAAACGTCTTAAAGAGAGCGACCTAGTCCGTGACTCAACCCAGTAATATTTTCGGTGACATAAATTGTGATTTTTATACAATTTTCGAAACTCAAAAAAATAGCGACACGATTAGGTCATAAAGTTACTAATTAAGTCATGATAGTTGTCTATTCATTTAAACAGCAAATTACTGTCATTATGTATTGAATAAATTTTATAGTAACACTCATAGATATTTTTGAATGGTTTCCATTTATATTGACATAATTTTTTAGAAGATTTAAAATGACAATTTGAAAAATTAACTGTATATCATTTTGAATGTAAACTAATCGAATATTCAATATAGTTAACCGATTGAAATCATATTTGGGCTTAACCTATATGTCGTAGAATTTTGTCTATATATAAGTTAATTTTTCATTTTAATACCAAATCTACATTTAATGCTTCTCTAATAATGAACATTCACTTAGTATTAAAAAAAGTTTGTTTTTCAAATTAAATAGGTCTACTTAAAGAAATAAATTATATCACCAAAAAACTAAAATACAAATTAGTAGAAATGGGTGTATTATTGTGTCATTTTTACTACCCTATACCCGCCTAAAAACTAAATATATCAATGGAAATATGCCCCACAAGTATTTTTTTGAAAAAAAATACTTAATTTTTTTTACCTATAAAAAATGTACTTCACAAATTCACAAAAAGAAAATAAATTGCATTCCACAAATATCTCCCTTGAATTAAATATAAACTGTATGTTCTAAATAAAAATGGGAACAATTATTATATAGTGATTTGAGTGTATTATAAACACCATAAAAGGGTATAAATATTTGTTACTAAAGAATTAGTTAAATTTGTATTTTTTTTTAAGATTGTCGGTATAAAATGAGAACAATTATAATACATTAACTATAACTTTATCATACTTGATATTTTTTTCACGTTGTTTTAGGTGAAAATGAATCACTAAATA
>JBBPBP010009779.1:32650989-32666230 GCA_037974735.1 Cicer chorassanicum
TAATTGTTGTAAACAGCAACTCATAATTTACTTTCAGTAAATCATAAACATCAAATTAACATTTCCATTTATATTGACTTATATTTTTGGAAATGATATTTTAAATCTATGCATTTCTATTTTTTTTAGTGCATTTCTATTTCAATTGTAATAAAATTATTTTAGTTTCTTAACATTGGATTAGGTAATTTTTTAACATTTTTCATCATCATCTTTTACACTTTGTTTGGTTTAGAAAATAACGTGAAAGGAAAGAAGGTGAGAAGAAGGGAAAAGTAGTAGAAAATGAAATGATTAATTAATAGTTTGTTATAAATGAAAAAGTGAGATGAAAGAAAGAAGTATTTTTCTAAAATCACATAAATATCCCTACAAAAAAATTGAGATATGGTAAAAAAGAATAAAATTAAAATAAATAAAGTAGAAATGTAGTTGTTATTTTACATTAATGGATGAATTTGATGCGTTTTATTTTCAATTTGAGGAGAAAGAAAGATTGAGTGGATTCTACTAAATATACTTCTTTCTTTCCATTTTCAATGTGTAACTAAGGAGAAGAAATTTTTAGATATAAATGTTTTATTTCCTTCTCTAACTTTTTCTTTTTCTTTCCTTTGTTCCAAACATAGATTTACTAAACAAATTAGATTTACTAAACAAATTTCTTGACCATGCAAATGACATACATCATACTTTATATTCTAAACTATTTGAGATTATGATATAAGAATATGCACAAAATAGTATCCATCATAAACAAAGATTACGATACAATTCTTAAAAAAGTAAATGTGACATATTAGAAGATCGTTAAACATTTATTTCATTCATAAGTGCTATAATATGATTAATTTGTCACATTTACTAAAATAAAGAATTATTATATCTAATAATAATTTGTGATAAAAATTAAAAATTATGTGATTGAGTAAAAAAGAAAATAATAATGTCCCCTTTATATGAGACATAGATTATAAAAATTATAATTTGTGATAAGTTAAGCATCTATTTAAAATTTTAATAATTTAATTTTATTATTATCTAATTAATTTTTTAAATCATTTGTTACATACATAAAGGGGACATTATTTACTAGATCTAAGCTCCATCTCAAGAAGTGACAGAAGGGAAAGTTGCTCACCTCCACGCCGCGGTGCTAGTGAGCTAGTTTTTGAAGTGACGTGCGAACAAAATATTTTACCGGAATTAATCGTGGTGCCGTAATCGGTTGTTAGAGCTACCGTTGAGGTAAGGGCTCCTTCCAATTTTAGTTTGCATTTAAAACTTTATATGTGAATTTGTGGTTTCTAAAAATTTGTAGTTAAGTGCTTATCCTAAAAACTATTGAAGAAACTTTAAATACTTGCATCTCTATACTGCTGTTTACTTTTCTAGTTGTATTGATTAATTTTTGGGGGTGAAAATTATAAATGGTGGTTTTGGTGCATTAATAGACTTATCAATTAGGCATTAAGGAGGAGTGAAAACTCTATTTGAGAAATGGTTATAAACTATTATTACTCTATTGTGAATTTGTAAACATGTGTAGTTTTCTATTTTCTTTTCTTTTTGTAAAAAAAAAAACGTATGTTGTTGGACTCAACATTGGAAAGGCCTAGATTAAGGAATAGTGGTGTGTGTATAATAATGAGTTGAGTGTTTGTTTGTAATTAGTGTGTGAAGAAGGTGCATGAGAATCGAATTATGCTTGGGTAACATTTTTTATTTTGAAGTACAATGAAAAAGGGTATAACATGAGCACCAATTTGAAATGGATATTTCCCAGATAATAGTTAACTTAATGTTCTAAAGTTCACAAGTGTGTCTTATTTGTCTATTCTAATCACCTGTCAACTTGGATGTCCAAAATCCCAACTTGGTTGAAATTAGACATGTAATGTTTGTTTACTTATACTCGGATGTCTCAATTTTTGTGTTTTTGGGTGTAGGCGCTAAACACTAATTATTGGTATTGTGGTTATAATATAAGAATAGTTAATTATTTTATTTAATTGTTATTATAAAAAAATAGATGAATCGAAGGGAAATGTGGAGGTTTGAATTAATGTTGAATATTTGGTTGTAAAAGTTTGGTGTGTGAAAAAGATATAATTTTGGGAATTTTGTTGTGGTTGGATAAATTTTAGTTGTGAACAAATTGTTACAAATATTTATGTTTATGTAGTTAGTTCCTTGAGTCTCGAAAAGGAATCGAGGCTGTTGGCACCGAGTTAGCAGTGGGGAGAACTCTGAGATATTAATGTTGTTGTGGTGATTCATGTTTGATGTCATTGATGTTTTCATAATTAATATTATGAATTTTTGAGATGTGATTTATGTGTGGATTATGGTTGAAAATTTTGGAGATTAAATTTGGTGATTTATGATTGAAAATTTTGGAGATTGAATTTGGTGATTTATGGTTGAAAATTTTGGAGATTAAATTTGGTGGTTTATGTTTGAAAATGTGGAGTTGTGAATACGGGTGATTCATGATTAAATTTGGTGTGAAATTTTGGAATTCGAATTGATTGAATTTGTTGTGTTTGAGATGGGGATGTGTGGTGAATGTGCGATTGATGTATCCATAATTGATGGTGTATGCGTTATGAATTTATAGAGGAATGTATGTTTGAGTATGCTATGTGAAAAGATAAAAAAAAATCATTAGTGTTAAATGAGTATTAAAAAAGGGGAATCTTTTAATAGCTGCATTTACTTAATGGTTATGGTGAAAAGAGTCAGAGTATGCTCATGCATTTCATAGTACATGGTGACCGCGATGGGCCAAAGTGATAGTAGTAACCGTGATGGGCCACGAGATGATGCCATGTGAATAGTTGGTTCATCTTGTCCTTGCGGGGATTTTCGCGTCGTGCTGATCTGTGAGAGATTGCACTCTTGTAAATCGTGCTGATCTGTGAGCGATTGCACGCATACAAAATTAGTACTGGTCTGTGAGAGGTTGTACGATAGTAAATTGTGCTGATCCGTGAGAGATTGCACCTTGATAAATAGTACTGGTCTGTGAGAGGCTGTACAATTATGATTTACGCCATTCGAGGAGGGTTTTGGTTTGGAATTCCAGAATCATGTGCATTGGCATATACACATTGCATTAGGGTGTTTGGCACGTGAGTCATGTTTGATATACTGTGATGGTTGTATATACATACTCGGTTGTTGTTTGTAATTGTGTTGTAATTGATGAGTGTGATTGATTAATTTTGTGTGGTAAGTGTTGAATGATTGCGAAACGTTTTCGAAACTGAAATCTGCAAATTTTAGTAGTTGTATTCGGCTACAAGCAGTGTGTAGTCGAATACATATATTCAATTTTGCTACTGACTTGTGAAATAGCACTCTATTCGAATACAAGGATGCTGT
The DNA here is from genome assembly GCA_037974735.1 of Cicer chorassanicum. Classification (NCBI taxonomy): domain Eukaryota; kingdom Viridiplantae; phylum Streptophyta; class Magnoliopsida; order Fabales; family Fabaceae; genus Cicer; species Cicer chorassanicum. The sequence continues at coordinate 32,654,377 of JBBPBP010009779.1, forward strand.
ATTCGAATACGACAGTACAGTTGGTTAAAAACTTCATTTTTCAACTTTGATCATGCACGTGTGGCATATGAAAACCCTTTTTAGATGTATGCTAAGTTGAAAGGTCATTTTGTGCATTTAAAATTTAAATGCTATGTGATGTTTGTTAATTTCAGTTGGCGACCTTTACAATTATTGTGGAAATCTAGGCTTTGCCCTCAGATGGGAATCAGGATCGTCCTACCAGTTAGTACTCTGGAGATGGGAACGGAGTTAGACTTATCTGACCACTGCTGTGTCAGAAGGATTTCCGCAGGGTGCGTGGAGATCACTTGAGTTATAGTTTTTTGTAGCATGATCAGATTAGATGGTTGTATAGGGGCTAGATGTCTATCTGTTGTGGTTGTATTTATTTCATTCTGGAAGACTGTACCTATACCATATATTGTCAGCTTGACTTTTATTTTGATGGGTCCTTGTACCACTTTTTGATGTGACGTGGGGAAGTTAAAATTCTTGGGGCAGTGCTTTTGTACAGGTGTCTGCCGAGAATACCCCAAGGGTAAGAGCTACGTTGGATAGGTCTCATAGCCCCGGTGTATTTTTCTGTTTTAAATATTTTGGATTTTCATTTCAAAAGCGTTTCCGCTGTTTGTAATTATTGTTGACTTTTGTCGTTGTGATACGACTTAAATATTTTATCTAAAGGTATTTCCCTCTTTATTATGAATTTGAATTTGTTTTTAAAAAAACAAAAATCGGGCTGTTACAGAAGGTGTTTGCTATAACTTCCAATGAAAGTAAGTTGACTTAAACTTTCCCACATTGTTAAGTGAGAACAAAAAATTATGAATCGTGTATGGAGCTCCTTCTTCAACAAAATCTTCTAATTGTTTGATATATTTCTTTTAATAGAAACTTGTATATTAGACAGGAGTTTTTTTGTGATAAATAAATATAAGGGTAAATTAGTATTTTAGTTCTTGAAGGTATATGCTATAATTTTGATCCTTGATTCACCAAAAAATCCAAATTAGACCTCGAATCAAATAGTGCCTAAAAAATACAACTTGTTATTATAAATGTATCTGAAAATACAATTTATTGTCAAAATTGATGGAGCTAAAAATCACTAGAAGGGGGGTTGAATAGGGATTTTGAGGTTTAAAAATTGTTTTCAAAGTGTATGAGTTTCTGTCCTCTCAGTGAGGATGCGAACTGGAAAATGATTTTTAAACTTTTTAAGTAAACTCAGAATAAGTGCAAGAAAATGTAAAGAGATAGACACACAAATTTTATCCTGGTTCACCCAATGATGGCTACGTCCAGTCCTCACAACCTTGTGAGATTTCACTAAAGATCAACTGATCAGCCTCTTGCAGAGGATGATTACACTTTGTGTATTCTCAAGCTTCACCAAGCTTACAATCAACTTTCAAATGTTTTCAAGTTCAACTAACTTGAAAATTTACAGAGTAATATGAGTATGATTTGATTTCTCTCAACTAAAACACTTTCTAAAAGATATTTCAAAAGATATAGTGTATGAATAGAGAAAGTGTGAAGAGAGGATGAATATTGCTTAAGATAAATGATATGATTCTTGATCTTTTTCTGCAATATTGGTGTGTCATGTGATGAAGAGCTTCCTGCCCTTTTTATAGAGTCCTTGATAGCTCTTTCATGAGTTAAAAACATCATGACCGTTGAGAAGGATGCAGAGATTTGTCCAATGGTCTTTGTGCTGAAATTACAACATTGCCATCCAGCCATCCTTGGACCTATGCAGTCCATCCTCTGCGTAGCCTTTACTCTTGGTCTTGTGTAGCCTTTTGCTTTTTTTCATTCTTCAAGACTTGTGACTTCTATTTTGAGCTTGTTTGCAGTTGCCTTTCAATATATTGACTTTGCTTTATTTTTCCAATCACTCAAGAGTGAAATATAGGGCTGCCCTTAGCCTTTTCACATGGCATGGAGACTTGCAAACATGTCACTTCTTGAATACCAAAGCTACAAGCTATCCTTGGACCTTGTATAGCTAGCCTTGTGATTTCTTTTGATCAAATGCTTCATATAATTGTTTATTCATGCTGGTTTGATCTCTTTTGATGGATTAAAAACGTTATTCCCGCGAGGATGGAAAGTCTCAACTTGAAGACCCATCCTCTCAAGGTTCTGGCCATCCTCCAGCTTGAAACCTTAATGAATTAATCCAGATTTTTCTTCCTTTTGTTCTAATTGATGATTAACCTGTTTTCTTATAATAATTCACTCAAAAGCACAGATTAGTATTAACCACAATCATAATCTCGTAAGTAATTTTGTTATCATTAAAATCAATTGAGAGATTTTGTCTCAACAATCTCCCCCTTTTTGATGATGACAAAATTCTTTAGATTATGATTTTTAAATATGATGATGTTAAATGTTTATGGTCCCCCTGAATCAAGTGAGTATTTAATTTTTAAAATTTTAAGTGATAAACATGATACTCCCCCTGAATGTATGCTAGGGATATGAAGGACTAAAATTTGTAAGAAATTATAATTGCATAAGCATAGTCCAGCAAAACATTACATCAACTTAATCAAAACAGCAAATCAATTCTAAACACCAACTTAATCAAAATATGGCAGCTATAGCATCAAAACATATCAAAACATAATTTCAAAGCATCCTAATCTCAAAACATCATAATCATGATCATTCTCCCCCTGAATTTTAGGCAGCAGCAAAAAATAGGATTGAAAATGCTACTCTGAGGAGGACAGTTCTTCAGATGAGGACGAAGGGGAGGAAACGGGTACGGCAAAGGAAGGCATAGCGGGAAGCTCAGGAAGAGGAACGTCAGGAGCAGCTGTATTCACCATGTGTTTGGTAACCCATTCTAGAATAAGTCCAAACTGTGCAAATGAATTCTGGAAGAGATCAAAACGCCGAATAAGTCTTTGTTGATCCTTCCTTATGGTCTTGAGGAGCTTCATATGCTTAGAGAGTTTTCGTTCCTTAGGGGGTTGATCCTTTGGCTGATTGTTTACACTTGAACTCTTATTCTGGGAGCTTCCAACATTGTCCTTGGAAGGTTGATCCTTCGTTGGAGCTAAAAATGAGTCAATAGAGCAAAATCCAACAGGGACCTCAGGTAGAGGTTGGGTTTGGTCAGGAACAATGGTATCTTCGAGAGTTGTGGGAGGAGCAGAATTAGGAGGTATCAAGATATTTTCTTGTAACTCAGGAGGAAATTCCTCAGCCAGATTTTCAGTAGGACTCAAGGGAGAAAATTGATGATAAGTTAAATTGAGATCAAAATATAGCTCTTCTCCATCCTCCATTAGTTGAAGGGGAGCTTCTGGAGCCGTATCCTCAAGAGGAGGTGCCTGGTTAAGTGGCATAGAGAGATCTGGCAACAGTGGGGACTGAGGCGGTGAAGGAATAACATACTCATTTGGTGGAGATGGAGGAGGATCAATCGTCAGGAAGGGTTCTTATGTGGTTCTGGAGGGAGTATCCTCTGACGGAGGTTGAGCAGTGACGGATTCATGTGGTGGAGTGATAGAGGATGAGCTGCGAGTTCTTTTTCTTTTTGGAGAAGAAGGGGTGAGGGAAGCAGATGTAGTGAGCTTCATTTGTTTTACATTTTTCATGGATATGGTGTTGGAAAAATGAAGTGAGGGTTCATCATCTAAGGGAAGATTGAAAAACTTGAAGATTTTGGTTAATACCATGCCATAGGGTGCTGACCTTCCTAGGATTGAGGCATTCAACATGAAGCTAAAAATAATGTATCCTAAATGCAGTGGGGTTCCAAACATGATGTGGTGAATGAGAAGAAGATCAAGTTCAGTTACCTTCTCAAAGCTACCTGCTCTAGGGACAATGCAATGAACGCATATGTTGTGGAGGATGCGACAAATGGGGAGCAGATTCGAAGCTACATGAGGTTTGGTTGTAGATATTAGAGTGTTGGCAAGAACAGAGTTGCGTGTGATCATACATTGAGAATACCAATTCTCAGTAAAACAGCAGATACCTTCATCGCGTATGTCTAAAATTTGGCACAAGGTGGCAGGATTGATTTCCATGTGGACACCTTTAAGTATAATGCTGAAAGTGGTAAGACCCCGTGATCCATTTACAGCAGCATAAAAGGCCCTAACTAAGCGTGGATATTGTGGTTCATTGATACAGAGGAAGGAAGTCCATCCTAATTGATCGAACATTTCTTCAATATTAAATCCACCTTCTTTCAAATCATCGAGGCAAATAATTTTCCCATTAACCACATACTTATTTTGCCACTTAGATATGTAATTTGTTTCTAAGATAGGTGAACTAAACAATTTGATTGAGATTTTGGAAGATGAGCCTCGAGATTTATTGACAAGAGGTTTCTTAGGCTTTTTGGGAGTGGACACAATAACCTTCTTTTCAATGTTTTTGGCTGGTGGTGGTGGTTGAACCGGTTCAGCAGATATGGTTTGCTCAGAATCATCAGAGTTGATTACATGAACCGTATTGTCTTGAGTTACTGGCTTCTTAGATGAAACAGCCCCAGACATGATCCTGGAGGATCGCCTTTTGGGTGTAGAGGATGTAGTAGAGGATGAAACTTTGGTGGAGCGTTTTTTAGGAGTAATGGAGGGAGAGGAGATTTTCGTACATGGTTCAGGAGGATGAGACATGGACGAGGGTGTTTGTGGTGTAGAAGCATCAGAATTTCCTTCTTCGTGATGATCAGATTCTGTACTGGAGTAGTAATCCTGGATGGATTCATTTTCTTGAGAGGCAACTTTGCGTTTGGCAGTCACTTCGGTACGAGCCATTGAGTTTGGGTTTTTTGAAAGAGGAGGAAGATGAGTTCTGAATTTTTGAATAAGGTTTGAAGGGTGCAGAGGAGAGATGGGAGATGAAGTTTAAGTAGAGGAGGATGGGATATGAAGTGACTTTTCAAGAGAGGAGGCGTGAGATGATTCCCTAGGTGGTCATGATGATGAAGGCGCTGGGCTTTAGGAGCGTGGGAGAATGGACAGGCAAGGCCGTCTGTGCATTTAATGCAGCAGCCAAGGGGAACACGCCACGCAAACGGCCAATGGGGAGAGAGGCGCGTGCTTGCGTGTTTCAAGGAGATTCCCAAAAGAGGAAACTGTATCCTCTGAGTGTATTTCCCGTCCTCTTACCTTTTCTAACTTAAAAGAAAGGCTTACTTATACAACCAGATTTGATAAAACACTCAAAGATTAAAAAAAATTAAACAATTTAAAATAAGAGAATTACAGTCATGATACAATGGATAAAACACTAAATCAATTAATTTTAGAAAAATTAATGATAGAAAGTTTTTCCAAAATATTTTTGAAACGATCCTCCTGAAGAGGTTTCGTAAAAATATCAGCCAATTGATTTTCAGTGTCAATGAAAATTAATTCAATGTCACCCTTTTGAACATGATCTCTTATGAAATGATGTTTAATTTCTATATGCTTAGATCTAGAATGTTGTATGGGATTTTTTGAAAGATTAATTGCACTAGTATTGTCACAGAGGATAGGAATTTTAGTGTACCTTAGTGAATAATTTTCAAGTTGATTTCTTACCCATAGGATTTGAGAGCAGCATTGAGCAGCTGATACATATTCAGCCTTCGTAGTTGAAAGGGCAATTGTGCTTTGCTTCTTGCATGACCAACTGATTAGGGATTTACCAAGAATTTGGCAACCTCCACTTGTGCTCTTCCTTTCGATTTTATCTCCCGCATAGTCAGCATCACAGTAGGCTATGAGATCAAGATCTGAGCTTTTTTCATACTAGATTCCAAAGTTTATTGTGCCAACAAGGTATCTCAGAATCCTCTTAACTGCTGTAAGGTGGGATTCTTTTGGAGAGGATTGAAATCTTGCACAAAGACCAACAGCAAATACTATGTCTGGTCTACTTGCTGTTAAGTATAATAAGGATCCAATCATCCCTCTATACTCTTTCTCAGAAATTGGAGTTCCTTCATCATCTTTGTGGAGCGTGGAGGATGGGTGCATAGGAGTTCCCATACTTTTGGCTGAACTCATGTTGTATTTTTTGAGAAGATCTTTAGTGTATTTTTCTTGTGAGATGAAAATACCATCTTTGAGTTGTTTGATTTGCAAACCAAGAAAAAATTTCAACTCACCCATCATACTCATTTCAAACTCACTTTGCATAAGGTTTGAAAATTCTTCACACATCTCTTCATTAGTGGATCCAAAAATTATGTCATCCACATAAATTTGGACAATTAATAAATCTTCTTTAGATGTTTTCTTGAAGAGAGTAGTATCAATCTGTCCTCTAATGAATCCATTTTCCTTAAGAAAAGAACTTAACCTCTCATACCAAGCTCGAGGAGCTTGTTTCAATCCGTAAAGAGCTTTTGAGAGTTTGAATACGTGGTTGGGCTTCTTTTTATCCACAAATCCAGGAGGTTGTTTGACATAAACCTCTTCATTTAAGAATCCATTCAAAAAGGCACTTTTGACATCCATTTGGTATAATTTTATACCTTTATGGGTGGCATATGCTAGAAGGATGCGTATGGCTTCTAGTCTTGCAACCGGTGCAAATGTTTCATCGTAATCAATTCCCTCTTGTTGATTGTATCCTTGAGCAACAAGCCTTGCTTTGTTTCTTACTACCTCTCCATCCTCATTCAGTTTGTTTCTGAAAATCCATTTTGTTCCAATGATGGATTTTTCAAGTGGAGGAGGTACAAGGTTCCATACCTTGTTTCTTTCAAATTGTGAGAGTTCTTCCATCATGGCTTCAACCCATGATTTGTCACAAATAGCTTGATCAATATTTTTTGGTTCAATTTGTGAAATCATAGCCATGGTTGTTGTATTTCCTCGTAGGGACTGCCTTGTTCTTACTCCATCAGCCGTGTCTCCAATAATCAGATCTGGAGGATGATAAGTGACTGTTTTCCATCCTCGAGGAGGTTGCTGAGAGGATGGAGCAGATTCTTCCTCTTCGTTTGGACTGGGTGCGTTGGAGGATAAAGGTTCATCTTCCTCAGATTTATCAATTTTTTCTAAGCACAAGTCATCAAACTCATCAAAAATAACATGCATGGATTCCTCCACAATTTGAGTTCTAAGATTATATACTCTATAACCTTTAGATGAAGTGGAGTATCCTAAAAACAAACCTTTGTCTGATTTTGAATCAAACTTTCCCAAATTTTCTTTATTGTTTAGAATGTAACAATAACACCCAAATATATGAAAATATGAGATGTTTGGTTTTCTTCCTTTCCATAGTTCATATGGAGTTTTGTTTAGAATTTTTCTAATGGATACACGATTTAAAACATAACAAGCGGTATTAATTGCTTCAGCCCAAAAATATTTTTCAATGTTGGCTTCATTCAAAAGAGTTCTAGCCATTTCTTGCAAAGTTCTATTTTTCCTCTCAACAACTCCATTTTGTTGAGGAGTTCTTGGGCAAGAAAAATTGTGAGAAATACCATTTTCATCAAAAAGATTTTTGAAAGATTCATTTTCAAATTCACCTCCATGGTCACTTCTTACGGAGATAATTTTTTATCCCTTTTCATTTTGGATCTTTTTACAAAAATAATGAAAAGCCTCAAAGGCATCATTTTTATGTTTTAAAAATAAGACCCAAGTAAAACGTGAAAAGTCATCAACAATTACAAATCCGTACCTTTTTCCACTAAGGCTAGGAGTTTTAATAGGACCAAAAAGATCAATATGAAGTAGCTCAAGAGGATGGTTTGTGGAAACAATATTTTTAGAATGAAAGCTACTTTTTACTTGTTTTCCTTTGGCACAAGCTTCACAAATTTTGTCTTTTTCAAAATCAATTTTTGGAAGGCCTTTAACTAATTCTAATTTAGACAATTTAGAAATAGTGTTTAAACTTATATGACCGGCTCGTTTGTGCCAAACCCATTTATCCTTTTCAATGGATACAAAACAAGATTCAGTAGGCAAATCATCAAGATATAGCTCATATAAATTCTTTTTTCTAAAACCGGAAAAGAAAACTCTACCCGAGGATGAGTGTTTAACCTCACATAGATTGGGTTTAAAAATAACTTCAAAACCACTATCACAAAGTTGGCTAATGCTAAGCAAGTTATGTTTTAAACCATCTACATATTGAACATTTTCAATTTTGGCAGAATTTTTATTACCAATGATACCGTTACCTTTTATTTGAGCTTTATCGTTATTTTCGAATGTGACCGATCCTCCATCCTTTATTTCTAATGAAATAAAGCAATCTCTATCCCCTGTCATATGCCTTGAGCAGCCATTGTCCAAGAACCAAGGCCTTCTTTTGTTGATCAGAGGATGTACCTGAGTTTGAGTTTAATAGTGACTTAGGTACCCATATAGAGGTGGGTCCTTGTGGGTTAGTCCGTCCTCTTGTGAGGAATTTTCTTTTGTGATAACAAATAGAATCTTGATGTCTAGGTTTACCACAATATGAACATCCTTTCTTGATGTTATCTGCCCTTTTCTTGGCATAACATCTTTTAAAAGTGTGTCCAAGCTTTTTGCAAAAGGTGCATCTTGGCCTATCCTCTTGTTTCTTTGGAATAAAAATTTTTTCATAAAGTTTTTGTTTTTGAGAGCTTTTAAATCCAATCCCAGCTTTGTCAAAAATTCCAGATTGTGATCCCATAATCTTTTGAAAAGTATCAGTGGATTTAACAAAGTTGGAAAGATCATTTTTGAGTTCTTTAACCTCTATTTTCAAAATTTCCTTCTCTGCATCCTCTTCTGGAGGATTGGTTATGACAGTCTTTTTGTTTAAACTAGAGTATTGCTCAGACAGCTTTTCATGAGATAACTGCAGCTCTTGAATTGTTTGTTCATATTTTTTATTCTTAGCTTGTAGTTCCTCATTTAGCTTCTTTATTTCAAAAAGTTGGTTTTTAAGAAATCCACATTTTTGAGATAAAGTGTTTGAGTCATTTAAAAGATTGTCAAACTCTATTTCTAGTTGTTCACAATTAGGACAAAGTTCAGATATGCTTACCTTTCCATTTTCTGTATTTGCCATGAGACAGAGGTTGGCCTCTTCTTCCTTTTCTTGCTCCGAGGATGAGTCATCACTATCATCCCACGTGATCATCATGGACTTGTTTTTTAAAGGAAATTTTCTTGATCCCTTTTTGTTTAGAGGACACTCAGTTTTGTAGTGACCCAACTTGTTGCATCCAAAACAAGTAATCTGACTTTTGTCAGATTTTTCTTTTTGAGGAGATCTTTTGTCCTGTCCTCTACGAGTTATCATCCTCTGGATCCTTCTGGAAATGAGAGCTAGTTCATCTTCATCCTCAGATAGAGGATAGTCTGCACTTTCTTTCTTAGTAACTTCTTCAGCTCTTTTGGAGGATGAGCTTTCTGTTTGGCTTGTTTTTAGAGCTATCATTTTTCCCTTTTTGCTTGGTTTGTCAGCCAGCAACAGAGGTTCATGAGCTCTTAGAGTTCCAACCAAATCTTCTAATTTCATGTTGGCCAAGTCTCTTGCTTCGGTGATGGCAGTCACCATTGGTCTCCATTCTTTTGGTAAACTCCTCAAGATTTTTCTTATCCTCTCTTGAACGGAATATACCTTTCCAAGAGATCTGAGATTGTTTAATATGATTGTCAATCTTGAGAACATTTCATCAATTGTTTCTTCCTCCTTCATTTCAAATAACTCGAACTCTCTTACTCCCATGTCAATCCTTGCTTCCTTCACATGACTTGATCCTTCATGATGAATCCTTAGAGTATCCCACAGTTCCTTGGCGTTTTTGCATTCTTCAACTCTATCATATTCTTCCCTGCTCAAAGCACACGTTAGAAATAAATGAGCTTTAGAGTTTAGAAGTACCTTAGCATTTTCATCCGCTGTCCATTGTGCTTGAGGTTTCTCATCGGAGGTTGCATCTGTGTTGTTGACTCTAATGACATGATCCCCATTTTCAATAACAGACCACATGTTGTTATCTTGAGATATGAGAAACAATCTCATCTTACTTTTCCAGTGGTAGTAATCTGTACCATCAAAGTAAGGAGGTCTAGTGGAGGATCCTCCTTCAGGAACATACTTAGCTTTTGACATTTTTCTTTGGATCTTTTTCTCTTACTCTGTTAGATGTAATATTTATAGAGAACCTTGCTCTGATGCCAATTGATGGAGCTAAAAATCACTAGAAGGGGGGTTGAATAGGGATTTTGAGCTTTAAAAATTGTTTTCAAAGTGTATGAGTTTCTGTCCTCTCAGTGAGGATGCGAACTGGAAAATGATTTTTAAACTTTTTAAGTAAACTCAGAATAAGTGCAAGAAAATGTAAAGAGATAGACACACAAATTTTATCCTGGCTCACCCAATGATGGCTACGTCCAGTCCTCACAACCTTGTGAGATTTCACTAAAGATCAACTGATCAGCCTCTTGCAGAGGATGATTACACTTTGTGTATTCTCAAGCTTCACCAAGCTTACAATCAACTTTCAAATGTTTTCAAGTTCAACTAACTTGAAAATTTACAGAGTAATAGGAGTATGATTTGATTTCTCTCAACTAAAACACTTTCTAAAAGATATTTCAAAAGATATAGTGTATGAATAGAGAAAGTGTGAAGAGAGGATGAATATTGCTTAAGATAAATGATATGATTCTTGATCTTTTTCTGCAATATTGGTGTGTCATGTGATGAAGAGCTTCCTGCCCTTTTTATAGAGTCCTTGATAGCTCTTTCATGAGTTAAAAACATCATGACCGTTGAGGAGGATGCAGAGATTTGTCCAATGGTCTTTGTGCTGAAATTACAACATTGCCATCCAGCCATCCTTGGACCTATGCAGTCCATCCTCTGCGTAGCCTTTACTCTTGGTCTTGTGTAGCCTTTTGCTTTTTTTCATTCTTCAAGACTTGTGACTTCTATTTTGAGCTTGTTTGCAGTTGCCTTTCAATATATTGACTTTGCTTTATTTTTCCAATCACTCAAGAGTGAAATATAGGGCTGCCCTTAGCCTTTTCACATGGCATGGAGACTTGCAAACATGTCACTTCTTGAATACCAAAGCTACAAGCTATCCTTGGATCTTGTATAGCTAGCCTTGTGATTTCTTTTGATCAAATGCTTCATATAATTGTTTATTCATGCTGGTTTGATCTCTTTTGATGGATTAAAAACGTTATTCCCGCGAGGATGGAAAGTCTCAACTTGAAGACCCATCCTCTCAAGGTTCTGGCCATCCTCCAGCTTGAAACCTTAATGAATTAATCCATATTTTTCTTCCTTTTGTTCTTATTGATGATTAAGCTGTTTTCTTATAATAATTCACTCAAAAGCACAGATTAGTATTAACCACAATCATAATCTCTTAAGTAATTTTGTTATCATTAAAATCAATTGAGAGATTTTGTCTCAACAAAAATAGTCTACGACCATTATAACGCCACATAATAAACTGACTAACGTTATAATTTTGATGATTCAAACACTAATTTAAGTTTTTTGTTGAGTCAGAAATCAAAATGACAATGTCCTATACATTCAGAGACTAAAATGGTAGTTTACCCTAAGTATAATGATCAAAATGATGTAAGAGAAACTTATGAAAATATTTTTAAAAAAAATATGTGATTAAATAAATAATAACAAACAATAATACAATTAGTAGGAGAAATAAATAGATAAAGCATAAAATTTACAAAATTGCCATCAATTTGTGAGGAAAAACTTTCATGTAGAAACTTAACAACTTTTAGACATCCAGTTTTAGTATTTTAACAAAAACATGTAGTATATTGTAATGAGATTAGTTAAAGCAATAAAATGACATATTAAAAAAAAAATAAGGACTGATAAATTTTAA
>JBBPBP010009779.1:32672294-32701458 GCA_037974735.1 Cicer chorassanicum
TTTTTTCAAATAAAAAGTGTATAGATTGTTAATATAAACCTTTTATTTTTTAAATGTGTGTAAATTAACAATCTTAATATAAATTATTGATATTTTCTATTACTTTGAAATAAAATACATTTTATTTTCTAATTTTTTTTCAGTTGATGATTTCATAACTATAATAACTTTTAATATGAATTTTTTTACACATAAATAATTTATGTGTAAATTAATTATACACTTACATTCACCAAGCGTCCTCAATTATTTTTTTGGCATACCATTAATTTTAAAATAATCATCAAAGTGGGTAATTTGGCAAAATAGCAAATTCCTTTAAAGTTGAAAGTTATATATGAAGATTTGAGTCTTTTACCATAAATTAATATAATATTATATATAATTAAGGCAATTTAGCAAGATGTGAGTCGATTGTCATTTGTTCTTTGATGAAATTTAGCAAGATGTGAATTTCATATCTAACTTTTATTTTTTATTTAAAAAAAAAATAAATATAGAAGAGTTAGTTGCATCTAAGGGTCTCTTTGGAAGTTTTGAGGGGATGGGGAGAGATGGCTTAGAAGGGGAGGAGGAAGAAGGGAAACCCATTCCTTGTTTGGGAGTAAGAAAAAACCAATAGAAAAGGCAATGAAGATTTTTATGGTATTTTTACTGTTTTGTCTTTTCCCTCTTAAAATTAATATTATGTCTCCCATTTTATGATTTATTTTATGAAAAATTCTGATTTTTTTTAAATATAAAAAATAAAAAAATCTAAAAAAAACTTGATAATTTTTGTAAAAAATTGATAAAATAATAAAGTAAATTTTCTATCTTATAAAAGATGTATTATCTCTTGTTTCAATATTTATATTAATTTTAAAAATAAAAAATGATAGATTGCTCTCAAAATATCTCTGTATATTGTTTTCATCTATTAACTAAAACAATAGTAATAATTGTTGTATGCTTTCTAAAATTGAATATAAGCACTAGAATAATTGGATATACTCGTTAAAAATTATCAAACTCATAATCATTGTGAAATTGTTTATGAAGGAGTAGTTGGAATTAATGGATAATCCTCTATTCTTTGATGAAATTTAGTAAAAAAAGACATTGATTTGTATTTTAACGTCAACAAATATTCTTCTATCATTTGATAGCTGTTAAAAAATATATAATTTGTTACCATTTTTAACATCTAAATCAATCTATAATAAAATCATATACTATTTACACAATTAAAAACAACAATCAATAATATCAATATGTAGGGCCCCAATATCTACCCGCCATATAATCAATGCATTTTTTTGCTTGATCACCCATTTATCAACTGAAACCTAAACTATAAATGGTAAGGATATCTTTGTTAAACAACGATTATATTACTAGGAAGACACTGGTGCACCCATTAATTATTATAGTGAAATGTTTTATTGGACCGGGTCTTATGTTTTTATTCTATCATTTTGAGGGAAGTTTTCCATGTTAAAAATTGTATTTATCTGATATTTAATTTCTATCAATTGTTGTTGCTATGTGGAATTGCATTTTCCTGTTTGGTCTTTTATTTATACAGTTGGGAGAAAAATATTCTGCATTATTGAGATATTTATCTATGTTTTTTTTCAACAATTGTTATGTCAATTGATTGTTGTTGTTACAATTGAGTTTATGTTTTCTAAGTTGTTATAATTGTTGTATGTCAAGTGTTTGATAAAATGTTTTTGATTTGTAATGAGTTTGTAGTGAAATATAAGTAGCTTATATTGTGGTTGTAGTTTAAAGTAGTTTATGTTAGCGACCAATAGTGATTTTGTTGTTGTTGTTATGTCAATTCGTTGTTGTTGTTGAAATATGATAAGATGTTGAATAAGTTGTTGTATGTTAAGTGTTTAAAAAAATTATTTTATTTGTAATGGGTTTGTAGTGAGATATAATTGAAATTTGATATAGTAAAAATGTTGAAATGTGACAAAATATTTATTTTTTGCTTTCAGAGATGGAAGAGGACAATGATATTATTTGATTATGACACGATAGGGAGACCCAATATAGGTCTATACGTAGAGAGTGTCAGGCCAAAGCTACTAGTAAACAACAATGGGTTAGAGGTGAAAGCTCTCGCTCTCAAGCACATGTTGACTTGAACATCTTGACGTTGACTATGTACATGTGAGATGTCTGCATCGTCGTCGCCACCACTATCATCATTTGCTCCATTTCATAGGCCGCCACCACCACCACTACCACACCATGTTCAGGGGTCTGAGGGGCCGTGTTGATATGTCTTTGTCACTACATTTTGAGAACCACGTGGCGGCCCACATATGGGTTGGAAATGTAAGTTTTAATTCTAATTATTTATTTATTTAATCATCAAAAGACTAACAATTGATTTTTTTAGGAATGTGTTCTTCTAAAATGTGTCAACAATGGTAGAAAGATATGTCAGCTTTAGGTTCCAACTTCTACTATGACTTGGTTTTGAAATCCAATCAAAGCCTCTGACTTAGGTGATCTTGAACGCACAGGCTACAAGTTAATAGACGTCGGATTGTTGTCTACATTTGTTGAAAGGTGACATAGGTAGACTAACTCGTTCCATCTTCCTATTGGTGAAACGCCAATGACTCTGGAAAATGTGCTCTATCTTCTGCACTTGCCCATCACCGAACACCTCATAGCATATACACCGCTAGTGAAAGATGAGGAGGTTGAGCGGATGCGTAATGATCTTAGATTCAACTTAAATGATGTGTTGACAAAGGTTGAAATAACTAGAGGAATACATGTTAGATTCTCAACCTTTGAAGTCCAATTTTTGACTTATCTGAACAAATATGTTTAGTTTGATGATGATGACAAGGTGAAGGAACATCATCGGCTTAACGCCATCAGATGTTATCGTTTTTACCTCGTGAGCACTACCATATTCAACAATAGAATTGCAACACATATCAATGTTATGTCATTCAGTACTTCAGAGACTTGGGTAGTGTTCAAGAGTATGCATGGTCTGCTGTTACTCTTGCTTTCTTGTATAGTCAGCTAGGCGATGCTAAAAAGTCCAAGACGAAATAACTAGTTGGTTACTTGTCCCTCCTCCAGGTAATTAAGAGTTAATTTAATTGGAATATTTTTATAATATTAGTTCATTTGATTGGAACATTGTTTATAATTCATTTTTAATCTATTTTTTTGCTTTAGGCATGGATTATGCAACATTTTCCGACCATCTGTCCACGAACTCTGCAAGTTAAATATGACAAGTCCATTTCACGTGCATGTATGTTTGTTCTACATCGAGATCATCCACCGGCAAAGACATACAGGGATAGACCGAATCAGTTGAAGGTCCAAGATTATTGGTTTTCTCCCTATGACGACCACTGTCTAACTCATCTATTGGAGGAAATATGTTGGTACTCTAGTTGGATTAGATGCTGATCTTGGATGAAGTGCCCTCACTTGCTGGAGTGTGTGCTTAGGAAATTTGGATATATTCAGAGTATCACCAAACATCTAGACATATCTGCTCCTCCTACCATGCGTATGCAGGAGGTCGATCAGGCATATATGAATTTTAGATTGTACTAGTTACTCAAAATATGCGGGGGTTATTCATGGACATGAGTTGAAAAATCGTAGTTGGATATGTGACTTGGTTTTATAGGGTTTTCCATCATTTCATGCAATCATTTCCAAAGGGAAATCTTTCAAGACCTGTAGACTTGGAGGTCGTCATACAGTAGGAGTTTGTGTCTGGTGTAGCTGACACACTACATATTTGTATGATGATTATAGATCTTGCACTTGAAGCACGTGAGACGATGGAGGAGAGACCTCATACATATGAATATGTGTAGCAGATCATTGATCACACACATGATATATTTTTATATTGTAGGAGGAGACGTAGTAGTATTGGGAATATAGTTACACAATAGTATTTATGTATTAGAGAATATTACTTTTGATTTAGATGTTCATTTTTTTTTAATATTTTGGTTAATTATAATACTTTGGTTGAACGTACATGGTTTTAATTGTTTCTACTCGAAGTAAATCATCAAGTATGAACCAATTTAATCAAAGAATGAAAAAGTTATCAACTTAGTCAAACACAATTCAACCCCATTTCTCGTGTTTGCACCTTCAACGTCAACTTTTTTGTAGGTGTCTTATAAAACTTTGCAAGCTATATAGCATCTTTGATAACATTTAATTATTTCTCTAACGAATACAATTTGACATAATTTGACTTTTACTTATTTATCTCTCTAATGAGATCATGTCAGACAATTGCATGATTCTGCTCGCCCTTACTAAGACGTGCAACGACAACCTGAAATCCACAATTTTCATCACCATAAATATCCACAATTTTGTCAATATACGAATGCATAAAAAGAGACATATGATTAGAAAAGGGAATTTTTTGTTTTAGGAATGGATTAGGCAAACGATTCCCAATACGTGCGCTCTTCTTTCTTGGGCATGATAACTTCGATTCAGAAATTGGATTGTTCGGATGTTGTGAATCAACATGCACCCATAAAGACGATGAACGTTTAGTTGACCCATCTGTTGGCGTACACCTAGCCTTTTTTGGTGCGCCCTTGGTTTTTAGCTTCTCACTAGGTGGATTCAACGATGTCGTTTATGGGAATTTTTTTCCACGAATTTGGTCCTTGATAAGTAGTTTCGTACTGTAATCCGTTTGTCAAATTGTTCATGAAATACAAACATGTACTTGAATTTATATACTATCACATGAATTCTCTAAATTATCAATTATTTAATTTAACTAATTAAAACATATTTGAATCTCTTTCAACTCTATTAAAATGGAAACATCTGAAGATCCTTCTTCTTTTACGACAACATCATCATTAA
This sequence comes from Cicer chorassanicum, assembly GCA_037974735.1. Lineage (NCBI taxonomy): Eukaryota > Viridiplantae > Streptophyta > Magnoliopsida > Fabales > Fabaceae > Cicer > Cicer chorassanicum. The sequence goes on from JBBPBP010009779.1 coordinate 32,677,182, forward strand.
ACCATAGCCTCTTCCAATGAGTGTTTACCTCATCAAGTCAAATATGTGTGTCATGCATTATTTTCTTAGCAATGACACAAGCACATGACATATAGTAAGGTTGTCTAATTACATAACCACACTTTGCACTTTTCATACCTCATTCATTTGCTTGTGCTTCTTCACAATGAATAAAATTCAATCAAACTCTTGAAATTTTAAATTCCAACTTCGGATGCAAAACCTTGTCTTGGTATATGTGTTCTAACACACTCAAACTCCTTCCAAACGAGGCTTGTATTTCAGTTAACTGTGTTTGCATCATATTGTTCATCGCTTCCCAACTCTTCACCAAATCACCTTTACTATCCAACAAATACCTTTTCAACCTACCGTAAGCAGATTCAACTTTGTTTGTGGTTATGTTGCCAAAATGCAACACATGATCTGTCCATGCTCTTACAATTTTCTCCTTCACCACATCCATTATGGTACTTTTGACATATTGGAGGAATTTTGGAAATTTTTCACACATATTTTTTAACTCGACAACGACACCAACATATGCATCATTTGAAGGAGATTCCACTGTTGAGACAAAATCCCAAATTAATGTTTTGATGATAGCTAAACAAGAGTTAATTAAGACTTATAATTGTGATTCTAAGTGTTTTGGCATTTAACATGTGTGTTTGAGCATGTTAATCAAAGATAGGTACCAAGCATTTCAAAACATATCATATTAAAATGAAGCAAGCTCATTCAGAAACTTGACAGAATCTTGTAAAACGAAGAATGTTCTCCACAGTTCCAAAATAACAAAAATGATTAAATTCCTAAAGAAAAGATTAGATTCATTAGTTACAATCTATTCCAGAATGTCTCCAAAAATATACAAGGATCATTTTAGTTTAAGAATCACTCCAAAGGACAAAGGCAAAAGTCATGCTTCATAATTCATAAAGCAAGATCATTCTCCAAGTTGAGCAAGCTTCAAGTACAAAATAGACACACTGGACAAGACACCTCAGCTGCACTTTTGAGCAGCCTGCACACGTGATACAAAGCATGGATCACTTCAGACAACTGTTAAGCAAAGATTAAAACTTAGCAAACCTCAAAGCAGAAACGGAGATCGTTCTTGGTTTACAAGAACATTCCTGCTTTAAGCAAGAACTGAAGTTGCAGTGTCAATTTACAAGAAAGGGGGTTTGAATTGTAAATTCACCTATTTAAAATTTCTTGTTAAAATCTTAAGAAAATAACTCAAGAATGATCTTGGTCATGAAAACAGAAAAAAGAGAACGTTCTTGGTTTTGGAAACAGAAAACGGAGAACGTTATTGATTAGTTAAAATCACAGTTTTAGCTTCTCTATTTAACTTGATAATTAAAATGACTAAAAGTAAATAGAGATAAGGAAGAGATACCACTCAACGATATATCCTGGTTCACCCAACTCGGGCTACGTCCAGTCCTCACAATTGTGAGATTTTCACTAAGTGTTCAAACAGAGAACGATCTTGGTTTTACATAGTTTTTTTGTTAAGATCAACCTTAATCTATAACATCAATTCATTTCCACCCAGAAAGGATTCAATCTAGTCACCTATCAATCATGAGAGGATTTTACAGTTCACCTTTTAACCATAAAAGGATTTTTACAAAACTACTCAAACTATAAACAACACTTATAGTTTTGAGTTTACACAATAATGATTTAAAGAGGATGGTTGAATCTGATTATATTCAACTCGTGTTTGAGAATATATTATTTTGAAAAGAACTTAGTAAAACAATCTGGATATATAAAGGTAGTTTCAGAACTGATTCTCTTGCAAATGAGAAGCTTTCAAGTATGTAAGTGTATGTGATGGATGGATTTTCTTAGCACTTGAAGTTGTGAAGTTTCCTGAGTATTGGCCTTCCTTTTATAGGCTTTTTAGAGCATTTAATAATGGTCAAAAGAGCTGTTGGTAGTGTTCTGTCAATTTTGACCAAAACTAATATAAAAATATTTTAGCCTTTGAACACTTTATGAAATTTGTTTGACTGAGCTGATTTCTTTATTCTTGATAAGATTTCTCTTGTGTTTAATGATCCTTTATACTTCAGATATATCAGTTGATGTATTTGCTTCGATCTGGAGTTTTGATTCTGTCAAAAACATCTTGGAGAATGATGATGAACTTCTGTAGAATTTGGGAGATTGATAATCAATCTGGAGTTCTGGTGTTATGAACTTTCTAGAGATTGATGATCAATCTGGAGGTTCAATCTTGATCATTCTGGATGTCTTCCTGATTAATCTGGATGTCTTGTATAATTCAAGATTGTTTAACTCTCTTGATAGTCAAGCTGGAGAAGGTTCAGACTTGTTTCAATCTTGCTTGATTCATGACCTTTTCTCTTTGTGATTAGATTAGTTTCTTTGAATCTGATCATCTCAGTTTGTTCCTTGCCATGTGCTGATGATATATATGTAAAATTCAGAGGCTAAACTTTCTTTGAACTAGTGGAGATTGCGATGATTAATTTTGATCATGGAGAACATTCTCCGTTTTTACCAATTTTGTCCAGAATGTTCTGTTCAGTTTTTTTTATTTGATTTATTTGCTTTGCTTGATTCATATCTTTGAATTAAGCCACTCAAAAGCACAAGTTAAATTAACATACCATTTAGAATCATAATTAACATTCTTAATTAACCTTTGTTTATTTTCATCAAAACTTAATTTGAGAGTTTGTTTTAACAATCTCCCCCTTTTTGATGATGACAAACATGTAAATTTAGATTTTAATTCTGATTCTAATTTTAACTTTGAAGAGCATAAAAGCTCCCCCTCAATTGATGTAGTAAATAAATTTTGACACAAAATTAAATAATGCATACAATTTTCAGCATAATAAATTTCCATTGATTTTCATAATATTAGTTTTAGAAAAATACATATATAGAAGCACCTAATTACAAAAAGGACTTCTAGAGATGAGAATATTTAAAAACTTACTTGATTTTCCCCCTTTGTCATACAAAAAGGAAGGAGAAAAAATACCCTTACTTTGCAAGAGATGGAGATGATCCTTTAGAAGAAGAGGATTTAGAAGGATCTGGAATCGGCTGAGGAGATGGAGAAGGATGAATAGGAGGAGGGTTTAAGCCAAATCAGGGAGCAAGCTGATTTGTCATCCAGGTCCGCAACAGGGAGGGTATGAGGTGAAGGATCAGAGGTGGATTATTGGTTGAGGGAAGGGCCAAGAGTGTCTGGAAAAGTCAAAAACTGACTGATGCCAAAAATTGATGAGCTGGTTTTTTGGGGGGAAATAAAAGCAGGTGACATTGTTGATACATGTTGATTTCGAAGTAAAGTATGATGGAGCTAAATATCACTAGAAGGGGGGTTGAATAGGGATTTTGGCGTTTAAAAATAGTTTTAAGAGTTTTTGAGTTTATGTCCTCTCTGAGAGGATGCGAACTGGAAAATTGATTTTCAAACTTTTTAAGTGAGAACAGAATAAATGCAAGGAAAATGTAAAGACTTAGACACACAACTTTTATACTGGTTCACCCAAAGATGGCTATGTCCAGTCCTCACAACCTTGTGAGATTTCACTAAAGATCAATCAGATCAGCCTCTTGCAGAGGATGATTACACTTTGTGTATTCTCAAGCTTCACCAAGCTTACAATCAAGTTTCAAATATTTTCAAGTACAACTTACTTGAAAATTACAGAGTGATATGAGTATGATTTCTTTTCTCTCAACTTAAACACTTTCTAAAAAGATATTTCAAAGATCTAGTGTATGGATGTAGAAAGTATGAAGAGAGGATGAATATTGCTTATGATAAACTTTAAGATTCTTGATCTTTTTCTACAATATTGTTGTGTGTTGAATGATGAATAGCTTGCTGCCTTTTATAGAGATCTTGTGATGTTCTTTCCATGAGACAAGCTTTTGTGACCGTTTGGAATCAATTCAAATCAATCCATGGTCTTTAATCATATTTACGAAAATGCCATCCAGCTGTCCTTGGACATATGCAGTGCATCCTCAACCTGGAAATTGACTAGCATTGGACCTTGGTCTTGTGTTGTGTTTTTCTTTTCTCATTCTTCAAGACTTGTGACTTCTATTTTGAGTTTGTTTGAAGTTGCCTTTGTGTAGATTGACTTTGCTTTATTTTTCCAATCACAAATAGATGACTTATAGGTCTGCCCTTAGCCTTGCACATGGGATGGTGGTTTGCAAACATGTGACTTCTTGAAAACCCAAGCTATAAGCCATCCTCGGACCTTGTACAGCTAGCCTTGTGATTTCTTTTGATCAAATGCTTTATATAATTGTTTATTCATGCTGGTTTGACCTCTTTTGATGAATTAAGAACATTATTTCCGCGAGGATGGCTATTCAGCTTGAAGACCCATCCTCTGACCTATCCTTCAGCTTGAACATTTAATGTATTAACCCAGATTTTTCTTCCTTTTGATCTAATTGAGGATTAACCTGTTTTCTTATAATAATTCACTCAAAAGCACAGATTAGTATTAACCACAATCATAATCTTTAAATAATTTTGTTATCATTAGAATCATTTGAGAGATTTTGTCTCAACAATCTCCCCCTTTTTGATGATGACAAAATTCTTTAGATTATGATTTTTAAATATGAGAACATGATGAGATTTAATATTTATGCTCCCCCTCAATTAAGTGAGTAACTTTTTTGTTTTTTAAAAAAATTTAAGTTTTAATAAAAAATTACTCCCCTGAGTGTATGCTGGTAATATGAATCTAACAGAGTAAAGAAAACCATAATGATATTTCAAACCAGTAACGTTGTAATGGCATAAACGTTAAACATGCATAGTCATTTTAAAACATCAAAACATTTAGTCAGCAAAGCAACAAAAACATCAAAACAACAGAACATCAACTTAATAATATCAAAACATCGTAACATGGCAGCAATAACATAGCATCAAAACATCATAATCATTATCCCCCTGAATTATGGCAGCATCAAAAAAAATAAGAGTGAAAAATCTACTATGGAGAGGATGGTTCATCAGAGGAGGTTGAAGTGGCAAGACAGGAGGATGACCTCCTGGGGATGATAAAATGGTTGGTGACCCACTCCAAGAGGAGGGTAAATGATCAGAGTTTTTTGAGTGATAGACGTGGTTTGAATGTTTGATCAAAGAATTTGAAGGATTTTGTAGCCATTGAAAAAGAGTTATTAGGCATTCATTAGGGGTTAATGAAGGTTTGAAGTTCCAAGAGAGAAGTAGTCGTTTTTCATTTAATGCTCATTGGAAAGAGATGTATAGGAGAGAGAGAGACATCAATGAGAAACGTGCACATCTTTTCACTTTCTGAATTTTGGGTTCATCCTCATATTTGAAGGAGGATGTTGTTTTAAAAAATTAGAAATGAGGAGGACGAAAAAAATAAAAAACAATAAATAATAAAAATATAAAAAAATATAAAAAAAACATAAAAATAAAATAAACAATAAAACATAGCAAAAATAAAATAAAATAAAAAGATAAAAAAAATAAGGAATAGAAAAATAAGAGAAAACAAATTTCTTAACCAATTTTAATCAGAGATTGATGCATGGGTAACAACAAACGGTTTTTCTAAAATAAATTCAAATTGATCCTCCTGAAGAGGTTGGACATGTAACCGTTGGAGAAGGAGGATGTTGAGGTATGCATTTAATGATGATTGATGAGACAGGCGTGGTGTGCAGGATAGGCGTGTGAGACACGCGTGTTGGGAAACGGGAGTTGTAGCCGCTGCAGCATTTAATGCTTGCGTGGAACACGGGAACGACGCCACATGGACAGCCAATGGGCTGGGAGGCGCGTGCATGCGTGATACGAGGAGTTTCACTAAAGAGGAAACTGTATCCTCTGGGGTATTGCCATCCTCTCAGCTTTTTAACTTAAAAGGACATTTGATCACTCAACAAGTTTTGACCATAAAAAAATTTAAACAAACAAAATAAGAGAATCACTGCTATGATACAATGGATAAAACAATAAATCATTTAATTTTAGAAAAATTAATTATGGAAAGTTTTTCCAAAATAGTTTTGAATCGATCCTCCTAGAGAGGTTTCGTAAAAATATCTGCCAATTGATTTTCAGTGTCAATGAAAATTAATTCAATGTCACCTTTTTGAACATGATCTCTTATAAAATGGTGTTTAATTTCAATGTGCTTAGATCTAGAATGTTGAATTGGGTTTTTTGAAAGATTTATAGCACTTGTATTATCACAGAGGATGGGAATTTTTGCGTACCTTAAAGAGTAATCCTCTAGTTGATTCTTTATCCACAACAATTGTGAGCAGCATTGTGCAGCTGATACATATTCAGCCTCTGTAGTTGATAGAGCAATGGTGCATTGTTTTTTGCATGACCAACTCATTAGGGATTTACCAAGAAATTGGCAAGCTCCACTTGTGCTCTTCCTTTCAACTTTGTCTCCCGCATAGTCAGCATCACAATAGGCTATGAGGTCAAGATCTGAGCTTTTGTCATACCAGATTCCCAGATTTATTGTTCCAACAAGGTATCTCAGAATCTTCTTAATTGCTGTAAGATGAGATTCTTTGGGAGAGGATTGAAACCTTGCACAAAGACCTACAGCAAAGACTATGTCCTGTCTACTTGCTGTTAAGTATAATAAGGATCCAATCATCCCTCTATACTCTTTCTCAAAAATTGGAGTTCCTTCATCATATGATGGAAAATTTTTGGTAGAAAATTTTGAGATCTTGATGAAGGATTTTTAATTGGTGAGCAGGATTTGAAAGTGCCTAAAGATTTTGGTTAAAATCATTCCATAAGGAGCTATATTTTTCTTATAATCTTTGGTGGTAGCAGAGATCATATGATGGATGATGATGTGTGCGAGGTTAAGGCGTTTGTAGTTGAGGATGTCGTAAATGATCAAAGCATCATTATCAGAGACATACTCATGACTTCCACAGTGAGGAAGAAGGGTATGTTGACTCATGCTATTGAATATCTTAGGGAGATATTTTAGATAGGTTGAAAGATAACGAGTAGACTCTTCCTAAAACAAATCAGATAACACTTCAGTTTGTTTTATGTTCAGAGCTGAATACCATTTGCTTCCAAAGATGGCAGGACCTTATGTTTGAAGTTTTAAGATGGAGGCTAGGATATCAGATGTCAGCCTTATCTCAATCCCTTTAATGGTGGATATAATGAGAGATTTGTCAGGAAAGGTTTTGGCTTGACAATAGAAAGCCCGTACAACATCTGGATAAAAATACTCAGATGTTTGTAAAAATGAAGTCCAGCCCAGAACATCAGTATAATGTTGGACAACATTTCCATCTAGGTAAGTTTGTCAAAAACAAAAACTCTTCCAATTCCGATAGGGCGTTGAGCCCATTTTTCTTTGAAGAGCTTGGAAAACTGGGAAGGAATTAGAGGAGGACTGTGAAGTTTGGATTTTTTGGATGGAGGAAAAGGTTGTGGAGAAGATTATGAGGTTGGGGACGAAGAATGTTCTGGGGTGAGAGAACGTTTTGTTTGTTGTGAGGGAGAAGAGTCATGAACTGGAGAATGTTCTTGGAGTGGAGAACGTTCTGGGTTGGGGGAGGGAGAGGTTTCACGAACTGGAGAACGTTCTGGATTTGGGGAGGGTGACGGTTTACGGGTAGGGGAACGTTCTTGAACAAGAGAATGTTCTGGAGAGGTGGGTTTAGTTTCTGTTTAGGGGCAATGGATTTTCTTCTCTGTGGGTTTTTGAGATTGTTTTTGGCTAGGAATTGGGAAAGTGTGATGGTGGTTTTAATTTTCATGGGTCGTGGTGTTGGTTTGCTGATTTTAGGAGAAGGGGAAGATGGCTTTGTCAAAGAAGAATAAATTTCATTTATCAATCTCTTTTTTTGGTTTGGTGGTGTTCATTAAGAAGGTTCAGAATAAAATGATGTTTTAGACGGGGTGATGGGTTTTGTTGGAGTTATGTGATGAGGCATTTCAGATGATTCATCTGAATCATCATCAGAGATGATGAAATATGCAAGTTTGGTGTTTGGGGTTTTTGAAGTCCCAATTCCTGCCTGGACACGCATTGAGCGCCTTTTGGCTGCTGAAGGATTGATGGTAGGTTTCCGTAAATGTGGAGGAACTTGAGCAATATTTGTAGAGGGCATGTGTATAGAGGTGGAAGGACAGTGGAGAAGGGTTTTGGAATAATGGGTTTATGGTTTGATTCTGGGGATGATGAAAGATAATCTGAGAATGTTGTGTCAGATGAATGTGCTGGTGGAGTTGGTCTTGGTGGTGGAGAAGGTGAATGACTCATGGAGGTTGATGGTGAAGATGATGATGGTATGTTAGGGCATGCGTTTTTGCGTGTTGATTGTTTTGTTTTAGCCATTATAGAAGAAGATTAAGATTGTGAAAAAGATGAAGTTTGTAACAGAGGAAAATGAAGAGTATTGAATGGGTTTAGTTACAAAGTTTTTGTGCTTTTGAAGAGAAAAAACAATGATTGTTTGAACCTAGGGAAGGAGAAGAAATTGGGGGCAGGAAATCAATTGACAGCGTGTCAGTACACCTTTTGAAGACAAGAAGACACATGTATTAAATGCCAAGATTTGTCTTTTCTGTGGAAGAGGAAAGTGACGATGCATAGGAGAATGTTGGTTAAAAGAACGATGAAAGATGCCTGGAAAACGAAGATTGATAAATGTTCTTCGTTTTCTGCAGAAACAGAATTTAACGTGAATTTTCTGGATTTTTCATAATTTTCAGTTTTTCTTTGATCGTATTTAAGCTATCCTGAACTAGAGGCTTTGTAAAAATGTCAGCAAGCTGATTTTGAGTATCAACAAAAATTAATTCAATATCTTTCTTGTTAACATGATCACGAATAAAATGATGCTTTATTTCAATATGTTTTGATCTAGAATGCTAAATGGGGTTTTTAGATAAATTGATTGCACTAGTATTATCACAGTAAATTGGAATGCTTGAGTAACTTACAGAGAAGTCTTCAAGTTGATTTTTAATCCAAAGAACTTGTGAGCAACAGTTTGCTGCAGAGACATATTCAGCTTCGGTGGTTGATAAAGCTATAGTATTTTATTTTCTGCAAGACCAGCTTTCAATGCTTCACCTAGGAACTGACATGCTCCAACTCTTTCTTTCAATTTTATCTCCAGCATAATCAGCGTCGCAGTATGCTACAAGATCAAAATGAGAATCTTTTTTATACCAAAGGCCAAGATCAATAGTTCCAACAAGATATCTAAAAATTCATTTTACTGCAGTTAAATGAGATTCTATTGGTCCAAATTGAAATCTAGCACATAATCCTACTGCGAATACGATATCAGGCCTACTAGTAGTTAAATAAAGCAAAGAACCAATCATTCCTCTATATTCTTTTTCAAAAATAGATTTTCCATTTTCATATTTGTTTAACGAGGAAGATGGATGCATAGGAGTAGACATAATTTTTGCTTAATTCATTTTGTACTTATTTAACAAATCTTTAATGTATTTTTTTTGACAAATAAAAATACCATTTTCATATTGTTTAATTTGCAAGCCAAGAAAATACCTTAATTCTCTTATCATGCTCATTTCAAATTCACTTTGCATGAGTTTTGAAAAACCATCACACATCTTTTCATTAGTTGATCCAAAGATAATATCATCGACATACACTTGCACAATGAGTAAATCATTTTTATCAGTTTTCTTGAATAATATAGTGTCGATTTTTCCTCTAGAAAATCCATTTTTGATTAAGAAGGAACTTAATCTTTCATACCAAGCTCTTGGTGCTTGTTTTAAACCATATAGAGCTTTGGTAAGTTTGAAAACATGATTTGGTTTTGATTTATCCTCAAAACCAAGAGGTTGTTTTACATAAACTTGTTCATTTAAAAAACCATTTAAAAATGCACTTTTAAGATCCATTTGAAATAATTTAACAAGCTTATGAGATGCATATGCAAGAAGTATACGGATAGCTTCTAACCTTGCAACTAAAGCAAAAGTTTCGTCGTAGTCTGTACCTTCTTGTTGGTTATATCCTTGAGCAACCAATCTTGCTTTGTTCCTTACAACCTTCAGGTACCAAGGTCCAGACCTCATTCTTTTCGAACTGCAGCAGTTCTTCCTTCATGGTTTCAATCCAAGATTGATCAACTATGACTTCTTTAATTGATTTTGGTTCAATTTGAGATATCATTGTGATGTTGTTTTCATCACTCTTGAATGATCTTCTGGTTCTAATTCCATCAGCTGTATCCCCAATGATTTGGGTTTGAGGATGATCCCCTATCGTTCTCCAACTTTTAGGTGGAGAATGATACGGAGATTGTTTATCAATCTCCGTTTCCTGCATATCATTTTGCTGATGTAGACTAGGTTGGTCTTCTTTTTCTTCCTCATTTATTTTTCTCAATTCTAAATCATCAAACTCATCAAATAATATATGCATACTGATTTCTACAATTTTAGTCCTTAGATTAAACACAAGAAAATTGCTTTAGAGTCAGTTGAATAACCCAAGAAAATTGCTTTGTCTGATTTTGCATCAATTTTTCCAAGTACATCTTTGTTGTTTAAAATATAACAATAACAACCAAAAATGAGAAAATATGATATGTTTGGCTTCCCGTTCTTCCAGATTTCATATGGTGTTTTGTTTATGATCCTTCTTATGGATACACGGTTCAAAATATAACATGATGTATTGACAGCTTCAACCCAAAAATCTTTGTGTGATATCTCTTCCCTTATCTCTATTTACTTTTTATCTACTAATCATATTTTATATAGATAAGTTAAAATTGTGTGTTTTCACTAACCAAGAACGTTCTTCGTTTATAACCAAGATTAATCTTGAGTTAAATATTTTGAGTTTTAACAGAAATTTTAAAAAAAGGGACAATTACAATTCAAACCTCCATTCCTTGTAATTGGCATTGTTACTTCAATTGGCATCAGAGCTAGTCTCTAAGGATTAACACTTAAAAAGTGCTAGAGTAAAAGATTCGGGAAGAAAATGTCAAAAGCCAAGTACAACGCCAAAGGAGGGTCATCAAACAGACCACCTTACTTTGATGGCTCAGATTACTACTTCTGGAAAAGAAAAATGCAGCTGTTTCTAAAATCACAAGACACAGGTATGTGGCGCATCATTATAGATAGAGATTTCATACCAAGAGTTGACCAAAATGATTCAACATTTGCTGAAAAGAAAGAAGCAGATTGGACAACAGAAGCAAAATCTAAGGTACTTATAAACTCAAAAGCTCAATTATTTTTATCATATGCTTTAAGCAGCGAAGAAAGTGAAAGAGTCGACGAATACGACACTGCTAAAAAGGTATGAGACACACTACAAACTTATCACGAAGGAACCAGTCATGTGAAAGAAACAAGGATCGATATAGGCATAAGAAAGTTTGAACTATTTGAAATGAATGAAGGAGAAACTATTGATGAAATGTACTCAAGGCTTACAACCATTGTAAATGAAATGCGATCGTTAGGCAAGGCATACTCAGTACAAGACAAAGTAAGAAAAATTATCAGATGCCTCCTAGTCATATGGAGACCAATGGTAACAACCATAAGCCAGACCAAGAACCTTGAAGTACTTGGATTAGAGGAATTAGTTGGAACCTTAAGAGCACATGAAATGCTGCTGCAGGAAGACAAACCAACAAAGAAAGGCAAATCAATAGCCTTAAAAGCCTCTCAAGAAAGTATGCCACTACAACCAGAAGAACACTTAGAAGAAATCTGACATGAAGATGCTGATGAAGAAATAGTTCTTCTTACGAGGAAAATCCAAAAGATGATGAGAAGAAGGGATCAGATCAAAAAAGGATTTCCAAATAAAAAAGAAAATTTCAGAACTTAGATAGACAAGAGTCAAATCACATGTTTTGGATGTAATAAACACGGACATTACAAGACTGAATGTCCCTTTAACAAAAGAGCACCAAAGAAATTTCCTTTTAAGAAGAAATCAATGATGATGACCTGGGATGATTATGATGAATTAGAAACAGAGGAACTTGAAGAAATCAACTTATGTTTAATGGCAAACTCTGAAGATAAGGAGGTAATAAATTATGAACCATGTGCCTTATGTGAACAAATTGAAAAAGATTTTGATAGCTTAGTTAATGATTCAAATTTGCTTGTTAAAAAATGTAGCTCTTTAAAAGATCAAGTTTTAAAAGAACAAAAGGGAAAAAGAGAAAGCCCATGTTATGATTGATGAACTAAAAACATCATTCAGAACATGCAGAAATCTCATTTTAAGGAAACTGATGAAACTGAAAACCAAGAATGTTGTACAATTCAAAAGGAGAACATTATTCTTAAAACAGAAAATGAAATTCTCAAAAATGACTTAGGAAACTTTATCAAATCCACTGAAACATTTCAAAAAATCATGGGATCCCAAGTAGGGATATTTGACAAACCTGGACTTGGCTTTGACAAAACTCAAAAATAAAAAATGTATGAAAAGTTTTTTGTTCCTGAAAGAAAGGATGACAAGTGCAAAACAAGGTGTTCATATTGTACAAAAATTTGACATCTAAAATATGCCTGTTATTTCAACAAAAAAATGGATGAAAAATTTAAAGCAAAAGGGTCATTTAAACCCCAAGAATGTTCCGCAAACAGACAAGAACGTTCTTCTCAAAATTTCAAAAAAGGAGAACGTTCTGGACACATACCAGAACATTCTCCAGTAAGAAAATGCTCTTTCTGCTTAAAAATTGGACATGATGAATCACAATGTTATTTTAAAAAATCAAGTATAAAAAGAAAAACCAACCCTCAAGGACCCAAGACCAAATGGGTACCTAAAAAGTATGTAACATTGAATACATGAAGGTTCCCGAAGTATCAAGAAAAAGCTATGGTACTTGGACAGTTGTTGTTCAAGACATATGTCAGGAGATAAACAAAGTTTTATGTCCTTCATTAAAAAAGATGGAGGATCAGTAACATTTGAGAACAATTATCAAACAAAAATTGAAGGTAAATGTACCATAGGTAAGGAAAATTCTGCTAAAACTAATGATGTTCAATATGTTGAAGGGTTGAAACATAATCTTCTAAGCATTAGTCCACTTTGTGATAATGGCTTTGAAGTTATTTTTAAACCAAACATATGAGTCAGAATGGAAAACTCTGGCGAGATTTTATTTTCTGCATCTAGAAAGAAAAATCTCTATGTTTTATACATCGAAGAATTACCAGTTGAATTGTGCTTCATGTCCATTAACAAAGACAAATGGATATGGCATAAGCGAACTGGAGATGTGAGTATGAAAACTATTTCAAATTTATCAAAATTTATCAAATGGATTATGTGAAGCTTGTGCAAAATGAAAACAAGTTAAAAGTAGTTTTCATTCAAAAGATTTTATATCAACTAAAAACCCTCTTAAACTACTTCACGTTGATCTTTTTAGTCCTATCAAAACCACTAGTCTAGGAGGTATGAAATATGGGTTTGTTGTTGTTGATGATTTTTCTCGATACACATGGGTACCATTTTTAAAACAAAAGGATGATGCATTTGATGCTTTCAAAATATTCTATAAAAAAGTTAAAATGAAAAAGAATCCAATATAATCTGTGAGAAGTGATCATGGAGGGGAATTCATAAATGCGTCTTTTAAAACATTTTTTGATGAACTTGGCATCTCTCATAATCTATCTTGTGCAATAACTCCTCAACAAAATAGAGTTGTTGAACGAAAAAATAGAACATTACAAGAGATGGCAAGAACAATCTTGGAAGAATCAAATGTTGAAAAGTATTTATGAGCTGAAGCTATCAATACTTCACGCTACGTTTTGAATCGTGTATCCATAAGGAAAATCATAAACAAAACACCCTATGGAATCTGGAAAAATAGGAAGCCAAATATTTCATATTTTCATATCTTTGGATGCTACTGCTACATCTTGAATAACAAAGACAACTTAGGAAATTTTGATGCAAAATCAGACAAAGCTATCTTTTTAGGATATTCAACTGAATCTAAAGGATTTCACATTTTTAATTTGAAAACTAAAACTGTTGATATAAGTATGCATGTATTATTTGATGAGTTCGATAATCTTGATTTAAGAAAAAAAGATGATGAGGAGGAGGAAGAACAATCTGAACAGTCACAACAGATTGTTCCCCAGGAAAACGAAATTGATAAACAATATTCGTTTCAAACTCCTCCTAGAAGTTGGAAACTAATAGGTGATCATCCTCAAAATCAAATTATTTGAGATACAACTGATAGGATTAGACCAAGAATGTCATTTAAAGATGATGTCAACAGCAACATGGCAATGCTATCCCAAATAGAACCAAAATCCATCAAAGAAGCCATAATTGATCAATCTTGGATTAAAGCAATGAAGGAGGAACTTCTTCAATTTGAAAAGAATGAAGTCTAGACTTTTGTTCCAGATCCACAAGATCAAACAATCATTGGAACAAGATGGGTATTTAGAAACAAGCTAGATGAAGAAGGTAAGGTTGTAAGAAACAAAGCAAGGTTGGTTGCTCAAGGTTATAATAAACAAGAAGGTATAAACTATGATGAAACCTTTGCTCCAGTTGCAAGGTTAGAAGTTATACGAATTATTTTTGCATATGCATCTCATAAACTTATCAAACTTTTTCAAATGGATGTTAAAAATGCATTCTTAAATGGCTTTTTAAATGAACAAGTTTATGTTCGTCAACCCCCTAGTTTTGAAGATCAAAAGAAACCAAATCATGTTTTTAAACTTACTAAAGATTTATATGGATTAAAACAAGCTCCTAGAGCATGGTATGAAAGATTAAGCTCTTTTTTAATCAAAAATGGATTTTCCAGAGGAAAAATTGACACAACGCTTTTCAAGTAAACAAATAAAAATGATTTACTTATTGTTCAAGTGTATGTTGATGATATTATCTTCGGATCAACTAATGAAAAAATATGTGAGGATTTTTCAAATCTCATGCAAAGTGAATATTGTATTTGAAGTAGGATTATGTGCTAGGTTTCAATCCTCACCAAAATAATCTCATTTAACTGTTGTAAAAAGGATTCTTCGTTTCTTCATCATGAAGAAAATTCAAAAATCCGCTTTTGAACCTGCACCGTCTGCCACTCATCAAAAAGTAACGGCTACCCATGCCTATTACTGCTAGATCATCTTTATTATCCTCCTTCCTAATAAATGTCTGCCCAATCAATCAAATCCCATGCGTGGCACTCTCTCCTCTCACAAACCACCTGCAAAAGTTCAAAACCGTTCATCTTTCTCCACTAAACAACATCTTCACACTTTTTCTGCAAAAAATAATCTCTTCTTCTCCTTCATCCTCACCTCTCATTTTCTCAAAAATGGCGCGTAACAAGGCAGCAACACGCAAGAATCCTCAATCAAGAACATCATCACCATCTATTTCACCATCACCTCCACCTAGACCAACACCTCCACACTCTTCTTCAAAGAGAACATTCTCTGACTACCTGTCATCGTTCCCAGAATCCAGCCCCCCACCGATTACAGTTGCTCCACTCTCCACCATTCTTCCACCTTGATTTCAAATGTGCAACTCCCTCAATCTATCAGGCTCCACCCCATTTTCAAAAAAACACTAAACACTCGTTCAAGCACTTCATCTTCTAAACGAAGATCAATGCGAATCTTGGCAGGTATTGGCACCTCCAAAACCAAAAACATAGACTCAACAATTTACACAATTTTTGATGATGAGTCTGACCCTACGCCATCACCACAGATTCCCAAACCAAAATCAGCCACTTCATCACAACCCTCTGTACCCTCAAAATCCCCAACATCCCAAAAATCCTCTTCCAAGGTAATACCACTCAAGTCCATCCCCTCCCAAACTAAAATAAAGATTCCTACATCAAAATCCTCTTCAACACTCTCTCAATTTCTGGCCTCTCAAAAATTAAAAAACCCTAAAAAACCTACTAAGAAAACTTCAAACCCAGAACGTTCTGCGTCTAGACCATCAACCCAAGAACGTTCTTCACTCAAAACTTCAAACCCAGCACCCACAAAATCTTCCAAACCAGCAACCACCAAATCCACTACCAAACCATCCACTTCCAAAATCCTCATTCCTCCCCTGATTCCATCAAAACTTCAGAAACTCTACATTGACAAATGGGTTCAAAGTCCAATTGGCATTGGTCGGGTTTTCATTTTTGAAAACCTCCAATATGAAGGTACCTCCAATAAACATCACACTGATGCCCTTGGATGGATTAACTTCCTTCAAATATCTAACAATTTCTATCCTGATGTAATCCGGGTCTTTTACTGCAAAGTTGAAGCCTTTGCAGAAAATCACTCATTGTTTCAAAGCTAAAAGAAAAAGATATGCCCGCACCTTTGCAATCAAAACCAATATTGAACAACCAAATCAAGAATATTCTCAGTCTCCACAACACATTCCCATTTCTCCAGTTCCACAAAATCTTAACTCATTACTTGATCAAGTAACCCATGCAGTTCTTGCCTTTCAAACTCTCACCACTCCATTTTTACAAAGTGATATGTGTCCTTTACTTCAAATTCAGCACAACTCTCTAATGTCACCAGCCTTCGTATCACCCCAAAAAATCAGCTCCTCCATTTTTGGAATTAGTCAACATCTGGTTTTTATAGATTCAGACATTCCTAGTCCATCAGTGCCTCACCACTCTGCTCCTACATGCTCTCTTCCTCAAATTATCACTTCATTCGCCACTTTATCATCTTTTTGCACCACTGCAGCACCCTATCAGAATACCCTTCTATCCACCCCCATTGAAGATGATCAGCGCTCATTCAAAAGAACAAAGATGGAGAAGGAAACATCCAAGACTTACAAGGAAATCCCCAAAATCTTTGCTGCTCTTCAGACTATAATTGCTAGACAAACTCATTAGGATAAAGAGCAAGCCATTTTGAGGGACTGGATGGCTAGCCAGCTTGCTCCAAAGCTAGGTCTTGAGCCTCCTCTGCCTAATCGTCCTCCAACTTTTCCAGAAATGCCATAGTCGTTTTGTCTTCATCATCTGAAGGATCTTCCCCATCACTATCTTTTTGATTTATTTGCATTTATTCTCCTATTCCTTTTTCCATAACAAAGGGGGAGAAGTAATTCTTAGATTTTAAGTATATCGGAAGTCTTTTTGTATGATTACTTATGTATTTTTTTGTTTTTGAACCATGTGTATGACTAAAACATTATTGTTATATTAATGAAAATTATATGTTGGTTCAAAAGATTAGCACATATTGAGGGGAGTTTTTAACTAAAAGCTCTCTATGACTATTACTAGAATCATAATTAAAATTTGAATTAACATGTTTGTCATCATCAAAAAGGGGAGATTGTTGTGAAAAAATCTCAAATTAATGTTTTGATGATAACTAAACAAAAGTTAATTAAAACTTATAATTATGATTCTAAGTGTTTTGGTATTTAACATGTGTGTTTGAGTATGTTAATCAAATATAGGTACCAAGCATTTCAAAGCAGATTATATTAAAATGAAGCAAGCTCATTCAGAGAAACGAAGAACGTTCTTGATAGAATCATGTAAAACAAAGAACATTCTCCACAGTTCCAAAATAACAAAAATAATCAGATTCCTAAAGAAAAGATTAGATCCATTAGTAACAATTTGTTCCAGAATGTCTCCAGAAGTATACGAGGATCATTTCAGTATAAGAATCACTCCAAAGGACAAAGGCAAAAGCTATGCTTCATAATTCATAAATCAAGATCATTCTCCAAGTTGAGCAAGCTTCAAGTACAAAACTGACAGACTGGACATGACACCTCAACTGTACATTTGAGTAGCCTGCACACGTGATACAAAGCATGGATCACTTCAAACAGCTGTCAAGCAAAGATTAAAACTCAGCACACCTCAAAGCAGAAATGGAGATTGTTCTTGGCTTACAAGAACATTCCTGCTTTAAGCAATAATATTCTTGCTTTATGGCT
The DNA here is from genome assembly GCA_037974735.1 of Cicer chorassanicum. Taxonomy (NCBI): domain Eukaryota; kingdom Viridiplantae; phylum Streptophyta; class Magnoliopsida; order Fabales; family Fabaceae; genus Cicer; species Cicer chorassanicum. The sequence continues at coordinate 32,695,226 of JBBPBP010009779.1, forward strand.
TATCTTATCCACTTACTAACACATGACAGCTGGACTATTCTCAACGGCCAAATGAGTTGTCATTAGCCCTCTTGAAGTCTATAAAATAAGCCTCAAGATGAAGAACAAATCAGAGCTTCAAGTGCAAATCAATACATAACTCATACAATCATATTCGAATTCTCTTGAGCTTCTCAATTATTTCAAATTTTCAGTTATGTTCTTAACTTGATATTAGAATCAGTTTTTACTAAGTTCTGAATCCTAGAATCATTCTCAAACACGAGTTGAGTATACTCAGATTCTACCAATCTCTAAATCATCACTTTGTAACTCAAGACTATATTGAGTTAAATATTTTGAGTTTTAACAGGAATTTTAAAAAAGGGACAATTATAATTCAAATCTCCCTTCCTTGTAATTGACATTGTTACTTCATCCACTACATCATCCCAAGCTCTCATTATGGTTCCATAAATCTATTGGTTTCACATGGTTCGCATTCACATCTAAAAGTTTCGCAACTTTTACCTTCACGTGCAACTTGCATCTAGCTTTGACATTTTTTGAAATATGATATTGACACAGTGAAGCAGTAGAGGTTGGAAACATCTTTGCAACATCATTCAACAATGTGGTATCTTTGTTAGTCATAATTACCTTGAGAATCTTGTCTTCATACTTCAACAAATTATGACACATCTCTATAAGCCAAGTGAAATTATCCTAATTTTCAAACCTAGGAAAAGCAAACCTAATTGAATATGTCATCTTTATTAAAGTCAGACCAATGATCTCAAACAAAAAAATTTCATACTGATTTTTTTTATAAATTGAGTCCATCAGCAACACAGTCGGAAACATGTTAAAAAAACTTGATTGATTTAGCATTTCAACAAATTTGTGATCATCCAAGCATTTCAACAAATGTTGCATTTATGATCTCGGACCCCTTATAATCTTCTTGTATCTTTGACGTGTATTATAAACTTGTTTCATTGTAGTCACACTTTCATTTCTTCGGTCTCTCAAAGTCATTACAATATTTTTTTGTGGGACCATATTCTTTGTCATCTCACCAACAAATTCCTTCTCTTCCTCATTTAAACGACCATCAACGAGATCACCTTCTAATTTTTTATCCATCCCATGGTTGTGTGATCCTGACACAACACTAAGATTCCATTATTTGGTTGTCAAGAAATAACCAATCAACATAAATGGACATTCACATTTTATAGATCATGTGCCTTTGCATTTCGACTTCTTATTGGTTCCTTTGTACACCACCCATTTCGCAACCCTATAATTTTTTTTCTTCGATCAAAACCATGATTAGATTTTGTAATTACGACTGAAAATTTTAACTTAGCTGCCCGACGACGAATCCAAGCAATCAAATCATTTCAGCAACTATATTTGCTATCAGTAATAAATTTTATCCCAACATCAATGTCAATCACCACTAGCTCTGCAATATCTAGTTTCAAATAAACTGTTTCCTTCAGTTTCAAGTCAGGTACGAGCTCAAGTATTTCTTCACCTGCAGGCTCAGGCTTCAAATCAGGTGTCGGCGAATGTTTGGATTCAGCTTCAGACTCAACCATAACTAACTACAAACATTTAACACAAATGAAAACTCAATTATGCAGTACACAACTTCAAAAACTTTAACAATCAAAATGACAATGAGGAGGATTTTAGAGCTACATTACATTTGCAATGGAGAAAAATACAGTTGATAATGCCAATGGATAAAAGAATGGTTTTTGAACTCCAAAAACATAAATATAGGTGAAGGATTTGAGGTTGAATGTTGAAGAAGAAGTGTTTAATGAGAAGGGTGAAATGACTTATGTATTGGTGTCTACCAGATGCCAGAATTCAGTAAAAGTTATCGAATTCATGTATTCGAGAATTTACCTACCCGAAAATTGGGATCTGGTAAGGCGTAGATTGAGAGGGGCCTATGGACATCAATGGGAGAATGAACAACTATTACCATTTAATTGGTTTGAGTTTTTTTTGTTAAGTTCAGTTTATTAATATGGTCGAATTAATTATATATTTTACGTATTCCTATCCTAACTGCTCCGGGATTTTTTTTTGCCTTTCGATAGTATAGTACCGTCTTTAATTCGTGATTTTTTTCATGATTTTGTTGAATGATGTCAAACTGTCTAGGTGTAGTGAGTGGTTAGGTTAAGGAAGTAATCCCGATTTTTTATTAAAAAACTGACGAGTAAAACAATATGGAGAAAGTAGAAATAGATAAAACTTGGTTGACTTATAGATCCACGTGACTAGACTCAAATTAATGAATTCCAAATTCCAATGTAATTTTTGAATAGCTAAGGTACAGATCAAAACAAAAATAAATAAATAAATAGAAGTCCTTTTATTACAAATTTCCTAAAGAATAAAAGTCACAAATACACTTCCGTCAAAACAAAGTCACAGATACATAACTTTTCCTCTATTTTTCCCTTTTTAAGATATACAATTTTGGTTGTTGCAGTAATCAAATTTCATATCCTCCGACCACAATTGTGAGGTTCTCCCTTCCGTGACATTGTTTAGCTGGGTTTGCTGGAGATGCTGTTCGATGCAAATGGCCAGATTCCCCAGCAAAAGAATCAAATATGGCAATATATATTCTTGAAATTCAGCCAAACATGTCATTTGCGCAATCAGAGAAAAGTCCAAGAAAGATACTTTAAGAGGCTGAAGCAACACGGAGGTTCATGTAATGTCACTGTTGCATTGATGCTTGAATTAGAGATGTAAGAGAAGGATGAATACGCGCCGTTCTCAAGGAGCGTGCTTCACTTCTTCCTTCAACGTGTTCTTCCCCCAGCGGCCACCTTGGGCGCAAATCATACTAAAAATAAACCAATGTTTAAGAAAATCAATAAGAGCCTAATGAAATGTGAGCATAATATGCAGCACATGTTGAATTTATGTTGCCTACATCAATTGATAGAATAGTAAGTTAACCATGAACAAATTTACAGCAATATCATGTGCCACTAAATCGATATGAATTCTCCACTAACTCAACAAGGTCCATTGAGAGTTGATGAAAAGGATCATGTGCAAATGGATATAACTTTTTTTTTGAAATGGGTAACAATGGTAACTGATCTTGTCGATTATTTAAAAAACGTTAACCATATTACCCCTTTACATAAATAAATTTATTATATGATGCATAGAGAGAATCATAAAGCAAATTCATCTGATAAAAAATTGCTTCTATTCATATATTTGTCGATGTTCAGAAAACACACCACAAAGCCTTCTGGTTCTTCTGCAGGAGGCGGAGGGTCATATCTTCCCACGCGGAAGTGCTCAATACCAGTCCAAGCAACCATTACACCTATTCAGTTCAAAAACATTTTTGTAAGATATTAGCTTTAATATAACAGATTAGACAAAGTTTTATGTAAAGTTTGCACAGACAGATGCATAAAACATAGAGTTAACCTTTATCATTAAAAGCAAAACAAAGAATACAAGATTACCATTGTCGGTACAAAGCCGGGGAGGAGGGCATACAAGTTGCAGGCCATTCTTCTTCACAACTGTATCAAGCCGAGTCCGAACATATTGATTTGATGCAACACCACCAGAGACAACCTGCAACAAGCAAGATAGAATGACATTCAGTTATTTTATTGTAAATTAATAGAAAAGAGAAGTATTGAAGTTATTTCCCAAAGCAGCATTTTAGACTTCAAACTACCAAGTATTTTATGGAAGGCTCCATCTTCATTGCCCAGTCTATTGCTCGTTCACACCTTTCCTCGAGATGTAACACTGCAATTCGCTGCTTGACATGTAGAAGACAGAGTAAATAAGAGATATATTAAAAGAAATGAGGGAAGGGATTATCGTATAATCTACAAAACCTACTAAAATAAGACTGACCTGAAAAGAAGCAGCAATATCAGCCCGTGATAATCGATCTTCATAACTTGCAGAAGAGATAGGAATTTTGGCATCACTGCAAATAGCTCATATACTCATAAGTATGTAGAATAAAAATAAAAGATATTTTCACTATTTACTTCAACAAAACAAATAAATTTTCATATGAAATATATTTCATTTAATTATCCTGTAGGCAAAAACTATCGGTCGAATAAAAATATTAGCAATAATCTGTCTACCTGAGGAAAAAGGGTGATATTAAACGGTTTGTGTAAATCAACTGCTTCTCCAATAAAGAAAGTTTTTATATTAAACTTGTACAAAAGAACTACATTAATCAAAGCGTATGTGATAAGATAAAGGACATATAATCCATCAGGTTATGAGATTACTCCATCATTATATATATAATATTAATTAATTTACTTGTAAATAACTAATCTATGAACTTAAAATATTTACGTACATCTTTTTGGACTCAATTGCCAGCCTTACTTGGGTTTTTAGACCAGCATAGGAGAAGTTGCAATCTTTGTGCTGCTTCATTGGAATCTAGAGAAAACATCAGCGTAATAAACTTAAATCTCCACTAGAAGCACAACAGCGACCAAGGTAATGTCATGAAAGGACGGATATTCAATGTAATGCAACAACCAAGAATGGTAGGGAGAGGAATATAATATCATACAACTTACAGAAAAACTGACTGATTTAGCATCACCCTCCCTAGCAAGCTCCTCTAGAGCAGGACCACCACTTCTACTCATATCAAGTCCAAGCCATTTAGCTGTTTTGTCATAAGCCTCACCAATAGCATCGTCTATTGTTGTTCCAAGTTGAATATATTGCCCAAGATCACGTGCAAGAATGAGTAGATTGTGTCCCCCTATAAAAACAATATATGTCATCACCTCATACAAGATAGCCAACTGTACCAATACCTAAAACATGTAGTGAACAATAACCGTCAAATCACAGGTTTGCAACAAAACTGGTCTCCTCAGAAACTGTACCTCAAGAACCATCTCCACATATAAAAATAAGCAAGATACCAAAATGTCAAAATCCTGTTTCTATTTAATATCCCTCAAGTATAGGGATTCAGTTGAATAGGAGTAATAGTAGGAGTAATAGTAGGGATTTAGAGGGAGAGTGTTAGAATATTAGAAAATATCTTATAATATCTATTATATTATATTAGAGTATCTTGAGTTATTTCCTAGGATCAATTTATATTCATAGAGTATCTTAGAATATCTCTCATTATTATTATGATTTGTTCCTAATTTAGGATTTAGTCTATGTTTCTCTATAAATAGAGATTAGTATTGAGTCTTTTGTAATCAAGTCAGCATTATGCTATATCAATAATATTCAAACCCTAATTATTTTCTCTCCTCCTTTTCTCTAAAATCCCACAACTTCAACATGTATTGCCAATTATTCAATTCCAATAAATATAATTTTATTCTAATTCTTGAGATGATATATTTCAATAAATATATTTTTACTCTAATTTCCAACATGGTATCAGAGCTCTCGATCTTTGAGAGCCTTGCTTCCGCATAAACCCTAGCCGCCTTTATGGCGGTAAATTTAGCCACCTTCATTGTGGCCCTTTGCTGCCGCCTTCATTGCGGTTTCTATTTTCCTGAAGCCACCTTCATTGTGGTCCTTTTGCCGCCTTCATTGCGGTTTCTATTTTCCTGAAGCCACCTTCATTGTGGTCCTTTTGCCGCCTTCATTGCGGTGCCGCCTTCATTGCAGTTTCTATTTTCCTGAAGCCACCTTCATTGTGGTCCTTTTGCCGCCTTCATTGCGGTGCCGCCTTCATTGCGGTGCCGCCTTCATTGCGGTTTCTATTTTCCTGAAGCCACCTTCATTGTGGTCCTTTTTGCCGCCTTCATTGCGGTTTCGCCTTCATTGCGGTTTTGCCTTCATTGCAGCAACTTGAGATTTCTTTTTGGCCTAATTTGCACTCCATATAACTCCTCCTATGACAACCTTGCAGATCTTCTAACTAAAGGGCTAAAGAGTAGCAACTTTGAAAGAATTGTATTCAAGCTGGGAATAGAGAACACCTATTCGCCAACTTGAGGGGGGGTGTCAAAATCCTGTTTCTATTTAATATCCCTCAAGTATAGGGATTCAGTTGAATAGGAGTAATAGTAGGAGTAATAGTAGGGATTTAGAGGGAGAGTGTTAGAATATTAGAAAATATCTTATAATATCTATTATATTATATTAGAGTATCTTGAGTTATTTCCTAGGATCAATTTATATTCATAGAGTATCTTAGAATATCTCTCATTATTATTATG
>JBBPBP010009779.1:32701468-32718467 GCA_037974735.1 Cicer chorassanicum
TGCCGCCTTCATTGCGGTTTCTATTTTCCTGAAGCCACCTTCATTGTGGTCCTTTTGCCGCCTTCATTGCGGTGCCGCCTTCATTGCAGTTTCTATTTTCCTGAAGCCACCTTCATTGTGGTCCTTTTGCCGCCTTCATTGCGGTGCCGCCTTCATTGCGGTGCCGCCTTCATTGCGGTTTCTATTTTCCTGAAGCCACCTTCATTGTGGTCCTTTTTGCCGCCTTCATTGCGGTTTCGCCTTCATTGCGGTTTTGCCTTCATTGCAGCAACTTGAGATTTCTTTTTGGCCTAATTTGCACTCCATATAACTCCTCCTATGACAACCTTGCAGATCTTCTAACTAAAGGGTTAAAGAGTAGCAACTTTGAAATAATTGTATTCAAGCTGGGAATAGAGAACACCTATTCGCCAACTTGAGGGGGGGTGTCAAAATCCTGTTTCTATTTAATATCCCTCAAGTATAGGGATTCAGTTGAATAGGAGTAATAGTAGGGATTTAGAGTTATATTGAGTACTAATAGGGATTTAGTTATATATGAGTACTAATAGGATTTGGTTGTTTAGTAATCTAGTATAAATATATATCTGATGTATTGCCAATTATTCAATTCCAATAAATATAATTTTATTCTAATTCTTGAGATGGTATATTTCAATAAATATATTTTTACTCTAATTTCCAACATGGTATCAGAGCTCTCGATCTTTGAGAGCCTTGCTTCCGCATAAACCCTAGCCGCCTTTATGGCGGTAAATTTAGCCACCTTCATTGTGGCCCTTTGCTTCCGCCTTCATTGCAGTGCCGCCTTCATTGCGGTTAGCCACCTTCATTGTGGTCCTTTTTGCCGCCTTCATTGCGGTGCCGCCTTCATTGCGGTTTCTATTTTCCCGAAGCCACCTTCATTGTGGTCCTTTTGCCGCCTTCATTGCGGTGCCGCCTTCATTGCGGTTTCTATTTTCCTGAAGCCACCTTCATTGTGGTCCTTTTGCCGCCTTCATTGCGGTGCCGCCTTCATTGCGGTTTCTATTTTCCTGAAGCCACCTTCATTGTGGTCCTTTTTGCCGCCTTCATTGCGGTTTTGCCTTCATTGCAGCAACTTGAGATTTCTTTTTGGCCTAATTTGCACTCCATATAACTCCTCCTATGACAACCTTGCAGATCTTCTAACTAAAGGGCTAAAGAGTAGCAACTTTGAAAGAATTGTATTCAAGCTGGGAATAGAGAACACCTATTCGCCAACTTGAGGGGGGGTGTCAAAATCCTGTTTCTATTTAATATCCCTCAAGTATAGGGATTCAGTTGAATAGGAGTAATAGTAGGAGTAATAGTAGGGATTTAGAGGGAGAGTGTTAGAATATTAGAAAATATCTTATAATATATATTATATTATATTAGAGTATCTTGAGTTATTTCCTAGGATCAATTTATATTCATAGAGTATCTTAGAATATCTCTCATTATTATTATGATTTGTTCCTAATTTAGGATTTAGTCTATGTTTCTCTATAAATAGAGATTAGTATTGAGTCTTTTGTAATCAAGTCAGCATTATGCTATATCAATAATATTCAAACCCTAATTATTTTCTCTCCTCCTTTTCTCTAAAATCCCACAACTTCAACATGTATTGCCAATTATTCAATTCCAATAAATATAATTTTATTCTAATTCTTGAGATGATATATTTCAATAAATATATTTTTACTCTAATTTCCAACATGGTATCAGAGCTCTCGATCTTTGAGAGCCTTGCTTCCGCATAAACCCTAGCCGCCTTTATGGCGGTAAATTTAGCCACCTTCATTGTGGCCCTTTGCTTCCGCCTTCATTGCAGTGCCGCCTTCATTGCGGTTAGCCACCTTCATTGTGGTCCTTTTTGCCGCCTTCATTGCGGTGCCGCCTTCATTGCGGTTTCTATTTTCCTGAAGCCACCTTCATTGTGGTCCTTTTGCCGCCTTCATTGCGGTGCCGCCTTCATTGCGGTTTCTATTTTCCTGAAGCCACCTTCATTGTGGTCCTTTTTGCCGCCTTCATTGCGGTTTCGCCTTCATTGCGGTTTTGCCTTCATTGCAGCAACTTGAGATTTCTTTTTGGCCTAATTTGCACTCCATATAACTCCTCCTATGACAACCTTGCAGATCTTCTAACTAAAGGGATAAAGAGTAGCAACTTTGAAAGAATTGTATTCAAGCTGGGAATAGAGAACACCTATTCGCCAACTTGAGGGGGTGTCAAAATCCTGTTTCTATTTAATATCCCTCAAGTATAGGGATTCAGTTGAATAGGAGTAATAGTAGGAGTAATAGTAGGGATTTAGAGGGAGAGTGTTAGAATATTAGAAAATATCTTATAATATCTATTATATTATATTAGAGTATCTTGAGTTATTTCCTAGGATCAATTTATATTCATAGAGTATCTTAGAATATCTCTCATTATTATTATGATTTGTTCATAATTTAGGATTTAGTCTATGTTTCTCTATAAATAGAGATTAGTATTGAGTCTTTTGTAATCAAGTCAGCATTATGCTATATCAATAATATTCAAACCCTAATTATTTTCTCTCCTCCTTTTCTCTAAAATCCCACAACTTCAACATGTATTGCCAATTATTCAATTCCAATAAATATAATTTTATTCTAATTCTTGAGATGATATATTTCAATAAATATATTTTTACTCTAATTTCCAACACAAAACATTTGACTTCAATGAGAAATTATGTGTCCAACTTTAGAAGGACATATTCCTCTTTATGAAAAGTTAAGGACATGAAGAATGTGGAATGCTTAGAGTTTGAAGAAAAGTCTAGGTTTGTTCTTTGTTGTGTATTTCTACACGACTTTAATGATTTCTTGACCCTTGCAACCACTCTTGTCAAAAAAATTGAGCAGCAACAAACCTTGTTCATTGTTGGTTATGTGTGGGTTGGGATGCCTACGGAGTATTCATCAGTTCATAATCAGATTTTGGGTTCCCCCACTTTACCCACTTTGAATCCTCCATGGTAAACCTTTCTGAGTGGATGTGTCTCTTGCTCTGGTTGATTCCTCTGCCTGGTCTTCATCATGGTCTCTCAAGGCAGTGACCATGGTTGGCCTCCCAGGCAAGGCAGATCTCGTTCTGAGTGCAACCATTGCTGCAAAGTTCAACACATTATTGCAGTGTGTTATGCCCTGAAGGTGTCATCCTCCTTTATAGCCAATGTTGCACAATGTCGCACAGACTGCTCCTGAGTCTACTACTCCTAAGTCCACTATGTCGACATTTAATCCTTAGACACCCCCAACCGAACCAATTACCTTTCTCGGCTTATGGCCTATGGCCTAGCCTATATCAAGTTCACGCCATACTTATCAGTTAAATAAGCCTGATCAAGGCTTTCTTAAAAGCCTATATAACTAAAAATGACAGGTTTTAGGCTTTCTCAAATCTGTCGAAAATTGTCCTAGCTTAATTGAAGGTATTTGTATTATGCAGAGCTTATTACCCACAAACACCACAAAATACAAATTCCTTGAAACTTGAACTAGAACTTGAAACAACAGTTCCACAATCCAAGGAAGTAAAATGAAAACAGATAAAGTTCAAAGAAGAATACTAGCATGACTAACAAAACTTAAACCCAAAAACAGGTGTAAGGAATATTACTTGAAGACTTAAAAAAAAAAAGGAAAATTACCTGAAATAAGTAGGGCCATGAACGGAAACTGCAAATCTTTCTCAATTACCCTAAAACAAAAACTATTTATGTCATTACAAAAAATAGCATGATTACCTTAAGACGCTAAAAAAAGTGCAGGAAATCCTAGAAGCATGACAACATAAAGATACTGAATAGCCATTTGAAATATTTTATGCAAGCCTATGCATCCATCATATTGGAAGAAAAGAACATATTAATTAGAGGGCCACTATAGCTTTACCTAGCCACTAGAGCATGAGCCTCCATGTGATGGATGCCAATAATTGGTAAATTAAAGCCCCCGGCAATTCTCCGAGCTTTCTGCACCCCCACTGCATCGTGAGACATGGACAGATGAGTATGTAATTGATAGCTAGAAGCCTTAGAACTCCACTAAAGCACACAGAAGATCAGAAAATGAAATATATGCCTTCCAATGATTACTTTAAGTCAACAGACATTCATGTCTATAGGTTGAACAATCAAATCTAAATATTTCAGCTTAATGATGCTGTTGTATTATTTACGATACAATTACCCAACTTGCATGTTAGAGTGTATTGTGTGTGCTGTGGCAGGGCAATTTAGCTCATGCAACAGCATCTAGAAGCTTCTATATTAAGCACATATGTAAATGATTGAGTTGTGCAACAGAACTCTTACATCACCATCAGTTACTTAGTTTTAGTCTAACTGTCTAAACTTTCTACTCTATAAATAAGCAGTTATCTTGTAACTCATTCTGATGTATGGAAATAGATACTGATTCCAAAGGACTTTCGCTAAATTTTCTTTCACTTTTCATCGCTTTTTTTCCTTTTCATTTTCCCCTCCCTTCAACTAACGATATTGCAAAATGTGAGCATCAAATAAATTTTGAAAAAAAGTCAGACAGAATTTGTCAATAACCATGCTAGAATTGGCACTACTGCATTGTGTTTTACCAACTTAATAATGGTTCTATAGTATAAGAAGCGAACTTGGAGAATCACAAAGATACAACTTCATTTTATTGATATTTCAACTATAAAAGTTTAATTAATGAATATCATCAAGCAGCATATATATTAGTATGATTTCACAATATGAACCTCCCAACTCTTACAGTAATTTTCTTGCTTATTTTATGAAAACTATGGGAAATGCAATGAATATATTGAAATTAAATGATATTATGTGTTGGAAATATTGACAATGATTAATATGTCATTGGGAAAAATGGGAGCTAACGTTTAAATGGAAATATTAGAGTTATAGTTCTTTTTTATTAAATGTATTTACTCCATTACAGAATTTATAGTTGGAAAGGAAATAGATGATGAGAGTTCTCACTCAATCAATTCACAGAACTTCTGATAGGTACTACTTGTAGTTGTAGGCCCAATTGTCCAAGGCCCAGTTATAGTTATCCAAAAGGAAAATTAGAGAAAAGGGGATAGTTAGTTATAAAAGGTAGTGTTGAGAGAGGGAAGTTATCATCCTGCATATTTTCTATTAGAACCTTGAAGGTTGGGCATAGAGAGAATTATCTCTTCTATGAGGAGCGTTTGCTCTGGGATTACGGTGGTTAATCTTTTGTAATATTTCAGTTTCAATCAATAATACTTCTATTCTTTTCTTTCTTTATTTGGGTTCCTATCAACTTCTGCCTAATTTATGTACGTCTATTCTTAAAGTTTCTTGAGTATGTGTATTACCACGAAGGCAGAGACTTAAACCAGGACCAATAGTAACAGCAACAGCGGTGAGATCCTTCTCAGTCATATAAGCTTTATCAAGGGCTTCTTGCACAACCTATAATTAAAAGCAAAAACGCCGTGCACGTGTCAGTAATTCAATAAAAATGGAAAAAAGATAGAGATAGATTAAGGTATAGGAAGCCATATTAGAAATCTGTTTGAGATCCTGGTGGCACTCACAAATATTATCCTAGGGCTCAAAGTAACTCAAAAGTTACTAATATTCCACCAGGTTCGGTTTGAATGAACTGAACCAGCAACTAAGACAAGTACAAGTAGGATTTGTAGAATTGACATGCTTATAAGCAATATTTGTGAACAGTTGAATACAGATATATAAATAAAACATGCATAAGATGACAAGGACGGATGTGTGTAGTATGGTCACCTCAGAAAGCTTTGAAGCTCGAACAGTTAGACTAATATACGACAGAAGTATACTTAAGACATAAATTGTCTTCCTTGACTGATAAAGGATGAGCTCAAGCTGGGATATATTAATAATAAGATAGGAATGATGTACCTGGTCTATAACTTGTGAGTGAGCTTCTTCTGCCATTTTTGGAGCAACACCTCCATACTTCACAAGCAGATCTGCCTTAATGTGAAGAAGTTACACAGTTAGAAAGCATTTTTATGTTCAATGAAATCAAGTGCAACATGTGACTCATACCATTAGTGCTTAAGAATTACGCAGAAAGTGAAATTACCACAGATTAACACCATCACATCGTGTAATAATTGATAGCTTTCTCAGAAGTACCAAAGTCAATCTAACCAAACTTTATTTACTTTTACTAGTTCAGGCAAGGAAACAATGAAGATTACCTTGGCAAAATGCTTAATTACTTTTTTCCAATCCATGTATTATCATCTCATTATGTTTCCTTATAGTCAATTTATTATTTATTCAATGCAGAAATATCCACCTAATATTATCCTACTGATTCTTGTACCCCAGACTGCCCACCTAATCTGATACCTTAGTTAATGCAGCATGGAAAATGCACTAGAGCACAATTTTCAATATAAACATTACCATGACCAATTTTTCTAATACTAAATATTTGCTGCAATCTCATTGCAGAAAAAAAAGGGTCTATCAATGACAAGGGTTTCTTACGAAAGAAAAAGAAACACTTCCAATTTTAAAATAATATTCCTAAAAATGAACTTTTCTGCAAGCAATTCTAGAACAAAAAAGTTGAATGTAGTGACGAATTGACTATCAGTCAAATCAACTTTTTTAAATGCTTCTCATCTAACATCTCCACAAACATTGTGTTTGATTTCACAGCGGATTGTTCTAGAAATGATTTTACCACCAGCCAAAATGTGATTTTAGTGAAGTTGTAGGCATTTGGTTTCTGTCGGGCCAAATATGATTTAGGAAAATGTTGGTGTTTGATTTATGTTGGGCAAAATTGATTGTCTCAAAACCTCGGTTTGACTAGAGTAAACCTCGCATAAGACAAATCAATTCAAACTGGGAGCTGATGGATTTTTTCTTCCAAAACCAGAAAAGTAGCTTCTGAAAAATAAATCTGAAAGTAAAAAACAAATATACTTTGTATTTCTTACTCTGAAATAAGTATAAATAAGAAAAATTAGATTGAACAGGAAAATTGGTTCTCTATATTGTAATCATCCGTCAAAATAGTCCCTCATTTTTGCGAATTGACAAATACATCACCGAAACTGTAAAATGACATTCAAAGTAGTCTCTCTTGTTAACTTTTATTGTTAGAGCCTATAACTTGACATGTTAACTATGTCACATTGCAAATTGATCCTACATCAATGCCAACTTGCTAAAGACTAATTTGCCTATGAAATTTAGGTCATCACAGGGACAAAACGGTCACTAATTACAATTGTGCATGAACTAATTACTAACAAATTCGTTTATTAGATACCTACATTTCATAGACAAATAAGTCCACGGTGCAGTGACGTTAACGTGAAGGAACGCATATTGGATTAACTTACCTTACCACCTCATAATTCCTAACCATAAAAGTTAATTGAAAAACTATTTTGTCCGATACTTTACAATTTCGTGAAAGTATTTTCCAATTCACAAAATTCAGGGATTATTTTGATCTATACTTTCAATTTCCAGAACTAATTTACCTATTCACTCAAAAAAATATGCATCAATTTCACTTATCTTCACATTCACATTATTCTACAATTGAAACAACAAAGTAAACTCAGCACATAGAACACTCATACCTGAGAAGACACCACTTGACTCAAAATTTTACCGTCACTTCTCACCTAAACAACAAAAACCATTAAACGACAATCCATAACACCGCACAAAAAATATTTTAAAAAATGAATGCTTACGACAGCGGCAGCAGTGTCGTCGCAGCTAGTTTCGATGCCCAAAACGACAAGGTCTCCATCGCGTTTTGGAGTTTGGTTGTGAACGCAGGAAACGCTGCGGGTAGAATATTTGTGCGGAAGTTGGAATCTGCGGAGAGTTGTGAAAAGTGAAGGTTTGGGAAGGAGGTTTACGCGGGAAATTGATGGGACCGCTATTGTAGAGAGAAAGAGTAGCATTGTGTTGGAGAAGAAGAAACGAGAGTCGATTCAACCATAAACATGAAATGCGAGATTAAAGATAGATAAGCTGGATATATACTCTAATACTCTATCTATTTGGTCTGGGCAAGGCAAAAAAAGTCTTTTAATTTTTTTTTGGATAAACCATGTGTTGGTGAAGAAGAAATGCTAGAATTAATGATGAGGATCAAGAATAAAGTAGGTGATAAGACCAAGAAATATTTATAAGATTTTGTAATTTTTGTTTATTCATAAAAAATGTGGAATTATGATATTTTGGTTTTTGTCTCTTTAGTTATACATGTAGCGGCACCGAAAAATTTTGATAACTTTAGAAATAGATATAATAAGTTATCAGATTATATTTAAATTGTGTTATGGACCAACATAATATGATAAATTAATTCAGCATTTGATAAACAAAATATGATAAGTCAATTTTGAACTCTATAATTCATAGTTCTCTAGTTGAAATTTTTATTCTAAATGTGACTTGAGTTAGGAAACAGCATCATATGGTAAAAATAGTAATGTACTAATTACTCTTATAAAATAATATTTAAAATATAAATGTAAAACCCATTATCAATTGTCTAGAATGTGACAATAAATTCATATATCTTAATAAAACACAGACAAACATTATAAATCAATAACAAACATCATTAACATGATTTGTAACTACATTTAAATAAAATGGTTTACAACTCAAGTTTAATGAACGATTAAAATAAATTACAAGATCAGTTACTCGAATTCATTACAAAGTTTCCTTAATACATCATACAACAACAATTTAAAAAAATCATAAGTCCAAAACAAGTCTGATTAATTTTCCTCTGGTGTTGGAGCTAAGGAATCAGCTATTTCTATATGTTATAATATAATAAAAACATGGGATGAGATGATAATCTTAGTGAGTTCTAAAAATGAGAGGGATAGTTAAAAATTTATTTTCACAAATGCACATGAATCTTGAAACAACATGCAATTTATGTTAACATAATCTTTTCATAAAGTGTGTCAAATGACACATTTTCTTTACTTAAAACATGTGATAATTCCATGACATGTGACTTTTCCTTAGAGTATGGATAAGTTTCGCAATTATCTTGATGTGGGTCACCAAGATAATTGAGACCTGATGGTAAAGTTGGTCTGGTCATGACCCCAATCAGCGTCTTGACTATTCTTCCTTTATCCATTGTTTCATGCCTGAAATAATTCTATGAATGTCCCACCGTGAACTTGAGCAATGAATGTCATGATTGGTTGAATATAGTGCACTTGAAATGTTAGGTATGCATGTATGTTTCCTTCATACAATTTGCAATATGAAGTAGTATATTATAAACAACAGTCATCTTAATTATCAATCAATTTAACCACAAAAACCTTAACTAATCATTCATTTAATTGGAAATCTGCACTTTAAATTCTACATTCGAATCAGGAAGCTTGGACTAGAGGCAAGCTCAACCAAAGGCAACCTAATCAAAGGAAGCTTGGATCAGAGGCAGCATGACTAGAGGCAACATGATCATAGGAAACATGACTAGAGGCATTGCCAAAGGAAACATGACCAGAGGCATAGTTAGAGGAAATATGACCAGAGGTAGAGTTAGAGGAAATATGACCACAGAAAGAGCCAGAGAAAACATGACGAGAGGCATAGTTAAAGGACACATGACCAGAGGCAGAGTCAAAGGAAACTTGACTAGAGGAATCAAAAGTAAGACATAAGGGAAACAATAGAGGCAAACCAAAGAGACACAATAGAGGCAAAGTAGAAGGAGAAAATCAGGGGCAAAGTGGAAACGTGTTACTAGAGGAAAAATACTCATAATCGTAAAAGGGAATAAGAGGAAAATTGTTGAAAACATAAAATAGCAATCACAGGCAAAATGCCCAGAATCAAAAAATGAAAATCTAAGATAAGGAGGTACGCTTGAAGTTCTACAATATATTTTAGCAATTCATAACATCACAAATTTGAATGCATCTTACACATCATATATAAAAATGTAGAACTCTAAAGGTAGTTTTACAAACATTTATTTCATGCTAACATTTATAATTTCCATTACCCTCAAATTTTAAGAAACTCCATAAATCATTTTAACTCTTTAAAATTCATTAGAATCAACACCCACAAACTCCATAAAAAAATGAAAACTATTTAAAGAACTCAATGCTTTATATAGAAGTTTTTCCTTATATTTGAGTTGATTTGGGGTAGCTATCTACTTCCTAGCTTTCTACCTCTTTAGTTTTTGCATTTTGCTTCAACTGTTTTGGAGTTTCCCTTGTTGTTATTTATCTTCTCCTCAACACAATTTGGTTGATTATTGATGGATGAGGGATGAGACTGTGCATGCAATAGGTCAAAGCAAGTCTGATGAGGTTTTGTAAACTAATGTTTTTGGAGATTTTGAAAAAGAAAGAGGAATTGAGGATTTGGGAAAGATGATGAACAATACAATTTGTGGTTTTCTCTCAGCTCTTGGGATCGAGAAGGAAGAAATAAGATAATGTTTTTCCAGCTTTCTCCTGGGAAATAAACAAGTGAGGGAAAATGAGTGGAAATTCCCCATTTTGTACCTTGGACATTTTCTATACTACCTCTTGCCCAATCTCATTTTATTAAAATTCATTATTTCTAAATTAATATGTTAATAGCTTTAAAAATCTTTATTTTAATAGATTTTAATTAAGTGGGTTGTTACATTCTCCCTATGGTCTGCCTACTTTGAGCCATTTTCATCTTGTCACGAATGACTTTGATTTTCTCAATGGTTTCTTGGATAACCTCAAGCACTAAAATTTTCTTGCCTCCTACCTCTGACCAACACAAAGGATTCCTACATTTACGCCTATACAATGCCTTATAAGGTGTCATGCCTATGTTTTAACTATTATTATAAGCAAACTCCACCAGAGCCAAGTGTGTGTCCCAACTTCCACCGTCCTCTAAGACACAAACCCTTAACTTGTCTTCTTGAGTCTTAATGGTCCTCTCAGTTTGACCATCAGTTAGGGGATGGTAGGCAATACTAAGGTGCAACGTGGTCCCTAGAGACTTTTGGGATCCATATCTGATTATGTTGTAAGATACCTCATGCAGTCTCACCACTTCCTTTATAAAATATAATAGCTCCCCCAACTGATCTAAAAGGTCATCTATCCTTGGTAGAGGGTATTTATTTTTTATGGTTACTTTATTTAACTGCCTATAGTCTATATAAAGTCTCATACTACCATCATTTTTCTTCACTAATAGCACATGGGCTCCCCAAGGTGACACACTTGGTCTAATAAATTGTTTCAGATCTTCCGACTGATTCTTCAATTCACTCAACTCTAATGGAGACATACTATATGGTGTAACACCCCGGCCATTACCGTTACCGGCGATGCTACCTCACGATCTTCTCGCTCCCCCCTTTCCCACCGTGAAATCTAGCGAGTTTTTGCCTTCTGTGGGATTCGAGCCCGGATTGGTAGTGGGACTGTGTGGAGGCGGTACTTATCCCCTAGGTACCGGGCTCGAATCCCACGGAAGGCAAAAACTCGCTAGATTTCACGGTGGGAAAGGGGGGAGCGATAAGATCGTGAGGTAGCATCGCCGGTAACGGTAATGGTCGGGGTGTTACATATGGGGCAATGGAAATTGGTCTTGTTATAGGGGCCAAGTCTATAGAGAATTTTATTTCTCTTTCTAGAGGCAAGGATGTTACATCCTCTGGGAAGACATCTTCAAAGTCACTTACCATTGGAATACTTGATAGTTCTACCTCTAACCCTGAGTTTGATGATAATATCAACAATATGCCATAACCCCCCATTGGTTGGGGATTGGTACACAAAGAAGGGAAATTTGATTCCTCTGGTTGGGGAAAGCTTGGTGGAATTATAATTTCCTTACTATGGCAAACTAGAGTCACTGACTGCACTAACATCCAATTCATTCCTAAAATAATATCTAATTCATTAAGGGGTAAACAAGTTAAATCGACTAAGAAAATTTGATCAAATTGGGTAATTGGACACTGATGACATACTAGAGAAGTTTCAATCTGACTCTTAGCTGCAATAGTTACAATTAAGGGGGAAGGTAAATCTAACAAAGGAAGATTAAGTTGAAAAACACAATCAGATGATATGAAAGAATGGGATGCACCGGTGTCAAACATTACAATCAAAGGGGTTTGGTTTACATAGCAAGTACCAACAATCAGATTACTATTCTTACCTTTTTAGCATGGAGAGCATATACTCTTATGGCGCATTAGACAGGAAAAAACTACATGACCTGGCTGTCTGCAGTAGTAGCTGACTTGCTTTCTTTCCAAGCATTCTCCATTATGTTCTCTTACACATTTAAAACACGTTCTTGCCTTTGGAGAACTTGAGGTTTGCACTTGCTTCCCTTTTCCAGAGGAAGTCTTTATTCTTAATTGTTGATTAAATTTATTAGTATCCTTCCTCTGTTGCCATTTAGTCTCTTTTTCCTCTTGCACTTTCTATAAATTATCTTCAACGATATCACTCTTGTGCACCAGGGTAGAGTAACTAGTGATTTCTAGATGACTAATACTGCTTCTAATATCATACCTTAAACACCATTCAAATTGATTAATTTTACAGTCCTCGTTTGGGGCGTACTAGGCATGTGAAGAGAATTTTGCTAGTTCCTCAAACTTTGGTACCTATTCAGCCACATACATACTTCCTTGTTCCAAATAAACAAATTCTAGCTCATTTTTTCTTCTGTCACTTTTTGGATAATATTTTTCTAAGAAGATTACCTCAAAGTGCTCTCAGTCCAAAGGTATCCTCATGGTTAGTAGGTGAGAGTCCTTGCACCTTTCCACCAGTGTTCAGCCTCGCCCTTCAGTAGGTGGGCAACAAATGTCACTTTTTGCTCTTCAGTGCAATGCACTACTTCAAAGGCATTTTTCATCTCCTCAAGCCAAGCTTGAGCCTCAATAGGATTGTGGCTTCCTTTAAATGTTGGGGGTTGCAGCTTGAGAAAGTCATAGAAGGTTCTATTAGTAGTTTGATTTACATCCATTTGTAATGTCATTTGTTGGATATGATTGTAGGTGGATGTTGCTTGTAGTTGGATGGCTTGCAATACTTGTTCTCAAAGTTCTGCAGCAGGTGGTGGAGGTGGAGGCACATTATCCTGTGGTGGAGCATTTCTACTTGGCCTTTCTACTCTCCTAGATCCCTCTGCCATGATTCTGTATATCACCCACAAAATACTAAGTTGATCAGACTTAATATTTGGTGTTATAGCATATAGTAAAAAAGAATATCCTAATTCCTAACTCAGTACCCACAGTCCAATTGGTTTAACCAACTTTGATACTAAAAATGTAAAAACCCATTACCAATTGCCTATAATATGGCAATAAATTCATACATCTTAATAAAACAGAGTCAGACATTATAAATTAATAATAAGCATCACTAACATGATTTGTAACTACATTTTAATAACATAGTTTACAACTCAAGTTTAATGAACTGTTAAAATAAATTACAAGTTCAGTTAACTGAATTTATTACAAAGTTTCCTTAATACATCATACAACAACAATTTAGAAAAATCTTAAGCCCAAAACAAGTCTAATTAATCTCCCTTTGGTGCTGGAGCTAAGGAATCAACTACTTCTACCTGCTATAATATAAGAAAATAGGGGATGAGATGATAATCTTATAGAGTTCTATGAAAGGGGGGAATAGTTGAAAATTTCTTTTCAAAAATGCACATGAATCCTTAAACAAAATTCAATTTATACTAACAAAATCTTTTCATAAAGTGTGTCAAATGACACATTTTCTTTTCTTAAAACTTGTGATAATTCCATGACCTGTGACTTTTTCTTAGAGTATGGAAAAGTTTCCCAATTATCTTGATTTTGGTCACCAAGATAATTGAGACCTGATGGTAAAGTTGGTCTGGCCATGACCAAAATCAACGTCCTGATTTTTCTTTCTTTATTCATTGTTCCATGCCTAGGGCAATCCTATGAATGTCCCACTATGAACTTGAGCCATAAATATCATGAATGGATGAATGCAATGCACTTGAAATGTTATATTTGCAATGTATGTATCCTTCACACGATTTGCAATATGAAACTAGTAATATATTACAAACTGCAGCCATCTTAATTATCAATCAATTCTAACCACAAAACCTTAACTAATAATTTGTTTAATTGGAATTCTGAACTTTTAAAATCTACATTCGAATCAGGAAGCTTGGACCAAAGGCAAGCTCAACTAGAGACATCCTAATCAAAGGAAGCTTGGATTAGAGGCAACATGACAAGAGGCAAACCCTGACCAGAGGCAGAGTAAGAGTCAGAGGAAACATGATCAGAAGTAAGATATAAGGGAAACAATAGAGGAAAACCAAAGAGACACAATAGAGGCAAAGTAGAAGGAGAAAATCAGAGGCAAAGTGGAAAAGTGTTATTAGAGGCAAAGTGGAAGAGTGTTACTAGAGGCAAAATAGAAGAATATTACCAGAGGCAAAATAGTCAGAATCGTAAAAGAGAATCAGATGCAAATTGCCCAAAAACATAAAACAACAATCAGAGGCAAAATGCCCGTCATAATTTACTAACCTCATGTTTCGCTCATCAAAATTTACTCTATTCTTTAGATCTCTAGCAATTCATAACATCACGGATTTCAATGCATCGTACACATCACATATAAAAATGTAGAATTCTAAAGGTAGTTTGACAAACATTTATTTCATGCTAAAATTTATAATTTCCCTTACCCTTAGATTTTAAAAAACTCCATAAATCATTTTAACTCTTTAAAATTCATTAGAATCAACACCCATAAACCCTATAAAAAATGAAAACTATTTAAAGAACTCACTGATTTCTATGGAAGTTTTCCCTTCAATTCGAGTTGATTTGGGGTAGCTATCTACTTCCCAGCTTTCTACCTCTTCATTTTTCGCACCTTGCTCCAACTTTTTTGGAGTTTTTCCTTGTTGTTGCTTATCTTATCCTCAACACGATTTGGTTGATTATTTATGGTTGAGGGATATGGTCGTGTATGCAATGGATCATAGCAAGTCTTATGAGGTTCAGTAAACTAATATTTTTGGAGATTTTGAAAACGAAAGAGGATTGGAGGATTTGGGGAAGATGGTGAACACTACAGGTTTGGGGTTTTCTCCCAGCTCTTGGGATTGAGAAGGAAGAAATAAGAGAATATTTTTCCAACTTTCTCTTGGGAAATAAATAAGTGAGGGAAAATGAGTCGAAATGTGACCCTTGGACATTTTCTATATTACCTCTTGTCCATTCTCATTTTATTAAAATTCATTATTTCTAAATTAATATGTTAATAGCTTTAAAACTCTTTATTTTAATAAATTTTAATTAAGTGGTTTGTTACAATAAATATAAAATTAAAATTAAACAATTTAAAAAAAAACAATCTAAAATATAAAAATTTAAATTTAATAACATATATATATATATATATATATAATATATAATTAATATAGTATGATATTAAACTTGTTTATGTGTGTAAACAAGAAATACAGTGGTACCAAACTTAGGAGAGAATAATACACTGTTCAAGAATATACTAAAAAGATTTATAACCCTAGTTGTGTCATTTCCTTTTACAGTCCAATCTTCCTTATAAAATAGGCCTCCCCGATCCAGCCCCATTTGCTCCACCAGAAGTCGTTGTGGTGTCTTAGTGGTTTTTAGGGTTGACTATGTACACAGATACACCACCTAGTCTTAGTGACTAGATGCACGGACGTCACTTTGTCACCTTACAGAGATGAATTGTCTAAGTTGAATGTCATGCTTTTCTATGTATTGAATTGCATCCACAACACCCTCATCTTGAGCTGTTGTTGGTTCTCTCTGTTTTGGATGCTTCGTCCAGTCCAAAACTTAAAATGAAGTATTAATAATTAATTTAAATAATATTTATAATCTTAAAATATTAATAATTAATTTAAATAATATTTATGATTTCATCACAAGTGTAGTTGTATTTTTTATATAATTTAATAAATTAGTATGTAAAGTTATAAAAATATGAAAGTCAATTGAAATTTTAAAATAAATATAATTTGTTTACAACGGTAGTTTTGCTATTTACATATATCATACTTTTATTTAGATTATCTAACAAATAAAATAGAATTATTTTCTCATGATTTTAAAAAAATTGTTTATTTAGTAGTATCAATGGATAGTTTAAAATATAAAATTATTTCATTACTTATTTAACTTTTAGTATTTTAATATAAATTTATCATACTTTTCTTTGAGATCCTTTTTTACTACATAGTTTGAGTTGTAATAATTTTTGTGTTTCAATTTGTCCATCTACACTTAAGGTGTAAATCACTTCTATCTCTTGTTATAACATTATTGGGAGCAATCCTGTAGTTCAAGATATGTGATAGATATCTCTTGTAGTAGGAGGTTCTTCTTTAAAGAATAAAATAATAATTGTGAAATTGGACGTAAGACTTAAATCGTTAGAACTAAATCAATATAAATTTTTTCTCTCTCCTTTTATTTCTACACATTTACTTTACCCATTTTATTTTTTTCTTCTTAGGTTTTAATCCACTTTGTTTCACCAATATGACTTAGTCCATTTTACTATTACATTTATTCATTTTGTTTTTATTATTAACCCGCCACATGGGTTTGGCCCATCGAAGATACATATTCTTTTTTCATTTAAACCTCATCAATCACAGATAGTCGAATACATACTTGATCTTATTTTATTTTAGTCACTCAAAATTAAAATATTATCATATTTAGAGAAATATTAAAATAATAAAATAAATAAATATTATATCGATACTTAATATTAGTCACTAAATTAAATACCTATGTATAAAATTTTCACTTCACAACAAGCACATATATAAGAAAAATTAATCACAATATTATTGTTACATCAAGATAGTTATTTT
>JBBPBP010009779.1:32725633-32749703 GCA_037974735.1 Cicer chorassanicum
CAAAAAAAAAAAAAAATAATAATAATAATAATTATTATTATTATTATTATTATTATTAAAATATTTAGGTATTTTACTAAAATCATAATTACAACTTCTAATCACTCTTACACACATTACATCACTCACTTCTCAATCTACTTTAGTAAAAATATCTACTCTCGCCGCAACTCAATTGACAGATGAATTTATCAGCAACATGTGACATTTTAAAATTTTGTTCGGTAATAAATTTTTTGTAACTTATTAAATTATACTCTAATAAATAATTTTAATCAGGTCTCCAAAAATATATATTAAACATATTACTAACTCTAACAAAATTATACTTTTGGTACTTAATTTCATAAAATAAAAATTGGACTAATAGCCTAAGTAATTCAACACAAAATACAACAAAATTACAGAAATTAAAGTTTAGAAAATTCAAGGTCTTATAGTTATAATGGAGACTTATAGGAAGAGGAATTAGATTTCATATCTAGAAAAATTCAAAAGATGTGGCACAACAAAAAAAAGACATTTCCTCAAAGATATTCTAGGCAATCCAGCCGAGGAAAGGATGATAAATCTAACAAGAAAAGCATTATCTGTTGTGGATGCAACGAACCTGGACATATTATGTCAGAATGTCCAAATCAGGAGAAAAGGAAACAGAAGAGGAAAGATTCCAAACAGAAGAAGAAGAGTCTGATGGCTACACGGGATCATTCTGATGAATCCTCTAATGATGAAGAGCAAACAGACATGGCTTTGATGACTCATACCACCTCTGCCTCTGGATCCAACACAGATTCTGACTCTATAAGTAAATCAACAGATGAAAAATTGAGGTATTTTCATTTAATTGAAAAAATCAATATCTAATCTCATTTAATTACTGTTATAAATGAGTTCTTGAACAACAATCACAAATTTTCTTTAAAATGGAAAATACTTAGAAAAGAAAATGCAAACCTAACTGAAAAAATTAATATTTTAAAGAATCAAAGTGATGAAGATAAAACAGAAAACACAACTATGAAAACTGATATTGCTGAACTTAAGGCTGAAAATCTAACTCTGAAAAGTAATTATAGTTCAACATCAATTGAAAATACCACATGTAACTCTGATAAGCATGAAGAAGTATTTATATAATTTTTTGCTAATGGTATGGAAAGAAGCAAGTATGCTTCTACAATTTATGGAGTTAGTAGAAATGGTAAAAAAAAGGTCTAGGATTTGAATAAACTGTAATTGAACCAAAACCTATTCCCTCTGATATCTTGTGTATTGTTTTCTCTAAGAAATGTCACTCCAAATTATCTTGACCTATGTTAAATACAAGGAAAGACAAGAAACCTTTCAAGACTAATAAACCATAACCCAACCAAAATTAGGTACCTCAGAACAAAATTGTCTATGATGCATATGTCCTTAGCAATCAAGTTAAAACATCAATCATGGTACCTGGACAGTGGATGCTCGCGACATATGATGGTAGAAAAGTCTATGTTCAGAGAACTAACATTGAGCAAAGGAGGCACAGTGACTTATGGGGGAAAGCAAAAAGGTCATATCATTGGTAAAGGTACAGTTGGTAATGGTACTTCCCCTTCTTTTCAAGATGTCTTGTTTGTTAAAGGTCTTAAGCATAATTTATTAAGTATTAGTCATTTAAGTGATAACAATTATGATACCATATTTAATCAAAAAACATGCAAGACAATTAGTCAAAAGGATGGATCAATACTCTTTATAGGTTTGAAGCAAACAACATTTATAAGATAAATCTGTTTAGTCTAGAGAAATAAGAGGTTAAGTGTCCTATGTCAGTAAATGAAGATAAACTAATTTGACACAAAAGATTAGGTCATGCAAACCTTAGATTAATTTCAAAACTGAATAAATCTCAACTAGTCAAAGGTTTACCTAAGCTTAGTTACAAAACTGAAATCATGTGTGAAGCTTGCCAAAAAGGAAAACAAAAAAAGAACTCCTTTACCACTAAGAACTCAATCTTTACCTCAAAACCCCTTGAGCTCTTACATATATATCTTTTTTCTAGTAACAACAGTCTCTGTAAGTGGAAAGAAATATGGCTTTGTTATACTATATGATTACACTAGGTGGACATGTGTAAAATTGTTAAAAATTAAGGATGAATCCCACAAAGTTTTTATCATAATTTGCAAGCAACTAATGAATGAAAAGGTCTTAAGATTGTAACAATCAGAAATGATCACGGAGGAGAATTTTAAAACAAGTTCTTTGAAAGTTTTTGTGATGAGAATGAAATATCTCACAACTTCTTATTTCCTAGAACACCCTAACAAAATGTAGTTGTAGAAAGAAAGAATACATCACTCCAAGAAATGGACAAAACCATATTAAATAAGATGAATGTTGCAAAATACTTTGGGGCAAAAGCAATTAACATTGCATCTTATTTTCAAAATAGAGTCTTAATGAGGTCTATATTGAATAAAACACCATATGAATTGTGGAAAAAATCCTAACATCTCTTACTTTAAACAATTTGGTTGTACTTATTATATATTGAATGCTAAAGATAAATTTGGTAAATTTGATTTTAGATCCAAAAAGTGTACCTTCATTGGATACTCTGAAAGATCTAAGGCTTATAGAGTGTTTAATAGGGAAACTCGTATTATGGAAGAATCCATACATGTTAAATTTGATGACAAACAACTTGACCTTGAAAAGTCAAAGCAAGATAGTGATAGTGCATGTTTACCGGAACCAGAGGGAGCAGATGCAGAAAAACCAGAAGAACCTGCAAAATTTGAGGATACAAGCAAATAAGAAGAAGATGACAAATCTTTTGAGAATGAATCTGATCAAGTAAGAAATAGTCAAGGTAAGTCAGAAAGAAGATCTAGATGGAAGTACAAGTCATATCATCCTGAAACTTTAATAATTAGAAGTGAAAGTGATCCTTTGATGACCAAATCATCACTAAAAGATACCACTTTATTTGACTTACTCTCATCAATTGAGCCTACCTTTGTTGTTGAAGCATTGGTAGATGATGGATGGATTCTTGCAATGCAAGAAGAGTTAAATGAATTCAAGAGGAAAGATGTTTGGGATCTAGTACCTACACCAAAGAAGAACATTATTGGAACCTAGTGTATTTTCAGAAACAAACTTAATGAAAAAGGTGAAGCGGTTAGAAACAAGGCAAGACTTGTCGCACAAGGCTACAGTCAGCAAGAGAGCATTGATTACACTAAGACATTTGCTCTAGTGGACAGGTTATAAGCTATTCGTATCTTACTTTCTTTTGCCGCAAATAACAACATTAGATTATTTCAAATGGATGTTAAAAGTGCTTTTCTTAATGGTTATATAAGTGAAAAAGTCTATGTTAAACAACTTCTAGGTTTTGAAAGTTCTGAATTTCCAAATCATGTTTTTAAACTTAGGAAATCTATGTATGGTCTAAAACACCTAAGGCATGAATTATTTACAAGAAGATTTGAATTATTTATAAGAAGATTTGATCAATATTTATCACTATAAGATATTAATTATTTACAAGAAGATTTGATAAAGATTTATCACAAGAAGATATTAATTATTTACAAAGAGATATGAATTATTTTCAAAGATATGATTCAAAATTTGAAAAAGGACAATATATTGAATAGAACTTAGTCATATTCCTACTTGTGAAAGTTCAAGAACCGGTCCAACACTATGTTCCCACCCAGATCAAACAAACAGTATAAAGGAAGTTTCCTTTGAAGAATTTGTGAAAGCAATATTAACAAAATACGAACACTATCAATCTAAAGAATTTACAAATTTAATCTGAACAGAATCAATCTAGAATAACTTCTCAGATTGGACTCATAAATAAAGAATTGACTAAAGAACATATTAACAAAAAGCATCTTATTCAGAATAATTTTTGAATAAGATCATTATTGACCAAGCAAGAAATGAAGATACAATTCACAATTAAAAAAACACTAAATTGAAGCCTTAATTTTATCTATAAATAGATACTCAAGGTTGAAGAAGAAGATCATCAAAAAATCAGAAAAGAGAGAAGAACTCAAGGTCAAAATTCCAAATTCATTTTAGAGTTCAGATAGAGAAACACTTGTTCAAATGAGAAATATTTCTAAGCGTCTAAGTGTTTTTCTCATATTGTGATAGCCATTTTTATAATCAGCTTGTCATAAGCAACTACTCAAATTCTAAACCTTTGTATTCAAACCCGATAGTGGTGTTAGTGTGCCTTCAACAATATGGGGTTATCAGATTGCGTGGAGAAGATTTGGCTGGTAGAGTCAAGGTGTGTGTGTTCGTCAAAAGTCTGGGGTTGTTAGACTAATTGAGAAGATTGGCTGGGAGTGTCAGGTGCTTTGTAATTCAAGTTGTTGAATTAGTGGATTAAATCATTTTGAGTAAAAAGACTAGATGTAGCCAAGTTAGTGGTGAACCAAGATAAACTACTTGTGCCACCGCATTCCTGCACTCCAAGGTTTTGTTATTGCTTCTACTCCAAGTAAATCATAAGTTTGGACCAGTTTAATCAAATAATGAAAAAGTTATCAACTTTATCAAATACAATTCAATCTCCATTATCGTGTTTTCACATTCATTTTTTACTACATAGTTTGAGTTGTAATATCTTTTGTGCTTAAATTTGTTCAACTACACTTGAAGTGTAAATCACTTCTATCTCTCGTTTTAATATTATTGGAAGCAATCCCATAGTTCAAGAGAGGTGATATCTCTTGTAATAGGAAGCTCTTCTTTAAAGATAAATTTTGTTTGAAGAGTTCTCTTAGGTTGTTAAAGGTTTCTTGCTAATCTTGTTTTGAAAGCTTTGTTATAATAATAATAATAATAATAATAATAATAATAATAATAATAATAATAATATTAATAATAATAATAATAATAATAATAATAATATTGTTTCTAAAACTAGACGTAATCCTTAGGTTGGTTGAATCGGTATAATTCTTTGTGTGCTCCCTTCTCTCTCCTCTTTTATTTCTACACATTTACTTTTTGCACTTTATTTTTTTGCCTCGCGTCTAATTTTAATTTATTTTCAAACACTACATTTAATTTACTCAATTTTTTTAAGTGCTTATTTTATTTTTAAAGTTTACAATTCACCCCCTTTTACGTCTAGAGCCGCTTATTTAAGAAGTGGCATTAAAGTCCAACTTGTGTAAAGACTAATCTTCTCAAGAGCCAAGACGGTTTCAAACAATGATTCCTTCAATCGACCCATCTTTCAATGGTGATTGGTATGACTATTGGAAAGAGAGAATGCAAATTTCTATTGAGGCTTGTTGTCACGAATGGTCCATTAATTCCCAAACATCATGTTAATGGCGTAAAGGTGGACAAACCTAGAGATCTTTGGACGAAAGATGAAAATGAAAAAGTAAAATAGAATTTTAAAACAAATAACACAATCACCCCCACCTTGAGTATCTACAAGTTTTTTTGAATTTTACATTGTAAAACCACAAAAGAAATGTGAGACACCCTTCTAGTGACCTATGATGGTATTGCTGAGGTCAAAAGGGTTAGGATTAGCATACTAACCCATGAGTATGAATTTTTAGGGTAAAACTTGACAAAAACATCCTAGAGATGGAAAAGCGATTCATCCACATAGTTAATCATATCAGAACTCTTGGGGAAAAACTTCAAATATGAGGATTTAACTAACAAAGTTCTAAGATGCTCGAATCGTAGTTGGCAACCTAAAGTAACTACGATTGTTGAATCTAAGGATTTAGCTTCTATGAAATTAGCTACTTTGTTTGGTAAATTGCAGGAACATGAGCTCAAACTAAATCACCTTGCTCAAAGCGAAGAAGGTGACAAGAAAA
Organism: Cicer chorassanicum; assembly: GCA_037974735.1. Classification (NCBI taxonomy): domain Eukaryota; kingdom Viridiplantae; phylum Streptophyta; class Magnoliopsida; order Fabales; family Fabaceae; genus Cicer; species Cicer chorassanicum. The sequence goes on from JBBPBP010009779.1 coordinate 32,731,507, forward strand.
AGGAAGGACATGGACTTAAAACAAACATCAAAGAAAGAGATGTGGAATATTATGATAGCCTTAAAGGAGAAGATAAAAACATAAGCTTGGTAGTTCGAAGGTTCAAAAAGTACATGAGGCTTAAAGGCAAAAGTAAACAATTTTCAAGTCCATCCAAAAAGAATGAGGAATGAACGTCCTTCAGTCCAGCATGCTACAAATATTGTAAGAAATGTCACATAAAACCAAATTGTCCCCTAAATCAAAAGAAACATGAAAAAATGGACAATCAATCCCAAAGGATCCAACAGGAAGTGTAACACCCTTTATTTTAATTAATTAATTTAAAATCCTTAGTTTTGTTTATTCTATTTGATTAATTCAGTGTGACGAGAGTAAGATAATTATTCCTTGGATGTTCAATTATTTGAGGAAGTATTTTTATATTAATTCGTTAATTGTTGGGATTTTTGTTATTAACTAATTAAAAATCGTAGGAATATTTGTCTTAGAGTGAGCAATGACTAAGTCAAAATTGAATCACCCACACTACCACTCTTGATAACTATATTCTATTTCTAATAGAATTTAGTTATAGAACCGTGCGTTTTCTCCCCTATGTCCATTCAAATGTGTAACAAGCAAGAATAAATACATGAATGTCAATTAATTCCTAACGGTGAGTCATTGAATGATATTATTCCAATTGAATTCCTTATTCATGTGTGCAATTAACCTCAATGAAGAGAAATATTCATTCTCTCTAATCAGCTCCACGCCTCCTTCATTAGTCGCATACACCTCTCATTCGTACAACACGATTAAACTTGCAATAGAGCAAAAAGAAGTCCTAATCACCCACACGCCATTACCAACATTATACTTATCTCAAATATTTTATAAACCAATTAAACAACCACCCCCACATTCCCTCGCAATCTGATTGAAGTTCTAAACTTTCGTTTCTACATCTTGGTGAGATTTTCGAGGACTATATAGTGTCACCTGAAAGGAAAGCACTCAAGGTAAGGGCTTTTCCCCATGCAAGGTTAGGCCGGATAATAAGTTTATAATTTGTAAGATATTGATATGATGTCTTAAAAGAAAAATGTTGATTCTATGTTTGTCTTAGAGAATTTAACTAAAATGTTTTGTCTTTATGACTAATATGTTTACCTTGATAAAATTAATTATAAAATTTTGTCTTTATGACTAATATTGTTGTCATATATTTGATGTAAAGTTACAATTTTTCTGTTGTTTAGGTATACTTAATTATAAAGTTATGATTTCTATTATGATCTCATGAGTAATATGTTTGTTCGGATGTTTTTAATTAAAAGTTTCAATTTTTGTACTATTTTGTTTCAAAGTTTTGATTTTTATCAATACTATATGACTCTTGAGGGAATTGATGAAAAGTTCTAATTTTTAATTGTGATGTGTTTAGTGGTAAACTTTGAGTTGTATGTCTAAATGACTGATAATTGGGAGAAATTTTATAGTAAAAGAAATAAAGTTTATATTTGTATGTGTTCTTCGTTATTTGAGTTTTGATGTCTATCAATAACACATGGCTAATCCAATTTTATAGTTTATAAAATGAAATTTGTGACTCTAAGATATTTATTCGCGTGTTTGTGTGTTATATATTTGGGATAGTAAAATTACTGATTCTCGATTGTAAGCATCCATGAGAATAAAATGTTGATGTCATATGTGATTAAAATTTAACCTTGAATATTTTTATCTTTTTGGTTGCCTAAGTGGCTGGTCATTTGTGTTTTAAATATTATTATCTTTGTAGTTGCCTAAGTGGCTGGTGATTTGTGGTTTGAATAGTTTTCTCTTTGTGGTTGCCTAAGTGGCTGATTATTCGTGTAATGACATTTTCTTTGTGATTGCCTAAGTGGCTAGTGATTTGTAAATTTCGAGCATCATTATCATTTCATGACATATCGTATGCATCTTTGTGGACGCCTATGTGGCTGGTTTAATTTTCCACATTGGTATGGGTGACTTCTGTGTGGACGCATGTGTGGCTGGTTATATCTGGATCATATATGTTTAGGAGCATGCATAGCTTGCATACATTTTATTGTTATTTTTATTTTGATCTAATTATGTGCTCTAATGTGAGTTGCTACTCGATTTATTTAGATGTCTTTTTATGATTTTTGATACATCTCAGTGAATGATAAAAAAAATCAATTTCTCTAAATCTTTTATGATAAAAAGATTTTATATTTATATTTTATGGTTATTAACTGATTATTTGGTTTAATTTTTGCCGTGGGATGAACTACCCCTTACACCAACATTTATGTACTAACGATCTCGAAGAGTTGCATGAATGACATATGCTTGGCGCACGCGCGTGGGAAAAAGGGGTATTTTAATTAAAAAATAATGTTTGTAGTGATAAGACCGATGTGGTACATTTTTAAAGTTTATTTACTTTTCATCGTAAATTTTAAATAGAAATGCGGAGGTGAGATCCTTCTGCTAGGAAAAATCTGAATCAGTTGTTTTTATTTCACTTAAGGAGAATTTATTCTATTTTAGGACGTAAGTGAAAGTTTTCTACAATTAGCAAATTATCTTTACGAAAATAATAACAATAATATCCAGTAAAATTGCGTCGTGTTATTTCATAAAAATGAAACCAATCTATTTACTAGTGAAATTTTATTGATCACATGATGAACTACTTTCTTTTAAAAAAAAATTATGTCATTTTTGAAATAAAACAAATATTTTTAAGTAATGTCTTATCAAAATCCGGGGCGTTACATTATGGTATCAGAGCACTAATTCTCGGACTTTGGTGGGGTGGGACGCGTCGTGTATGTCGCATGTTTTCTGATGTTGCTCGTGTTAATTGTCTGATTTTCTAACTATTTGAGTTTTACTAATTATTTAAATTTCTATTATGTGTCATTAATTATGTAATCTCCTTGAAATTGAAATTTACTAATTACTCAAATTTTATTACGTGTCATTAATTGTGTAACCTCCTTGAATTTGAAATTTTACTAATTATTTAAATTTCTATTATGTGTTATTAAGTGTGTATCCTTTTAAATTTCTATTATGTGTTATTAATTATGTAACCTCCTTGAATTTGAAATTTTACTAATTATTTAAATTTATATTATGTGTTATTAATTGTGTAACCTCTTAAATTTCTATTATGTGTTATTAATTGTGTAACCTCCTAATTGTTGTAGGTAAATATATGTCTTAAATACTCCATTATTCTATTGTGTATTTAATTGTTTTCAAATATGAAAATCTCTATGTCTACTTGCATGCTTTTATTGGCATTGTCTTTTATATCTTTAATAAAATTTCTATTTAAGTTGTTACATTTTATTATCTTTTATGAATTTTCTATTTGTTCATCTATGATTGTTTTTGTTTTATTAATTTTAGAGTCTCTACTTCTTGTTCATACTAAGCATTTGATTCTCTAACTATTTTATGTCATTAATGACTTAAATTCCAATTATGTGAATTTAATTGTCTAACTCCTTCGAATAATTGTGATGAAAAATATGTCTTAAATTCTTGATCTTAGGATTAGAACTAATTTTAATTTAATTCATGCATTTGATCCTATGATTGTATGATATTGCGAATTATGAGCTTTCATCATGTGATCTAAATATATGTAACTAAGAGAATATTCTAAACCCTAAATTATCTATAATTGTATGATCCCCAAGATAGAAGGGAATGAAAATACATAAAAAGTTGTATTGGAGGGATTCTGGCTAAGGAAAGACTTGGTTATTAAGTGGTCCATTGACCCACCTCTCTTTCTTGAGAACCCCTCCAAAACACGACTTGTTGCATACTCCAACTTACTATATAGTGTTCAATAAAAAACTTCCTTACTACCCTAGAGTTAAAATTATGTCGTAATATTTTCCTAATTAGGAAGCGTTATGGCTCGTCGCACAAACTGATCGGTTCCCCAAGGAGGAAATGACATGACTGAAGCGATCCAAGCCATGAATGCAATGGCCGCTGCAATGGCCCAACAAGTCGCGGTCCAGGCTCAACGAGATGAACAGAGGGATCAGAGGGAAGAAACAGTTAGGGCAACAAGAGCATTGAGCGAATTTCGTCGCCAAGATCTACCTAAATTCAAAGGGGAGCATGACCCCTACAAGGCCGATCTTTGGCTGCAAGAAATTGAGAAGATCTTCGAGATCCTACACTGCCATGACAATGCGAAAGTGGAGTATGCAACCTATTTAATGATTTGTGAAGCTGGATATTGGTGGCGAGGTGCGAAGACAATGATGGAGACAAATCATGAAGAGCTGACCTGAGAGGCTTTCAGGAATAAGTTCCTAGACAAATACTTCCCGAAGAGTGCTAGGGCGGAGAAGGAGGCCCAATTTCTGAAGTTGTATCAAGGGAATCTCACAATAGCAGAATATGCAGCAAAGTTCGAGTCCCTATCAAAGCATTTCCGCTATTTCCTAAATCAGATAGATGAAGAATACACGTGTGAGAGGTTCCAAAGCGGGCTTAGGTATGAGATTAAGGAGTTAGTGGGGCCCTTGGAGATACGCCAATATCAAGTACTAGTGGAGAAATGCAAGAAAGTGGAGCAGATGAAACAGAGTCGTCTGAATAGGGGTGTTGTAGGTGGACCCATCAGACCTCAGGTAGAGATTTAAATTCGTTCATATCATGAGATCCATAAGCTTGGCCTCTAAATGTTAATATTTGAAATAGGAGCATAACGACCAACAAAATAGGGGCAGGCAACATCAACAACACAAGTCGTATGCCCGACCACAGGGGAATGCTAGAGATCAACCCCGACCTCAAAACGGGGAAGGTCAAGGGCCAAAAAACTCCAAGGCGTACCCTATCAGGTGTTTTCGCTACAACAGGGAAGGACACAAGATATCTGAGTGACCAATCAGACCTAGAGTTTGTTACATCTGTCAGAAACTAGACCATCTTGCAAACAAATGCCTGAACGGAAGGATGATAGAGCTGCCAACCACAACAATATCAACAAAATTCTTGCACGCCCTACTGCCAAGGGACGTGTCTACCATATCAATGGAGAGGAAGCCCCATCTTCATCTGAACTTATCCAAGGTGAGTGTTTAATCGCTGGAAAATCACTTAATGTAATATATGATTCAGGGGCAACACACTCGTTCATTTCATTGGATTTGGTGGATTCACTCTAACTTGTTGTTACTACCTTGCCGTTTGATTTGGTGGTTACCCTACCTTCTATCGAATCGATGAAATATAATACGGCTTGCTTGCAATGCCCGTTGATTGTGTTTGATATGAAGTTCAACGTTGATTTGATTTGTATTCCCCTCAAGCATTTGGGAGTGATCCTTGGGATGGATTGGTTGTCACGCCATTATGTTCTATTGGATTGCGCTCGTAAGTCGGTGATATTCCCAGACCCAGGTGTTTCTCGATTCCTCGATACCAATAGATTGAACTTCGCTTTGAAAGAGGGAGTTCAGAAATGTGTTTCTCTCAACTCAGTTAGTATGAAGCTAGAGGTGGAGGTAGACGGGATTCTTGTGGTCGAAGATTTTCCAAAGGTATTTCCGCCAGATGTACCAGGATTAACCCCACTTCGTGACATTGAATTCTCAATTGATGTGACTCCGGGTACAGGACCTATTTCTATTGCCCCATATAGAATGTCTCCATCGGAATTGTCATAGTTGAAAAATTAGTTGGAGGACCTTTTGTCTAAACAGTTCATACGACCGAGTGTCTCACCTTGGGGAGCGCCGGTGCTCCTAGTGAAGAAGAAGGGTGGAAGGTCCAAACTTTGTGTCGATTACCGCCACCTTAACAAAGTCACCATCAAAAATAGGTATACCTTGCCACGCATTGATGACTTGATGGACCAACTCAAAGGAGCAATCATATTTTCAAATATTGATGAAGTCGGGGTACCATCAGATTCAAGTGAAGGAAGAAGACATTCCTAAAACAGCATTCAGAACTCGCTATGGACACTTTGAGTATTTGGTGATGCCTTTTGGTGTCACCAATGCACCAGCTATTTTCATGAATTACATGAATTGTATATTTCACCCCTTCTTAGACAAATTTGTGGTGGTCTTCATTGATGACATATTGATCTATTCTAAGAGCCGAGAGGAACATGAAGTTCACCTACGTCAATTTTTGCAAGTCTTGAGCGATAAGCGATTGTATGCTAATTTGGGGAAATGTGAATTTTTGTTAGAGGAGGTGAAATTCTTGGAACATGTCATTTCAAAGGAAGGTATCGCTGTCGACCCAACTAAAGTAGAAGTTATGGTGGCATGGAAACAACCACAGACCGTCACAGAGATTAGAATTTTTTGGGCTTGGTTTGATACTATAGAAGATACATTGAGGGTTTTGCTAAGATTGCAGCGCCGTTGACACAACTCACAAAGAAAAATCATATATATGCATGGACGGAGGAATGTGAAAAGAGTTTTCAGCTGATGAAAAAGAAGCTAACTACATCACCGGTGTTGGTGTTGCCACAACCAAAAGAACCATATGAAGTTTACTATGATGCTTCTTTACAAGGATTGGGTTGTGTACTTATGCAGAACAAACAAGTGGTAGCATATGCTTCAAGACAGTTGAAGGTGCATGAGAAGCATTATCCCACGCATGACATGGAGTTGGCTGCAATAGTTTTTGCACTAAAGATTTGAAGGCACTATCTGTATGGGTGCAATTTTGATGTATACATCGACCATAAAAGTTTGACATACTTGTTCTACCAGAAGGAGCTTAATATCCGACAACGGAGATGGATGGAGTTCAACAAGGATTATGAGTTCACGTTGCATTACCACCCATGAAAAGCAAATGTGGTGGCTGGTGCCATGAGTAGAAAGCGAGCCCTTTGTCATCCATAACATTGAAAGGATTAGAGTTATTAGAGAATTTTCGTGACTTGGATCTTAATCTGGATTCCTTGTCGGAAAAAGTACAATGTGGAACAATCATCGTAGATAATAAACTGATGAATGAGATAAAAACCCTTCAAGCGACCAATGAGGCTATTCAGGGGAGACAAAAATTGGTTGAGACTGGCAAGGCTTCCGAATTTGAAATGGGTCTAGATAATATTTTGTGGTGTAATAAACGTATTTGTGTGCCCGATAATGCTGAGTTAAGAAAGACTATTTTGGATGAGGCCCACAAGAGCAAACTGAGTATTCACCCTGGTACTACGAAGATGTATGTATAAAGACCTGAAGCAGAAATTTTGGTGGCCAAGAATGAAGAAACAAATGGCGGAATATGTGGCGTCTTGCCTGACTTGCCAGAAGGCTAAGGTTGAACACCAAAAACCTGTTGGATTGTTGCAGTCATTAGATGTACCAGTGTGGAAATAGGAAAGCATATCTATGGACTTTGTGGTGGCATTACCTAAGACTTAGAAGAAATTTGACTCCATTTGGGTGATTATTGACAGGCTCACAAAATCCGCCCATTTCATACCTGTAAGGACTACTTACAATGTATCTAAGCTTGCAGAGATCTACGTTGCTGAGATTGTTAGATTACACGGGATACCATCCAACATTGTGTCTGATAGAGATCCAAAGTTCACTTCTCGTTTGTGGAAGCATTGCATGAGGCATTGGGGACTAGATTGAGATTGAGTTCCGCCTACCACCCTCAAACCGATGGTCAAACTGAAAGGACTATTCAGACTTTAGAGGATTGCTAAGAGCTTGTGCATTAGATAACCGAGGAAGTTGGGATGATCTATTGTCTCTTGTTGAATTTACCTACAACAATAGCTATCATGCAAGCATCGGGATGACACCATACGAGGCTTTGTATGGACGCAAGTGCCAAACTCCCTTGTGTTGGTATCAGGATGGTGAAAACTTGATCTTAGGGCCAGAGTTGGTGCAACAGACTACAAAGAAGGTACGCCAGATCCAAGAGCGAATGAGAACGGCAAAAAGCAGGCAGAAGAGTTATGTTGATCGACATAGGAGACCTCTGGAGTTTCAGGAGGATGAACATGTATTCTTGAGAGTGACACCTACTACTAGAGTTGGTAGGGCATTAAAGTCTAAGAAGCTTACTCCGAAGTTTATTGGACCATACCAAATTCTTCGACGTGTAGGTCCAGTGGCCTATCAGATTGTTTTACCACCGAATTTGGCCAATTTACATGATGTGTTCCATGTGTCACAACTGAGGAAGTACATGGCAAATCCATCCCATATTATTGCGCCCGATGATATTCAATTGAAGGAGAATCTTTCCTTCGGGGTATCACCGATAAGCATCACAGACAGAACTACCAAGCATTTGAGGGGAAAGGAAATTCCCTTGGTTAAGGTGATTTGGAACCGGACGAATGGAGATGCTACTTGGGAGTTGGAGGAGAAGATGAGGGAGCTCTACCTAGACCTTCTAGATACCTCTTAGTTTAGAGGACGAAACTATTTTAAGGGGGTAAGTATTGTAACACCCTTTATTTTAATTAATTAATTTAAAACCCTTAGTTTTGTTTATTCTATTTGATTAATTCAGTGTGACGATAGTAAGATAATTATTCCTTGGATAGTCAATTATTTGATGAAGTATTTTTATATTAATTAATTAAATGTTGGGATTTTTGTTACTAACTAATTAAAACTCGTAGGAATATTTGTCTTAGAGTGAGCAATGACTAAGTCAAAATTGAATCACCCACACTACCACTTGTGATAACTATATTCTATTTCTAATAGCATTTAGTTATAGAACCGTGCGTTTTCTCCCTTGTGTCCATTCAAATGTGTAACTAGCAAGAATAAATACATGAATGTCAATTAATTCCTAACGGTGAGTCATTGAATAATATTATTCCAATTGAATTCCTTATTCACGTGTGCAATTAACCTCAATGAAGAGAATTATTTCTTCTCTCTGATAAGCTCCACGCCTCCTTTATTAGTCGCATACACCTCTTATTCGTACAACACGATTAAACTTGCAATAGAGCAAAAAGAAGTCATAATCACCCACACGCCATTACCAACATTATACTTATCTCAAATATTTTCTAAACCAATTAAACAACCACCCCCACATTCCCTCGCATTTTGATTGAAGTTCTAAATTTTCATTTCTGCATCTTGGTGAGATTTTCGAGGGCTATATAGTGTCACCTGGAAGGAAAGCACTCAAGGTAAGGGATTTTCCCCATGTGAGGTTAGGCCGGATATTAAATTAATAATTTGTAAGATATTGATATGATGTTTTGATGTCTCAAAAGAAAAATGTTGATTCTATGTTTGCCTTAGAGAATTTAACTATAATGTTTTGTCTTTATGAGTAATATGTTTACCTTGATAAAATTAATTATCAAATTTTGATTTTTATTATTATAACATGAGTAATGTGCTTGTTGTCATATATTTGATGTAAAGTTACAACTTTTCTGTTGTTTAGGTATATTTAATTATAAATTTATGATTTTTATTATGATCTCATGAGTAATATGTTTGTTAGGATGTTTTTAATTTAAAGTTTCGATTTTTGTGCTATTTCATTTCAAAGTTTTGATTTTTATGAATACTATATGAGTCTTGAGGGAATTGATGAAAAGTTCTAATTTTTAATTGTGATAACATGATTAAGTTGATTTTTGTGATGTGTTTAGTGGTAAACCTTGAGTTGTATGTCTAAATGACTAATAATTGGGAGAAATTTTATAGTAGAAGAAATAAAGTTTATATTTGTATGTGTTCTTCATTATTTGAGTTTTGATGTCTATCAATAACACATGGCTAATCCAATTTTATAGTTTATAAAATGAAATTTGTGACTCTAAGATATTTATTCGCGTGTTTGTGTGTTATATATTTGGGATGGTAAAATTACTGATTCTCGATTGTAAGCATCCATGAGAATAAAATGTTGATGTCATATGTGATTAAAATTTAACCTTGATTATTTTTATCTTTGTGATTGCCTAAGTGGTTGGTCATTTGTGTTTTAAATATTATTATCTTTGTGGTTGCCTAAGTGGCTGGTGATTTGTGGTTTGAATAGTTTTCTCTTTGTGGTTGCCTAAGTGGTTGGTTATTCGTGTTATGACCTTTTCTTTGTGGTTGCCTAAGTGGCTAGTGATTTGTAAATTTCGAGCATCATTATCATTTCATGACATATCATATGCATCTTTGTGGACGCCTGTGTGGCTGGTTTAATTTTCCCCATTGGTATGAGCGACTTCTGTGTGGATGCCTGTATGGCTGGTTATATGTGGATCATATATGTTTAGGAGCATGCATAGCTTGCATACATTTTATTGTTATTTTTATTTTGATCTAATTATTTGCTCTAAGGTGAGTTGCTACTCGATTTATTTAGATGTCTTTTTATGACTTTTGATACATCTCTGTGAATGATAAAAAAATCAATTTCTCTAAATCTTTTATTACAAAAAAGATTTTATATTTATATTTTATGGTTATTAACTTATTATTTGGTTATTTATATTTATATTTTTTGGTTTATTATATTTATATTTTTTGGTTTAATTTAGGTACTAACAATCTCGAAGAGTTGCATGAATGACATTTGCTTGGGGCACGCGCGTGGGAACAAGGGGTACTTTAATTAAAAAATAATGTTTGTAGTGATAAGACCGATGTGGTACATTTTTAAAGTTTATTTACTTTTTATTGTCAATTTTAAATAGAAATGCGGAGGTGATGTCCTTCCGCAAGGAAAAATCTGAATCAGTTGTTTTTATTTCACTTAAGGAGAATTTATTCTATTTTAGGACGTAAGTGAACATTTTCTACAATTAGCAAATTATCTTGACCAAAATAATAACAATAATATCCAGTAAAATTGCGTTGTGTTATTTCATAAAAATGAAATCAATCTATTAACTAGTGAAATTTTATTGATCACATGATTAACTACTTTCTTTTAAAAAAAATTATGTCGTTTTTGAAAGAAAACAAATATTTTTAAGTAATGTCTTATCAAAATCCAGGGCGTTACAGGAAGAAAGGCTTACATTTCTTGGGATGACAACGATATGGATTCATCTTAAGATTCCAAAAATGAAGAAGCAAGTTTGTGTCTCATGGAAAAAATTAACAGAACAAGGTAAATTCTTGTGAAATCGAACCTAAACTAACTTATGATGATTTGCCTGCTATTTGTTAAGAATTAAATGATGAGTCAAATAAACTTAGGAAAGTTATCTCTACTTATAACAAAACTATTTCCACTCTTCATTCAAAAATTGACATTTTAAACAAGGAAATAGAAGTTCTTAAAGAGAAACACATTTTCGTAAGTGAAGTTCTCCCCCAACTTATAGTGAAAACGGAAAAGGAAAAAAAATGTTTTGAAAATAAAATTGAAGATTTGCATAATACACTTGCAAAATTTACTATGAGGAGAGCCAATTTGAACATTATTTTTGAAAATCAAGAGAGAACCTATGATAAAGCCAGTTTGGGTTATCATCCAAAAAACCATGAAAAACATTTCAAAAAATATTTTAGCCCAAACTTGACTTCTAGTAGTCCCTTTGCTAATTGTTTTTATTGTGAAAGAAAATGTCATACATTCTCTATTTGTAATTTTATATAGAAAGGAAATGAATTACATGCGTAGATGTTTTGCAAATGGTATAATTCCCAAAACTAACACACAAAAACCCAAAATGGTTTGGGTACCAAAAGTTAAAACTTGATCTTGTGATGAAGGTGTGCTTGAAGGCCAAAAACTCAAATTGGTATCTTAATCATTAGTGTTGTTTCCCTTACCCCATTATTGAAACTGTTCTACTTGTTGATGGCTTGAAATACAATTTGCTAAGTATTAGTCAATTATGCGATAAATGTAGTGACTTTGTATTTGATTCTTCTAAATGCACAACCATGGATTCTATTAACAAACAAATTGTTTTGGTTAGTCAAAGAATTGGAAATACCTATATTGTTTATCTAAATGATCTATATTCAAATGATGCATGTTGTCTTATTAGTAAAGAGAATGAAACTTGGTTGGCATAGGAGAATAGTTCATATCCACATGGACCATTTAAATGAACTTGTTTACAAAAACTTAGTAATTGGCCTACCAAAGATCCATTTTAAAAAAGAAAAACTTAGTTCATCATTGACTTTATACTCCACCAATTTATTAATATCCACACAACCAAGTATTTGAATGATCATATTCCAGAATAAAAAAATTGAATTAAAATGATTTTTTATTTCACGAAATTTGTTCATAATTACATATTAATCATACTCAATAACGCAAAAATTTAAAAACACATAAACTTCCAAAAACACATCTATTTATTTACTACATGAAAACCATTTATACAAATGATCGTTTGAGTAACTGATAGATTAACTAATCTAATCTAGAAAGAATATAAAATAATAAGCAACAATAGATAAACAATTAACTTCTTGATATATATATTGGATGGATTAAATTACATCTCATAGTTTTGGAATCTCAAAAGTTGTACCTTAATCTCTTTATGAGTAAATTTATATATTAAAAAGAGGGTGCAAGATTACGATCATGTTATTCAAATTAGATATGGAAAATTTGGCGCAAGATAATGATTACCTTCTAATGTTGTCAAACTAATCGCAAAATGGTACTTGTTAAACGTCATGCTAAAAAGTATGAATTGTTTTTTTATACCTAAAGACAGTAGCATGGCATCTTGAACTTCTATTACTATAGTGTACCGCATCCATGTTTATAAATTATAATATTTTGAGCATTTATGTAAGGTCATAGAAGGAATTTTCACCGGAATATCCTACTTTTTAGAAAAGGTAACTGAAGTGTCCCATTCAGAAAAAAATGCGAAATTGTCTTACTTTTTAGCCGCAGTTGCTCATCGCAACCTAGGGATGCGACGAGGTGAAGGAGTTATTTTTTTACGTTATAGTAGGAGGTCGCATCTTGGGGATGCGACTATGTACTTTTTTTTTGTTACATTTTATTTATGGGTATAATTATTATTTAATTAATTAAAATAATTAAAATATTTTAAAAATCAAAATAATAATAATAAATAGAATACATTATTAAATAATAATAATAATTTTAATTTTAATTTTAATAATATTATTAATATTAGTGACTTATTGTTAATTTAAATTAATTATAAATAATTAAAATATTTAAAAAACCAAAATAGTAATAATAATAAAATAAAATACATTATTAAATAATAATAGTAATTTTAATAATATTATTAATATTAGTGACTTATTGTTAATTTTAATTAATTATAAATAATTATAACAATTAAAAAATCAAAATACTAATAATAAATTAAATTACATTATTAAGTAATATTAACAATAATAATTTTAATAATAATAATAAAAAGAAAATTATATTAATAAACTAAAATAAAAATACATTAAATTGAAAGAAAAAAATACATTAATTGAAAATAAAAAATACATTAATTTAAAGAAAAAAAATACATTAATTTTGAGTAGATGTGCCAACAGCGTTTGGACAATGTTTCCTAGTATGACCAGAGACTCGACATAATCCGCACTTTCTTGACACTCTTTCTATAGTGTCCATTTATGTTCTAATGCGTTTGCTCTTTGGGCGACCTTTCTTGACTCTCCGCATTAGTGGATTGTGACACACCTTAACACCTTTATATTATGGCCAATATCCTTCGTTTGGTATAGTGTTGAACATTTCTTCGTACACTTTTAGTACCGTTTCCACTTTATACACATTAGGTATAAGGCTCAAATAATCATATTTGATGCTAGAACATGCTGCTATCACATGTGAACAAGGCAGATGTTTAGCTTGATATTTCTCACAGTCGCACCAATTGTTAAAAAGGTTTACATTGAAATGACCAATTGGCCGCCCTTCTCTTGGAACTACTGTCTCGTGGACCATGAAAGTATGGTTGCTCCGATCAAAACTATCGACTCTATGACTATTGGATTTATGTATTTCTGATTTCATAAAATTTATGCATAGTTCTGTGTATACCTGACCAGAAGCTAAAATTGATGCGTGTTGTTTTTCCATGGTTGGAAACAGTGACCCTATTTTATAATATGTTGATTGCACCAAAGCAGTGATGGGAAGGTTGCGTGGTCCTTTTAATACTCCGTTAATCGACTCCACAAGGTTGGTGGTCATATGACCCCAACGGCTACCTCCATCAAATGCTTGAATCCAATCTTGTCGCGGTATGTTGTCTAACCATTTCAACGCTTCTGGGTTTACGATGCCGATTTCTCTACGGTAGTACCGATATGTAGGCTCATTAATTGAGTAACTTGTATTGAAACAGTAGACAATTATTACCCATAGAAATTAAGAATGAAGTTATTGTCCATAAGGGTTCGCTTCCTGGGGATGCGACGTCCAACTGGGCGCGTGTAGTAAGGCTTTGCAATCTGGGCCTGCGATTTCCTATATAAGGCCACCAAACACTCATTTCCAATCACACTTCCTCAACATTGTCAAACTCACCACTATAATTCACATAGCTAACACTTTCTTCAACATTCAAAGTCACAATTACTGATGGAATTATCTACGAATCACAGAGCTGACATTCGATACATTAACGCATTTGTAAGTATTTTATATTATTGTCAATAATATTAAATTTTTTTTATTATTGTTACATATATTATTTTCAAATAAATTTACTTAGTATTTTATATTATTTTCAATAATATTGATTTTTTTATTATTGTTATATATATTATTTTGAAATAAATTAGCTTAGTATTATATATTATTGTCAATAATATTGATTTTTTTTATTATTGTTATATATATTATTTTTAAATAAATTAGCTTAGTATTATATATTATTGTCAATAATATTGATTTTTTTTATTATTGTTATATATATTATGTTGAAATAAATTAGCTTAGTATTATATATTATTGTCAATAATATTGAAATTTTTTTTATTATTGTTATATATATTATTTTGAAATAAATTAGCTTAGTATTTTATATTATTGTCAATAATATTGAATTTTTTATTAATTTGAGATACCATCCAAGGACAAACTAAAATGTCATGGTCATGCCAACAAAAGACCGAACGAAGCCATATTACCGTATTTGCAATAGGCCGGATTTGGTGAAGTGATTAAACTTGGAAACTACAAAATAGATGTCGGCCTAATTACAGCTATGGTTGAAAGATGGAGACCAGAAGCTCATACTTTTCATCTGCCAATAGGTGAGTGCACAATTACTTTCGAAGACGTGTACTACATTTTAGGATTAAAGACTTCTGGTTTCCTGTTAGCGGTTCGAATTTTGTGAATGTTAAAGATGTCTGTCAAGAATACTTAGGAGTTATCCCACCTGAGGGAGCAACAAGGGGTAATTTTATAAAATTAAAATGGCTAAAAGATACTTTTGATGGTGTTGGTGAAAATGCATCCGAATTAGAAAAACAAGCAGCGTGTCGGGCATACATACTACGTATGATTGGAGGATTGTTGATGCCGGACAAATTCAACAATCGTGTCCATTTAAAGTATCTTTCACTTTTAGGCGATTTAAATAAAGCATCCCAATATAGTTGGGGTTCGGCAGTTTTAGCAACACTCTATAGAGAATTATGCCTTGCTACAAAACCCGGCGTAATGTCTATCGGAGGATGTGCATTGTTGTTGCAAAACTGGGCATGGTATCGTTTGACTTGTGTCGCTCCAGAATCACCCAGTGCATGGATATGTCCACTTGCACAAAGGTAACTATTGCAATTAATTTTTATATATCTTTTTAAAACTTACTACTTAGTGTATTACTAATTTTATTAATTCTTTTTTATATATTCGACAAATTTAATTCCGGTAGTCTAAATTTCAATAGAGTTCCTCACAACGACATAGAGGGATACCGGAATACAATCGATCATATGATGGTTCAAGAAGTAATATATTCATTCACATTTAGTTGAACTTTTTTAATTATATATTTTTTTTATACCTTTTAATATTTACATTAACCTATTTTTAACATATCAGTTTCGTTGGAGACCGTATCTCAGGTTCCAACACGAGGTATCCGAACAAGAGATGAACACTTGGACTGCATCTACCTATCTGCACTGTTATCATATCGTCGAAAAACATCAAGCAGATAGAGTCACACTTCAGTTCGGCTACCATCAACAAATTCCGCAACTACCAGAGGATATGACAATGTACCATGAGGAGTGGCATCGATGATAACTGGTATGTGGTTTGGAAAGATGAGATTCAACATTGGAATGAACGTCAGAATTATGTATTGCAAGGTCAATTCGTAGAAGGTATTTTATGCCACAGTAAAGAATATATGAATTGGTTCAGAAATCACACCAAATTATACATGTATGTGGAAAGATATATGAGAGATCCACGTTTGCAACCTTCAACATATCCTAATGTTCACTCAACCCCTCAATCAACCCCACAACAACATACCATGCACCAAACACCATCTTTATCATCACCACCACATCTACATGAATCTGCAGATATACCGACTCAGTGCTATGTTCCTTCAGTGCCACCAATACCAACCCCCGTTCATCAACCAGGGACTGGAATTTTCTATAATTTGTTTGGTACTCAATGCACAACTCCTGAGTCGGCTTATGCTGCTTTTGATTCTATGTATAACGTCGAAACTCAAAATTACATGGAAGCAAGTGGTAGTGGTTCTAATCCACATACAGATTATAACGAGGATAATGATCAAATTGATGATCAACCACAACAACCTCAAGCCGTACAAAGGGCTAGACGAGTTCGACGACCGTGTAGATGTGGAACTGGAGGAAATTTAGATGGAAATAATTAATTTTAATTTCATGTATTTTTTTTTTTTATTTTCAATTAATGTATTTTTTTTTTCAATTTAATGTATTTTTATTTTAGTTTATTAATATAATTTTCTTTTTATTATTATCATTATTAAAATTATTATTATTAATATTACTTAATAATAATGTAATTTAATTTATTATTAGTATTTTGATTTTTTAAATGTTATAATTATTTATAATTAATTAAAATTAACAATAAGTCACTAATATTAATAATATTATTAAAATTATTGTTATTATTAAAATTATTATTATTATTTAATAATGCATTTTATTTTATTATTATTATTATTTTGGTTTTTTAAATATTTTAATTATTTATAATTAATTTAAATTAACAATAAGTCACTAATATTAATAATATTATTAAAATTAAAATTATTATTATTATTATTATTTAATAACGTATTCTATTTATTATTATTATTTTGATTTTTAAAATATTTAATTATTTTTAATTAATTAAATAATAATTATACCCATAAATAAAATGTAACAAAAAAAACATATTGCAGTACATGATCGCATCCCCAAGATGCGACCTCCTACTATAACGTAAAAAATAACTCCTTCACCTCGTGGCATCCCCAAGTTGCAATCAGATGACTAAAAAGTAGGGCAATCCCGTATTTTTTTTTGGAGTGGGGCATTACTTTTCCTAAAAAGTAGGATATTCTTGTGAAAATTCCGCCATTGAAAACTGATTTGTATTGGTTTAATACATTGATCGGTAATTTATTGTACAACATTATATAGTAGTCTATTGATTTTTCTCTATAAATTGAGAATTGCATTTAATAAATGTGAATTAGATTAGTAGTTTTTCACAGGAAGTGTACAAAGTGCTTTGATTAATCGGTTTGTTGGACTGCAAAAAAATTTGTACACATTTTCATTGGAAAATTTTGTGTGTTGAGTGTTAATAGTAGTGATTGATGCAAGTGTGAGCCGGAAAAAAGTTATGTATAATAGTTGCAAGATTAAGAAATAAAATATTTTAATTTATTATAAATTGATATACTTTTTAAAAAAGTAAATATATATATATATATATATATATACTAAAAGTTAACAAATAACAAATATCTTATTTTATATTTATTTGATATAATATTTTAAACAATGAATATTAAAAACTTTCTAAAAGTTAACAAATTACAATATCTTATTTTGTGAGTCAAAGAATATTTAGTTTTATAGTTTTAAGTATATTATATTTCACAAATATAATCAATTATGGTAATAATTATTATATTTAATATTAGAATTAATTCAAGTCTATATATAACAGTTAATGTTAGAATT
>JBBPBP010009779.1:32749771-32767992 GCA_037974735.1 Cicer chorassanicum
AAATATAATATTTTATTTATTTTCCTTTGAAAGAAAAGTTTTATTTTATTAAAAAAAGAATAGTTTAATTTATTTCTCACTTTGTCTTACATTATATAACTCGTTTAAGATTTTGACACATGAATTAAAAAATAAAATTAATATCACAAGTTTCATAAAAATATTATAAAATTTACTAAACTACTATTTATTCTCTTATATTCATTACAAGAATTGAAAAGAATACATTAACAATAATTAAAGATATAATGAAAAGTAATAATACTTTATTGATATATTGTATATATATATTAAAGTGATATATAACCAAAATTAGGAAATTTTAAAAAATATCTTATGATTTATGGAGGGTAGTATACAGTATTATTTGTTTTTTTCTCTATATATATATATATATATATATGACATGAAAGCTTGTAGTTACTTGTACATAAATGCTTTCACATAAATTTCGCAAGACACTTGGAAGGCACAACGAGTAGAGATTCATGCACCATATTCTATTGGAGACACCTATTGTTGACTCATTGATTAAAAAGGTGAAGAAGTTAATTATCATTTTAAAAACTCATATATACCTTTTTGACTGAACTTTCAAAGCTCATATCAAAATTTTAATTTTACTTAACTCATGAAGTGCTCTCACATGTGTAACATGGTTTTGTTTTAAGAACGAGATTCAAGAAGATCGAGAATTAAAAAAGCATTGACACAAGGATGGCCCGTAAGGTATGAAAATATATCATTTCTTTAACTATAGCTATTGTAAAATTCTTATTTAGCTCATAGTTATTGTATATGTTTTTATCATTGAGCATAGTAAATTAATTTTCTTGATATTTGCTTACAATATTGTGTTTGGAGAAAGGAAAATGAAGTATAGAGGTATTAAGTTTTGTCTCCCATAGTTTTAAAGGACACGAAGGATTTTGAGGGTAGGAGAGATTTTGACAAGATTCACTCATTTGGTTTAAATATTTGGTGGAGATGAAGGAAAAGAGGGTAAAATAAAATCTACTCTATTTGTTGTCTCCCTACAAAAGTGGGGGATCAAGGGGAGAGGGAAGAAGACATTTTAATATTATAATATTGAATTGTTCAAATCTTGCTAAATCCCTTTAACTTTGTCTAAATATTAATAAAAGTAAGGTAAAAAATGAAAAAGTTACCATTATGTCCCTTTAACTTTTTTAATTGAAGAAATGTAGAATGATGGAATGATATCCCACTTAATGTAAGAAAGAAATTTTTTTTAAGATCTATTAAATACTTAAAAACAATTCACATCTTTTTCTGCTCAACTTGTTATTGTTATCCAGTTCGATATGTATAATATATATTAAAAAAAACATTTGGAAAATGAGAGAATTATTATAGTCATCTAATGTAAAATTTTAAGTCATTTTAATAAATGCATTAATAAAATTATGAACTTTTGTTTCCTCTGAACAAATGCACTTCATAGTAGAAATAGAATTAATATTTTAAAAATCAGATCGGACCAAAAACCGAATAGGTGACCGGTTTGAACGGCTAGTTAGATCGTTATGCTATCAAACAGGTATGAACCGGCTGAAACTCGGTGACTAGCAGTTTTATTGAACCGAACCTGTTTTGAGAAAAACGGATTGTCAATTAAATAAAATAAACTGAAAAGTCACAGCATTTGGGTGTTGAATACAGATCCTAAAAAGTAAAGACCCTTAATAGCCACTAAATATATATAACAAACTTATCAAAACTTGTATTTATTTTTACAACACCAACTATCACTTATGTATTTATTTGATTAAAATTAATTATTTTTTTTAGATAGGATTAATTATTTTATAAGTGTAATTCTTTTTTTTGAAAATTTTAAGAGATTAATTAATTATTCTAGTTGTTTATAAAAATAAAATTAATTATTTTTTTTTAGATAGGATTAATTATTTTATAAGTGTAATTCTTTTTTTGAAAATTTTAAAAGATTAATTAATTTTTTATTCTAGTTGTTTATAAAAATAATTTTCTTTTATAAAGATCGGTTATATTATCGAGTGATTCAAATTAATTTTAATCATGTTGTTCGATCATTCACTCCGTGATTCTTTCAATAACCATGTAACTCTGTATTCTTACCGAATCAATGACCGAACCAACTTTTAAAACATTGAATAGAGTGATTGAGTACTACTTTTCAAAAATTAATGAATTGAAATAATTATAAATAACATTGATAAAATAAAGAAATACAAATTATAGAAGGGCGAAATTGAAAAAGCAGTATGAAATTTTATTGATATTACAAAATGACTGACAATTTATGATAATATTTTTTTTTACTGGAATGACTTATATTTTAAAATGAAATATTTATTATGGTGAGATTAATGGCAATTTTCTAAAAATATCCTATAGAAAATTTAAGATTAAATTTGTCTGGCTGCATTGGTTCACAATGTTGGGACAAACTTTCACCCCATTCACGACCTTCAATGTACTGAAACCACATCCTTTCAATCTGGTTTTGTCTCAATCTGTCTCAACAATAAATCTTAAACCATCAGATTAATCTAACAGTAAAATTAATAAAATTACAGTTATTAGAAAAATGCACCGTAACTAAATACTCTAAAATAAAGAAAAGTCTTGCCCAAAAACAAAATGCACAAAACCAATCCTGAAAAAAATAAATGTCATGATTACTATTGATTGAGTTAGTACTTAGTGATATCTCTTCTTCGTCAAACTGCTCCTTCGTCTCTATCCTATATTCTTTTTGAAGTAATCTTCTGGATTTATATTTAGTATATTATTTCAAATTTATCCTTATCATAATAATTAGAGATACGTATGAAATCAAGAAAAATAAATGAACTTAACTAACTATGGATTGTAATAAGTGTGAACGTAAGTATATTTATTTATAATTAAAACTGGAGTGAGCATACATTAAAATCACATATTTATTTAATTATTTTTTTAATATATATAATGATAAATGTATACCTGTGCAACACATTGATAATTAGGTGAAAAATGTGATTAATTTAATTGAATAGATAGTTAATTTAAATTATCACAAAAATATTAATTTAATTATATGATTAATTATATTTTTTATATGATCTAAATTATTTATTAAATTAAATTAATCATATTGCAATTAACTAAATAGAAAAAAAGTGAATTTACATAAAACATTTTTATTTTTAATAATGTGTAAATAAAAAGTGGCATGAAAGATAAAAAGGCTACTTTTGATAGTTAGCAGACGCCCAAGACAACCATGTGGACTAATGGTCTGGCCCATGGACTGTGACTTACAAGTATAAACTATGTCATGTGGTTGTAAGTTCTGGTTTTAAGAGTTAAACTTGAAATTAAAAATTATTTGGTTAAAGATAGCTTAAATTAGTTTTTTTGGTTTAATTTCAAAATAGTTTTCACTTAAACCTCAACTATAAATATATGTCTTATAATTAGGGAATTTTAGAGTGGATTGGTACTTAAAAAGTCACAAAAATTCTAACAATTGACACTGTCTAACATTTTTCTGAAGTATATTTAAAGGTTTTTCTCGTCTTTATAGTTGTGACTGTAATTTGATTGATATCGACTTGAAATGAGTGGAAATTTAAAAGATACATTCATTTTTCGTTATTTTATCAAACTAACATAAATCAAGTCATTGTCACAATCATAAAAATTAAATAGCCGTTAAATTATACTTTAGATTAGTGTCGTCGTTCGTTGTTTGTGTTTCGAGAAATTTTTAAGCACAAACTATAATATACACCTTTATAATTATTGTTTATAATTGTTGTTTTTGTTTTAACTCTCCCATAACTACTAACTCTATCATTCTAGGAATAACATCATAAACTTCTGAGTGATCATTTCCAATCCCACAACACAATCATCGATAGGCCATAGGCTAACAGGTCAACAAAATTTAAAGTTTCTTTTCACAATCTGTTGTAACACAGTTAGCTGAAAGTTAACCTATGCATAAAATAATAAATATGTTTTACAGTAAAAAAGACTAAAAAATCCACAAAGAATTTCTTATTTTCTAAAATGATTTGTAGCAAGGGTTTCCCTAATCAGGGTAAAAACATATAGTCTAAAGGGTAAGTTAGACACAGTTAAATTCACTTAGACACAACTAAATTCAAAAGATTCACACATGTTTTAGAAATGAAGGAATGAGTAGTTCCATATTCAAATATCATAGTTCAGAGAGGAAATGAAATTAAGCACCTACATTGTACAATATTTTAATGTATTATAAATTTATTAATTTAGTAAAAAATAAATACATTTAATTTTATATTATTTACAATATTTTATGTTCTATATCACAAATATTTAATATTTACTAAAATTTAACAAATTATAATATTTAATTTTTTAGTTTCAAGTATATAATATTTCACAAATATAAGAATTAGTAATAATATTATAATATTGGATTTAACTCAAGTCTACATATGACATTTAAAGTTATAATTCATAAAATATAATTTATTTATTTTCTTTTGAAATAATAGTTTTATTTATTACTCTGGTTTAAGGTTTTGACACAAACTAAAAATTACATTTAATATCAAAAGTTTCATGAAAATATTATAAAATTTACTAAATTACTATTTACTTTCTTATGTTAATTAGAAGAATTGTGTAACAGTTCGACCCTTACGCACCTTTAGTTACGACTTTCTCGCCTCCTTTTTCCACCTATTGGAAATAGCGAGTTTTTGGCTGGGGATAAGTACCACCGTTCATTCATTTCCACTGCCAGATATCCTTTTCGCCTATTGGTACTTATCCCCCAAGTACCGGGTTCGATTCCCACGAAAAACATATGATAATCAAAACTACATCGATTCAAGAATGTTCATTTAATCTCTAATTAATGAGTAATTAGTTACTCATATTGTTTGACAAAAAAAATAGAGAAAAGAATATTACACATAAAAATTACACTAGATCTCTCCTCAAATGTAAGTGCCTTTTACTATACATTAAAAAAAAACTGAGATGTTGTCTATCATCAATGGTATTGGCCTGCATACTTTAATTCTTAATTCAACTGTCAATGATTCTAGCCACACTGCCTAGCAGGCTGCATAGCTGCCATCAATGTACTCAGCCTCACATGATGACAATGCTATGACTGGTTGCTTCTTTGAGTTCCATGCTATTGGAGATTTCATGAACTTGAATACATAGTCCGAGTGCTTCTTTTATCACTCTTGTCTCCACACCAATCGGAATCTGAATAGCCTACCAAGTCTTCATTTTCTTGCTTTAAGTATGTTGCAAACAGAATACCATGCTCCAGTGTGCCTTGAATGTATCTCATGGTCCTCTTGGTTGCCATCTAATGGGAATGCTTGGGATTCTCCATGAATTTGCTGATAACACCTACACTATAGGAGATATCAGGTCTTGTGTTACACAAGTACCTTAGGGAACCCACAACTTGCTTAAATAGAGTAGTATCAGCCAGCTCTCCTTCAATTTCTTTTCCCGGTTTGGTATTGATCTCAATTGGAGTGACAACAAGATTGCAACCAGCCATATTGTACCTTCTTAGAATTTCTCCAACATATTTCTTCTGATGCATCAACAGCCCTCCTTCTATCTCAATGAATTCCATGCCCAAGAAATAGCTTAATTTTCCCAAATATGACATTTCAAACACATCCTTCATGATTTCTTTGAATTCTTCAATTGTTTTTTTGTTGCTGTCAGTTACCAACAAGTCATCAATATATAGGCATAGTAGGATCATTGCAGGCCCTCCATTCATTGTGTAATGCCTCACATAAACTCCATATTCCATTGTGCACTCGATGAAGCTAATGTCAATTAAGAATGAGTTAATTCTTTTGTCCCAAGCTCTTAGAGCTTGCTTTAAACCATAAAGAGCTTTCCTCAATCTGAGCACTTTATCCTCCTTTCCCTCAATCACAAATCCTGGTGGTTGAGAGACATACACCTCTTCTTCCAGCCATCCATTCAGAAATGCAGACTTCACATCAAACTGGCATATTCAGCCGACCTCTAGCACAAGTCAATGTTATTACTATTCTTATTGTCTAAATCCTGGCCACTAGAGCAAACACTTCAGAGTAGTTTATGCATGTCCTTTGTAAGAATCCTTTGGCAACCAATCTAGCTTTGTATTTAGCAATTGTTCCATCTGGATTCAGCTTGAGTTTGTAGATCCATTTCACTCCAATCTTCTTCCAGCCATCCATTCAGAAATGCAGACTTCACATCAAGCTGACATATTCAGCCGACCTCTAGCACAAGTCAATGTTATTACTATTCTTATTGTCTAAATCCTGGCCACTAGAGCAAACACTTCAGAGTAGTTTATGCCTGTCCTTTGTAAGAATCCTTTGGCAACCAATCTAGCTTTGCATTTAGCAATTGTTCCATCTGGATTCAGCTTGAGTTTGTAGATCCATTTCACTCCAATCTACTTCTGTTTTGGAGGCAAGTCAGTTAAGTACCAAGTCTAATTTTTCTCAATTGCACTGATTACTTATATCATTGCTTTCTTCTAGGGTCCTCTTTTCAAGACTTCTTCAAAATTCAAGGGTTATGTATTTGCAAATGATGCAAAGTGTACCAGATCTCCACTTTTGTCAATTTCACTGTTATTGTACACTTTAAATTCTTTTAAGTGTGCTGGTGGCTGTGTTGCTCTCTGGGATCTGTTTGACTCTATCCTTTCTTCAACTCTATCTTCACTGGTCTGCTACTCATCTTGTACCTGTAAAGGCATTTGTGTAGGCTGGCATGTGCAGCTGGTCTCCTGTTGCCAGTCCTAGTGCTGGCTGCTGGCAATTTGTTTCTAGTGCTGGCTGATTGTCTCCTTCTGTTTCCAGTCCCAGTTTTCTTGTTCAATGATCTTCACATCTCTGTTGACTATTACCTTGCCTCTGGAAGTATCATAGAGCTTGTGTCCACCAGTTGGATGATATCCTACTACTATCATGGCTTCACTTTTGTCCTGCAATTTCTTTCTTTTCTGATCTGGCACATGTTTGAAGCATAAACTACCAAATGTCCTTGGATGCTTTATTGCTGGTCTTCTTCCACTCCAGATCTCCTCTGACAACTTCTTTGTTGGACACTTGTTTAAAATGTAGCCAGTTGTTAATGCAGCCTCACCCCAAAATTTGTGTGGCAATCCTTTTTCTTTTAGCATGCTTCTAGTCATGTCTAATATGGTTCTATTCCTTCTTTCAGCCAGACCATTGTGCTAAGGTATGTAAGGAGCAGTCACTGCATGCTCAATTCCATTTTTAACACAAAATTCCTTAAATTCATGTGATGTATACTCACCACATCCATCTGTTCTTAGCACCTTAATTGTTTCTCCATTTTTATTTTGAAGTTCTTGAATATTTCCAGTGCTTCATCTTTGATTTTTATCAAATAAATCCACAGCATTCTACTGAATTCATCAACAACAGTTATGAAGTACTTATTATCTCTTAATAATGGTACTTCAAATAGTCTACAAATGTCACTATGAACCACTTCAAGACACTTCTTTGCCCTTGCTTGCACTTGTGATTTGAAGGAGTTCCTTGATTGCTTTCCTACCATACACACTTCACACACCTTCTCAGAGACATCAATCATAGGAATTCCAATAACCATTCTCTTTATTCCTAGCTATTGCAAGCTTCTGAAGTTGAGATGACCAAATCTTAAATGCCACAACCAATTTTCATCAACTGAGCTCACTGCTATCAGGCATTGGATATCTGCAGCTTGTATATTGATGACAAAGGTTTTGTTCTTTGATAGATAAGCCTTCAGTATCAACTTTTTTGCCTGTCATACATCTCTAAAGCATCATCCTTCATGATCATCTGAAATCCTTTCTGAATCAGCTGACCTATGCTTAGCGAATTGCTCTTCATTCCTGGAACATACAACACATTTTCAATCACAACTGTTTTATCATTTTTCCTTTTTATCACCATGTTGCCAACTCCATCTGTTTCCAAGGTTCTATCATCAACAAACTTGATCTTGCTCCTCCTTGATATATCAATATCCATTAGCCATTACTTGTGACTTGTCATGTGATTTGAACATCCAATGTCAAGAAACCAAAATTGGGACTGAGAGGGTTCTTTATTTGTGGTAGCCATCAACAAAATTGTGTCTAAGTCAAAATCATCTTCTTGAGCAGCACATACCTCATCTTCATCCTTCTTCTTCTGCTTTCCTTTTCCAGTCCAACATTCATCAGCAAAATGTCCATACTTCTCACAATTGTAACATTGCACCTTCTTCTTATCAAAGTTATTTGATTTTCCTCTTGATTTACCACTTGTATTGCCTGCCTTTGATGAGAGTTCAGACTTGTCATCAGGTTTCTTGAATTTATTCTTTCTCCACTTCTTTTTCTGGTCTTCTTTCTTGTAGACTTGTGCTGCCAGCGCGTGATCACCAGGTTTCATTCTACTCCCTTCCTCCATTCTCTACTCTCTTGCTTCTAAAGTTCCCTGCAACTCTTCAAGACTCAATGTGGAAATGTATTTGGATTTCTCAATGGCACACACAATGTAATTGAACTTGGGATGCAAGGATCTCAATATCTTTGGACATAATTTTTCTTCAGACAGCTGCTCACCACAACCTTCCATTTTGATTTATGATATTCCTAAACCTTGAGATCAGATCAGACACCTTCTCTTGTTTCTCCATCTGCAGCAGTTCGAATTGTCTTTTTAGGGTCTGCAACTTCACCTTCTTAACCTTAGTGTCTCATGCATAACACTTCTCAAGAATGTCCCATGCTTCTTTTGCACTTCTTGCATAAGATATCTTGTCAAAATTGACAGTATCAAGACATTTATGAAGAATAAATGTAGCCTTGCAATCTTTCTTCTTGCTTTCTCTAAATCTGGATGTTTGTTCCTCTGTTGGATTTGCAGCCAGTTCATCAAAGCCATTTTCTATGATCTTCAGTACTTCTTGGAACCCAAATAATGTCCGAATATGCACCCTCCATCTATCATAATCATTTCCATCAAAATGTGGCATGTGGGCTGAAAAATTTCCATTGTTTGCAATTGAACTCATCCTCACTTCACTCGTGTTGGATCCTCACACTCCACTTGTGTTTGCACTATTTAATTTGGATAAATGAACCTTGCTCTGAATACCAATTGTTAGAGGAATGTTCAAATTTCAAGTTGTCTCTTGTGCAGCAAGCAAGATAGAAAATGTATATATTTTGAAATGAATTTAACTATACTTTTCATTGATAAAGCTATGCTATTTATACATGACTTTGTCTTCATTCATTCTAACTATCTTCTAACCTATTAACTAACTAATCAAGTGGTTAGTTAGTTGTCATACGTAACTAACATATTGTTTGAATTACAAGTAATCTAACAATATATTTAATATTAATAAAATATTATTTGTAGTTTGTATTCCTTTCATCATTAGGAAATGCAATAAGAACTTCCTAACTTCATTAGCATCGTTTCGCTCAAATTGTTAATATGTTTTGTTGAACCAATAAAATAAAATAAATACTACTCAAAATATCTGATTAGTGAAAAAATTAAAAGTATAAATACTTAATTGATCCAAAAATTACAAGACAACAATTTATTTAAATAACTCCTAAAGTTAATTAAAATTTATAGTAGCTAAAATAAAAAAATACTTAAAAAAATATTTAAAAACATGCATACGATAGAAGAATTATTAGACAGATAGATCTAGTCGCAGTTAGATCAAACGAATTTGGTTGGTTTGATGTTTTAGAGAGATTAATGGCGAAAAAGAAAACGACCAATGAGTTTATTAACCAAAGTTATTATTAAAACTAAGTAGTTGGCAATCAAAAATGTGGATCAAATTTTCCAGACCTACATCCGTCTATTCAGATCCATGCACGACTAACAGTAAACCATTTAAAACTGCCCGCTCGCTGTTTTTTTTGTTTGATCGAGGGAATGAGTCTTTTTTCTCAGCTCTAGTTAAACATAAATGCTTTGATACAGTTACACTGAGTAGATTAGATTGAAGACTGTGTGATGTGTCTAGCTCTAAAGCATTCATATAAATTTTGCAAGGCATTTGGAGGGCACAAAGAGTAGATATTCATGCACTACATTCTATTGGAGTCCCCTAATTAATATTGTTGACTAGCTGATTAAAAAGGTGAAAAAAGTTATCATTTTCAAAACTCATCTTTTTGACTGAATTTTCAAAACTCATATCAATTTTTTTATTATACTTACCTCATATGCTCACACATATATTTCATGATTTTGCTTTAACAAAAGACATTAAGTGGAAATCGAACCCACGACCACGTGGTTAAAAGCCACGCGCTCTACCAGCTGAGCTAAGACGGCTACTTATTATTTTAAATTTTTAAGCTTATATTAATCATTCGGTGATTGAAAGCAAATTTACTCCTCTGGACGTATAATTATTAGTCATAGGATACAAAGCATATCATTATTATAGTTTCCAAGACAACTTTATCAACAAGTTACATATTTCCTTTTTACCTTTTACTTTTTACTCAATATTTGCAGTTCTTGACATTAGGCTCTGCATAATTTAGCAGAAATTATCCCTCAAACTCAAAATCGAACATGCAGTTTCATAAATCACAACACATTTGCATGTTATTTTAAACTTCGAAAAATGATTTGAATCGTTCATAATAGAGTTCATGGTTTTAAATTGGTGGCAGTTGCTTGCAGTTATGCCGTAAACCTTTACATTGCAGGTTGATGCGGCATAAATTGTGGCTGCAATGTTGTTGCTGAGACTTCAAAATCTGCAATATTTCGACTGCAATTGTGCGAAATGCAATTTAAAACCATGAGATAGATTATGCACAAAACTCATACTCTCTATATTCTTCCAAATAATGCATCACATGATACTACATGCTTATTAGTCTCCTCTTTTTCTTCATGTTTGTTATTGTAAAGAATTCAATATGTTATCACTTCAAACCTAGTTGATTACATCCTTTCACCCAGTTCCGAGTTAAAGTTTTCATCTTCTATTTAGAACATGCACAAGAATAATCAAGCAAAAAACTATGCAACATAATGTAACACTTGCTTAAAGAACACCATTCATGTGGTCTATTTATTGGGAACCCAATTTGAGAGAATCTTTCCCCTACCACCATTATAAAAAAAAAATTAGTGACGAAAAGTTCAAGAGTGGAAATGTGAAATTCATCTCTAATTTTTTCACTAAAATATTTGGATAGTGAATTAGTGACGGATTTTATTTTTTTCGTCTATAGTTTTCATCAGTGATTTTGCTCTATTGGCTATAAATAGATTTTGTGGAGAGGGGCTAGGAGTTGGACTGAACTATAAGCGACACACCAAATTCAACCTAACTCGTCCTTTTTACACCCCTAAAGTCAGGGGCACATTACATTGTACATAATTTTGTGGTTGTATGTTCATCAATTAGGTTTGATCTTCTCAATTTCTGTTTTGAAAATTGTTTCTCTTGATGGGTTTGGTGTTGCCCCTCCCCCTCAGCCTTATCTTTTTGTTTTATTTATTATTTGTTAGTGATATTCTTTGGGGTACTGCAAATGATTGTTGATTTATTGGGATGTCAATATAGTTGGGATAGCAGTAAATCGTAGTGATATCTTTGCACTTCCAATTTTTGGTCAAAAAAGCTAAGCTTGTACTTGTTTGTGTTTCTTCAGTTGATTAATTGATTTTTAATATAAATAGGTGTTTGAACTTGATGGGCATGAGGAGGGGAGTATCAGTCCTTGCACAAAAGATGGGTCAATTGATTGTTATGGAAAACCTGCCATAAAAGCTAGGACGGGTGGATGGAGGAGTGCCTCATTGTTGTTAGGTATCAACACACCTTTTAATATTCATTTTGTTGTTGGATAGAAAATAGTATCTATCTTCATGAGTATAACTATAAACAAGATAATCATTACAAACTTGTTTTTTGTGGCACAAGTTTAATGGAAAACCTTGGGAAACATTGAATCTATATTGTTGGGAGTATATCAGCATTTCAGTCTTTGAAATTGGATAGTTGGTCAATTTAATTTTTCAATTTTACGAAAAATAAATTTAGTCTTTTAAATTGAACAAGATTAATCGATTTACTTGTTTTACTAAATTTAGCTTCAAAACTTAAAAAAATTTTATGTTTGTCTTCATAGAACAAGAAACTGTTCAAGTGAATATACATAGTTATTTTCATGTATGTTTTTGTTTGTTTATGTAGAGACTATTCAAGGTTTTTTATTTGTTTTGATAGATATTACCAAAGAGATATTTGATGCAGGGACTAAACTGATTTGTCTTTCTTTAATTTAAGGAACTAATTTTCTATTTCGTAAATTTGAAGAACTAAAATGTTCAACCCTTACAATTTGAAGGACCTAAATGTTGATTGACATTGTTGGCAGTTTTACCTTACATTTGTTAAAAGTTATTTCTACATTACCATCTGACCTCTTTTGGAGACATGTTTAATTCAATTGTATTATGCTATATTTTTAATTATATCATATTTTTATTAACTATGTAATTCTACTATTGAGACAGTGAATCAATTACTAGTTGCATTGGCTTTCACTGGAGTTGAGGTAAATTTGGTTCTTTTTGCAAAGTTAGTATTGAGACAGAGTAATGCAGAATCAGCTAACACTTTTAGTAGATGGATGGGAACTACCTATTGCTTCTCTCTAATTGGAGCTTTTCTTAGTGACTCATACTTGGGAAGATACCTCACTTGCATCATTTTTCAAGTTGTGTTCAACATTGTAAGTACTCAAATACTAATATGAACTAAATGTTCACATGCAACTTTATCAATATGTATATCTTTTTATGTCAACAAGTGATTAGGAGTTGTTAACCCTTTTGGAGTAAAGTGAATGTTACAAGTTTGGATGGGTGTTTAGAGTAGTATTTTTAATTCCAATATACAAACATTGTTTTATCCTAGCCAGCCAAGAAATTTGTGCAAATTGAAACTCCAAAAGGATGAATAACTTAGGTAGGCTATACTAAATGAATAATTCATTCATTTTGTTGTTGCATGGTTGGATAAAACAATATTTTGGGTTAGATTGGATTAGTTTAGTTTATTTGAGTTTAGCTACTGACATAAATCATAGAATTTGGATTGACCTTAACTCAACTTTACAAAATTGACTAGTATGGTGAATACGACCCACAACTTATAAATACAAACATATATTTAGGCATTATCTCATCCAATGTAAGACTCTTGACACACATTCTCACGCCTAGGTCTGGACATTTGAAGCATAACCTGAGTAACCCAATGGTGCTGACCCGATAGTAAGTCGCGTAATGGATCATGGATAGACTCTGATATCATCTTAGAGTTTGGGTTGACGTTTTCTCAACAATAAACACTTGCCAGACCGTGTGATTGAGCTTATGAAAACACCTTATGATACATCCATAAATTATTTTCAGCTTATTTCGATAAACTCTTCAAGTTAACTTATAAAAACTACTTATAGTTTATACGAAAATAGTTTGACATTATTTTACTATCGAAATAGCTTTTACATAAGCTTTTATATGATAATTGTTTGTGCTATAAGCGCTTGATGCAAACTACAACAGGTTTACCAAATCTAAAGTTATATTTTCTTTATGCAGGGATTGGTTTTATTATCCTTGTCAACTCACTTCCTTTTACTTAAACCTCAAGGTTGTGGAAAAATAGAATTCCTATGTGAACCTCATACACCACTTCAAGTTGCAATACTTTACATATCAATATATCTTATAGCTCTTGGAAATGGAGCTGCTGATCCTGCATTAGCAACATTTGGTGCTGATCAATTTGATGAAGAAGAACCTAAAGAAGAAAAATCTAAGACCTTATTTTACAGCTACTTTTATGTGGCATTGAATCTAGGATCTTTAGTGGCTGAGACAGTATTGGCTTACATAGAAACTTCAGGAAATTGGATTCTTGGATTTTGGATATGTTCTGGTTGTGGATGTTTTTCATTTCTTGTTTTTATGACTGGAACTCTTAGATACCGGCACATGAAGACGTCTCAAAATCCGATTTCTAGATTTGCACAAGTGATTGTGTCTTCTATCAAGAAAATTAAATTTCAAATGCCTGCAAATGGTGAAGGACTCTATGAAATTCAAGAAGGGGATGATTCTAGTGGTAGGAGAATGCTCCATACAAATGGCCTCAGGTAAGTGATTTAAGAGTGTATTGAATTGTTTTTTCATTTTTATGCATAAAATTTGTTAGAATTATAAATGATTTTAATACAAACAAGAGTCAATTCTATTGCTCAGGTAATCGATTTATGAGAAATGATATCTCGACAACAAAATCAACAACAACTTAGATGGTTAGCATCGTTTAAATATGTGGTTAATTATATTAAATGGATGGTTAATGAATATAACAAATGATATCTGGACTTATTGACTATATAATGAATGTAATTAGCCACAAGTTTGATATGAGAAGGAAAAGTGGAAAACAATCATTTGTATCCATATTCTTTTGTTAATTTTTTTCTTAATGACAAACAGGTTTCTTGATAGAGCTGCAATCATTTCCATAAATGAAAAGAAAAAGTTACTAGAGAAAAGCCAAATTCCAAATCCATGGCAACTATGCACTGTCACACAAGTTGAAGAAGTGAAATGCATTTTAAGACTATTACCAGTATGGTTCTGCACCATTTTCTCGTCGGTCGTCTTCATACAAATGCTCTCCCTATTCGTCGAACAAGGTTCAACAATGAACAGAAAATTCTACAAGTTTCAAATTCCTCCTGCAAGCATGACAGCATTCGACATCATAAGCACATCGGCATTCATCATGTTATTCGACGTACTCATCGTACCAATCTCCGTAAAAGTAATGAAAAGATCTCCAAAACTTCCTAGCGAGCTTAAGAGAATCGGTATTGGACTAGCTTTTACTATAATAGCCTTGGTTGTCGCCGGTTTAGTCGAGAGAAAAAGACTCGAATTCGCTAGCAAAGACGGTAAAGAGACGAGTTCTTTGAGTATATTTTGGCAAATACCACAATATGTGCTTGTAGGAGTAGCAGAAGCATTTGTTTATGTAGCACAGATGAATTTTTTTACATCACAAGCACCAGATGGATTGAAAAGCTTGGGAATGGGATTGTCTATGTCTTCATCAGCACTTGGAAGTTATGTTGCAAACACTATTTTGATTGTGGTAATGAAGATTACAACAAGAAATGGACAACCTGGTTGGGTTTCACCTAATTTAAATGAAGGTCATTTAGATAGGTTTTTCTTCTTGTCTGCAATTTTAACTGCTATTAATTTGGTATTTTATGTTGTATGTGCTAGAAGATATAAGGTTATAGAATTTGAGAAAAGAGAAGAGGGAAATAACGAGGAAGTTGTGATTTGATTTTTTAGAGTATGGTAGCAAATTTTTTGGAAGAGTATTGGGAGAAGGTGAGGTTGATAGGAAAGTAAATAAAGAAATATATTTTTTGGACTGTATGTCTTTATACTTGTTTATTTTTATGTGGAAACAGATTCATAGAAAGGTTTGTCATCAAATACTATTCTAGAGGCTAAAAATTTGTAATCCAATTGGTACTATAAATTTTTGGTGTTTTATGGTTGAACTTGTGTCGTCTATCTTATATAGTATATCAATTTTGATTTAATTTGTATTTTTCATCGAACCTTTCAATCACTTTTTTTACACCAATAACCCTAGCGTGTAATTACATAAACTAATCATTTAAGTCAAGTAAAAGTAGGATTACAATGGACGATAAAGTTCTTCTATAAAAATTTGAACGCTACTACATTTTTAAGTTTGAATTTGAATTCGTAACCTCTAGTTAAATTGGAAAAAACCCAAGCCATGTCATTCAACATAAGGCCAGTACTTCCAAGCCTTTAGTATAGGTCTCCAATTAAGAAAGATTAATATTTTTTAGAGTTTTTTTATCCGGCACACCCCACCTCCCAACTATATTTGTCATCCTCAACTGATATGAAAATACAATTTTGCCTTTTTAATTATCTATAAAAACCTCAAAAAAAAATTTACATCTCATTTTTTTGCTCTCTCTTTCGAACATTTAGAGAAATCGCCATAAATTTGAATCTTTTTAAATCTTTGAAACTAAAAAGTAAGTGATATTCAAATATTTCAAACTTTTGAAACACAATTTACAGATTTTTGAAACTTTCCAAGAACTTGAAACTTTTGAAATTGAAAATTTCAAGAATTTCAAAACTTTCGAGTAATCTAAAACTTTCGAAATAGAAAATTTTCAAATTTTTCAAAGTTTTGAAAATTTTACATGTTTCGAAACTTTGAAACTTTCGAAAAATCTGAAAAAATTTCTATTTCGAAAGTTTTAGATTGCTTGAAAGTTTCATAATTTTAAAAAATTTTCATTTCGAAAATTTCAAGTTCCTGGAAAATTTCGAAAATCTATAAATTTTGTATTTCGAACGATTGAAATATTCGAATATCAATTACTTTTTGGTTTCGAAGATTTGAAAAAATTTAAAAAATACGGTAATTTCTCTAAATGTTCGAAAGATGAAAGAAAAAAAATGAGAGGTAAAAAAATTTGAAGTTTTTATAATCAATTAAAAAAGTAAAATTATATTTACATGTGAGTTGGGGGTGACAAGTATAAGTGGAGGTAGAAAATTCTATTTTTTAATAATATAATAAAATGAAGATAATTTTTTGGGTTTAAAGGTCTTGCAAACAAAAAATAATTTTGCATGACTCGCAACCATAAAACTTTGAGTGCAATTACTCCCATAGATCAATCAGACTTACAATGCACAAAGGTCTAAGAAGATAGATATAAGCAATCTTACCCCACAAATGAAGAAATTGTTTTTCGAATTTGTACGGATATAACAAATTGTAACTTGTCGTAAATCATAATTTAATTAAAAAATAATGATGTTATTAAGTTAAATGTCTTATTCTGAGTTCGAAATTAAGATTTTACAGATATAAATTAATTATGATAAAATTTATTAATTTTTTTTTTAAAAAAATTACAACTTCTTTGAAGCCAAACATAACGAAAGCGCTCCAAAATATTTGAAATATAAACTGCCTTTTAATATTGTATAAATTCTTATATCTATGCATCAAGTAAAATTTGAATGTCACTCCAAAAAGTTATTTTTCCATGTCTATAGTGTGAATCCGGAATTGATTTGTCTCTTTAATTACATTTATTAATTTGTTCCTCCCAATGCCATATATTTTGTAATATATTTCTAAAAAAATAATTATTATGAAAACATATTACTTCATTAGTTTTTTTTAAGTTACTCTATTAATTTATTTAATTTTTATAATTTAGTTAAAATTATTTTTTTAAAAAAATTATTTATTTTATCTTAAAAATGTATTTAAACTTTTTTGACAATATAAAAACATATGTGAAACAATATTAAAAGAAAAATATATAATAATAACATAAAGAAAAGAAAAAGAAACATTCTCAGATTTCTAGACTCATTCCATCATGCTAAAAATTTATATTTTTATACATGAAAATTTTATTAATATCATGGGGGATTCAGAGGAAATGAAATATTTTTATTAATTATTATTTCTTATTTGATTAAACTATAACACATAGATGTGAACCAAGTGGAACTAGACTTTGATTCTTTGATCAAGGTCTCATAGTTTTGCTAATAGAAAAAAGGTTTAAATATGTTTTTGGTCTCTGTAAATATAACCTTTTTTGATTTTGGTCCTCGTAATATTTTTTTTTTGGTTTAAATCCCTGTAATATCAAAATAGATTTATTTTTGTCCTTACCGTTAAGTAGACGTTACAAAAATGTTAACTCACGAAGGGAAACAGTTTTTGGTCCCTGTAAATATAACACTTTTCAGTTTTAGTCCCTAAATTTTTTTTTTTTGAATTTCATCACTGCAATATTAAAAAATCTTTTTAAATATAAAATAACATCCTTATTAATAATAAACTTATGCCAAGTAATGTTTAAAATATTTTAACTTCAATAATTTAAAATTTATTAATCTTTTGTTTTATTTATTTATTATTATTAAATTAATTTTCATTTCTTATTTCAAAAAAATCACTAAAATCTTATGTTTTTATTAAATTATTATTATTAAATTAATTATTTTAAT
>JBBPBP010009779.1:32768264-32792732 GCA_037974735.1 Cicer chorassanicum
AAAATAAATCTATCACCTAGTATATATTTTATTTATTTTAAGTTACAATGAAAAAAAATCTAAAACGTAAAAGGAGATTTTAATTAAAATTATAAAACTTAAATCTAAAGTTATTTTAATAATTATTTTATACTAATATAATTAATTTAATAATAATAATTAAATAAAACAGAAGATTTTAGTGATTTTTTTGAAACAAGAAATGAAAATTTATTTAATAATAATAAATTAATAAAACAGAAGATTAATAAATTTTAAATTATTGAAGTGAAAATATTTTAAACATTACTTGGCATAATGTTATTATTAATAAAGATCAATTTGTATGTTATTTTATATTTAAAAAGATTTTTTTAATATTGCAGAGATGAAGTTCAAAAAAATATTTTTCAGGGACTAAAACTGAAAAGTGTTATATTTACCGGGACCAAAAACTGTTTCCCTTTGTGAGTTAACATTTTTGTATTGTCTACTTAACGGTAAGGACCAAAAATAAATCTATTTTGATATTACAGGGATGTAAACAAAAAAAAAATATTACGAGGACCAAAATAAAAAAAGGTCATATTTACAGGGACCAAAAACATATTTAAACCTAGAAAAAATATAGTTGAAAAGAGATATCTCAGTAAGGGTGATGTGTCAAGTTTTCCTATGAAGATTGGTAATAGACAAAGGCACTAAATACTTCACATCAAATGAAATCATTTAAAGAAATTTAGAAAAGGGCAAGAGAGGTGGTGGGCCATTAATACTGATGTATTAGAGTTAAAACAAATGCTTAATTGCACTTTTGGTCCCCTATTTTAGGTGAAAAGCGAAAGTAGTCCCCCCATTTTGTTTGTCCCCAGTTTTAGTCCCCAAACAGATTTTGAGTCCAAATCATGATGAGTTGTCATTTTTTTTATGACGTGCCAAAAAAACGCTGACGTGACATATGTATATGTAGATAAAAACTGATTATTATATTAATTCAAATTAAAAAATCAATTTCATCTATTATTATATTTATTGTTATAATTTTAAAAGAAAAGAAAAAAAATATAAAGTAAAATTAATTAAGTAAACCCTAAAATCAGAATCACCCCCAATTCATCTGGATGAATCACCCACAAACTCTGTTTCAAAAAATCCGCAGAAACAACAATTCGGAACTGCCAAATCGAAACACCTCAGATGCATAAGCAAATTATTACAAACCACAGATCAGAGATGAACAACAAAATTGGAAACGATAAAAAAATCAATAATAAACGAACCATTTCGACTAAAATCTTGAGAACGGGAAATTCAACTTGAAGCAAAGTTTGCAACAACTGGTCCTTGAACTCCTTGCTCACATTCAAAGGTGTGGCGCCATTGGTATCAACGTTGCGGCGCGTGAGGTTTTTGAGATACGTAGCAGCAGCAATTTTCTGACCTTGATTTTCTCCTCCTGTTGGGAATAGCAGCGGAAGATGAATGTTAGGGGATAAAAAAAAAGTTGAAGATTGTGGAGGATGAAGAAATGGAAATTACCGGTGGAAATGGAGAGGAGATGGAAGGGGAATCGATGAGTGAGGGAAAGGCGATCGAGCTTTTATGATGAAGAACACGAACACAATGAATTGGGGGTGATTCTGATTTTAGAGTTTACTTAATTAATTTTACTTTTTATTTTTTTTCTTTTCTTTTAAAATTATAAGAATAATTATAATAATAGATGAAATGGATTTTTTAATTTGAATTAATATAATAATTATTTTTTATCCACATATACATGTGCCACGTCAGCGTTTTTTTGACACGTCATAAAAAAAATGACAACTCATAATGATTTGGACTCAAAATCTGTTTGGGGGACTAAAATTGGGGACAAACAAAATGGGGGGACTACTTTCGCTTTTCACCTAAAATAGAGGGACTAAAAGTGCAATTAAGCCTAAAACAAATATAAGAATTATAAAAGTGAATTTTATAGTGGACTAGTTTTATAAATGGTTCACTATCTAAATTTTTTTTAAAACATTAATGGTCTTCTTGATAATATTATAAAGCCTTATTCCCCTTAATCCCCACTTTTGTAAGGAGGCAAAAAGCATAGTAGAGATTATTTTACCCCATTTTCCCTTCATCTCCACCTAATATTTAAACCAAATGAGAGAACCTTGTCAAAATCTCTCCTATCCTAGAAATCCTCCGTTGCCTTAAAAATCCATGGGAGACAAAAATTAATCCCTCTAATTTTCCCTTACTATTAACACTCAACACACAAAACTAACATTTAATGCTCAGCCTTCCAAGCTATACAGGTAGTCAATAGAAACAAGTTGTCCACTTCTAATGAAAATATGTATAAATTTTTTTGCAATCCAACAAACTGACTAATTAAAACACTTTGTACACTTCCAATGAAAAACTATTAAT
The DNA here is from genome assembly GCA_037974735.1 of Cicer chorassanicum. Taxonomy (NCBI): domain Eukaryota; kingdom Viridiplantae; phylum Streptophyta; class Magnoliopsida; order Fabales; family Fabaceae; genus Cicer; species Cicer chorassanicum. The sequence goes on from JBBPBP010009779.1 coordinate 32,770,671, forward strand.
ATAATGTACATTTATTAAATGCAATTTCCAATGTTTAGAGAAAATCAATAGACTACTATATAACATTGCACAATAAATTACCTACTAATGTATTCTTGATAGTCATAATGCATGTTTAAGTCCCAATAAAAATCTATGCACCATTCTATGGTCATATATAAATGCTTAAAATATTACAAATTATAAATATTGATGCATGTGCACTATAATAATTATCAAATGTTATAGTATTTATAATTTATTCTAAATATAATTGTATTATTTTTTAGGCAAAATATAATTCTATATTAAATGATCATGAAAAATGTGTGATCTATTTATAGACAATATATCCATTTTTTATTGAATATTATATAGGGGATAAAAAAATAAAATAAGTAATTAATACATTGAATTTTTTGCCATTAATTTTTTAAAGCATAAATAGTTGCTAATGTATCTGCTATTGAATATGAATTCGTGATTGAATTAGGATTCTTAAGCGGATATAATTTGATAGTAAAAATGACAAACTTTGAAATAAGATAAGCCATCGGTAATTACAACAAATGAATAAAGAAAGAATGTTCTATTGATAAATGGTGACACTGTGGTTGGTGCTGCCATTGTGTTTCTCAATACATTGTAGTTGTCAAATACATATACCACATAAATATTTGAGTGACTAAAATATTAAGTATTATTATTTTTCTTTCTTTCTCTCTCCAAAATGCACTCTCAAGTACTCGAAGGATCCAAATTCTATCCATACTTTCTTCCTAGGAAAGTCACTCAAATTTAAGAGCGATTGTTATGAAATATTATATTATACTTTTATCTCTTTCCTATTTTATTATTATATAGACTCACTCTATATTAATTTTTAATAGACAATTTTTTTACTTCTTAATGCAAGAAATAAAATAAAACATTAGGTTTGGTCTCAAAATATTGATGAAGACTATCTTAATTCATTATCAATTTGATTGTGTTATTCTTATTTTAACATTTAAATGAATTTTATTATATTTTGTAAAAAAAATATAATTTTCGAAAGAATAAATTGTTAAATATACTTTTATCTATTTATTCATTTTTTATGTCTTAAGTAGTAGTGAATGCAATATTTTAAATAACATAACTTATTTTTCAAAATATCAATATAATCAAAGTTGGATGATAATTAATATTATTTTAAATTAATGGCACTCATTTTTTTATCTGAAATTTAGTGCTACTTACTTTAATTAACTTTTTTTGTGTCATTAAATTTGCTGGTATTTTATAGCGTCACATAATTGACGCACATTAATTTACCGGTATTATATGGCTTTACTTTAATTTACCTATACTCATTTAAGCTAGTGTATTTGTTTATATTCAACTATCTTAGAGTAGTGTATAATATATAGAATATGATATTATTACATTTTTATTAGTGCAAAAGAATTTTTAAATACAATTATTTGGTCGATGTTTTGATGATAACAAATACAAATAAATAAAGAACAACTATACTCTAACTATATATGTTAAGTGTGCATATTAAAGACAAGAGTTATGTTAATATGTGTGTTAGAAATCTTCTAATGGATTAAGATATAATAAAACAAAATAAATATTGCCGAAACAAGCGTAGTAGAGCATGCGTCGCAATATAAGTTCTATCCTTTGATGGCTAGACAAAAGCAAAAGAAATCAAGATTTCACTTCAGCTTGACAACGTAAGTCTGGTGACATGCACTCTTGTTGTCGCAAGCTTCAGTTGACTATGGGATGCGAGCAATGTAGTACCTTAGTTGCCTCTGATGAACCCAACATGGATTATGTTCCTTTGGCTCTGATACATAAGCGTTACAAGAATTCTTCTGTGTCTGCCTCTGATAAAAGTGACGAGCAAGTTACTGCCTCTACCTCTGATAATCTCATCAAACATTTGATCGCCTGACTTTGAACATTTATGTATCCTTTAACAAAGTCAATGGCTCTGGTAAAGTCAATGCTCTAAAAAAGTCAATGGCTCTGGTAAAGTCAACACTCTAACAAAGTCAATGCCTTTGGAGAAATCAACACTCTAACAAAAGTCAATGATCTGATTATCTGCAAGACATCCTTTTATCACTGTATCCTCAGTCTATGCGCATCCTCTTATAATTATCTAGAATTTATTTCCTCTCATAATTTGCTTGCTCTGATGAACTGTAAGACAATACTCTATCTATTCTATCCTATGATCTCGTACCCTCTGATTCCTTTGGTTTTCATACAAATTTCATAGAGTGATTTTTGGGAGTCAGTTCTGAGCTTATCAGATATATTTATCGTCAATAGTTCAATTGCTGAAATCCATGAACATACATGTTGTATTTCTGCAAATAAAGTACACATATCTGACCTTAAAGTATAAAGGTCATACTCTAAAGGACCTCTAACAGAAACATCACAACGAACATTTCCTCCTTGTATTTAAGATGAAATGGTTATGTAAATAAGTAAGATAGAAAGAGAGAAGCATATAATGAATAAGGAAATTCTGAAAAAGCCAAGAACACATCAAAAAACATGAATGAAAAATCCTCTCAGTAGAGAGTTATTAGAATTGATGTAAATAAGCCAAAGTGTTTTCATACAATTAAACTGATATAGGATTGAATATGTAACATCCTCTCAATAAGAGTAATAATCCTAGAAATATACTTTGTGTCAAATCAGACACAAACTAGAACTAATGTAAATCAACTCGATAGTTGCACAACCCTCTCATTCTCAAAGAGGTACCTGAAAAGGTACAACGTCCCTCATAAACATCAACGGCATGATGCTAGTATGTTGAAGAACGATTCTGGGAACGAAAGTTTGAATTGGCTATAGAAAAATACTCAAAGCCTGAAAAGGTAGAGAAAAGAATATTTGTACAACTATTTATGGAAATAGTGGATTAAACCATCGACTGTACTGAGGCAAAATCTTTCTGTAAGAGGAGGACTAGAGGTACGTAACAACAATTTGTTGTGAACTAGTATAAACATATATGTGTCTCTTTAGTCTATTTTAATTATCACATTTTAGTTCTTTATGATTCAACATTGCTCTCTCTAAACCTCTTTCAATAGTAAGTTGAATGTTTTGATAAAAAAAAGGTTTTTGTGTAAGAAAAGCAAATAATTTTTAAAACGGTAAACACATTTCAAACCCCCACTTTCTTGTGTTTTTCAGCACCTTCAATTTTTTCAATATCTCAACTTCTCTTCATATTTTTTCAATATTATTCAAATTTTAATTAAAAAATAGATTGAGTATATTATTTTTTTCTCATAAAAATTGTATGTTTTCACTATCCTCTTTTTGCCCATGTCATTTAAAAACTAATCCAGCTAGAAAATAGGTAATTGGTACATGTCAATGATTTTGATGTTTGTGCTGATCTTGCCTTCACCATGTCGTAACCTATCGAAATGAGTTAACCGCAATTTTTCCACCAAACTGGTTCCCACAAGTTAATGAAAGCTACAATGGTTTCATGAGATCTATTATAATATATTAAAATAGACTCCTAAACCATCCATTTGACACCTAATCACATTTTATTCTTCATAAACTACACAATTTCATTTCATCAAAAAAAAAAAAATAATAATAGCTTTTAATTGAATAAAAGTTTATCTATATTTATTTATCATTTATTAAATGAATTTATTTTGTAACCATTTTCAATGTAAGTCCAGATATCTTTTCTTTTTTTCTTGGTTGAACCAAGATTCAAGATTGAAGGTGCGAACACGAGAAGGGGGGTTGAATTGTGTTTGCACAAAGTTGATAATTTAATGATAATTTATAAATAATTAAAAAAATTAGTTTGGTTTTGGTGACTTACTTGGAGTAAAAGCAATCGGATTCAGAAACAGCAAACAACGAAAGCATAAATGATTTGACACATAGCTTTATCCTGGTTCACCATTAACTTGGCTACATCCAGTCCCCTCATTCAGAAGGCTTTAATCCACTAATTCAAATACGTTGAATTACAAAGCACATGACCGTCCAAGTCAGTCTTCCCAAACAGTCTGGTAACCCCAAACTTTTGAGGAACTAACCACCTTGACCCTACAAGCCAAGTCTTCTCCTAACAACCTGACAACCTGACAACCTCAGATTGAAGAAGGAACTAAACCACCATCGGATTGGATACAAGAGATTGAAACATGAGTAGTTGCTTCTAACAAAACGGATAATAATAATAACAACTCTCACACTTTAAGAAAAGAACACTCAGAAAATATTTCTAACCTAAACAAGTGTTTCTCTCTTTGAACTCTAAGATGAATTGAGAACTTTGAGCTTGAGTTACTCTTTTCTGCTTTTCAATGCTTTTCTTCTTCAGCCTTGAGTGTCTATTTATAGTGAAAATTTGGGCTTCAATTTAATCCTTATATAATTCTGAATTGTATCTTGTTTAGATTGAGTTTGTAAATTCTTCAAATTGATTATGTTCCTATTTTGTGTAGATTGACTTTGTAAATTCTTCAGAATGATTCTGTTCTTATTTTGTATAGATTGACTTTGTAAATTCTTCAAATCAAATATTCTTCAAATCTTCATTAAATGTTGATCAAATATTCTTCAAATCTTCATTAAAATGTTGATAAAATATTCTTCAAATCTTCATTAAATGTAGATCAATTATTCTTCAAATCTTCATTAAATGTTGATAAAATATTCTTCAAATCTTCAATTAAATGTTGATAAAATATTCTTCAAATATTCTTCAAATCTTGATCATATCTTCTTTTCAACTTGGTCAAAAAATTTCTTCAATTATAAATATGAATCAAATCTTGTTTTAGATTTTTCATCCATTATAAATTTGAATCAAATCTTATTTTAGATTTTCATCAATTATAATTTGGAATCAAATCTTATTTTAGATTTTTTTCAAAAACATGAATCTTCTTTCATACTCTTTGAAGTCAAATATATTATTCTCATAAAACACTTTTGTTAACATCAAAACTCTAAATGTAAAACCAACTTGGTTCCAACAATCTCCCCATTTTTTATGATGACAAAACTTGTATTTTTTATAACACTTTTCTTTATATTTTTTTTATTCCCCCTAACTTAGGGCTCCCCCTAAGTCTTAGTATCATTTTCTCTCCACTTTATCAAATATCTTTTTGCCCCTTTTGTCATCAGACAAAAAAACTTGAATGTGAAACTCTGCCTCTTTTTTTTTTTGCTCTTTTTTTTTGAATAAAATAAATATAACTCAATATAAGAAAATATAATAGCTAGTGTAAAACTAAACTACTTTGAAGTGATCACAACATCAGTCAGGTATGAAGGTAAGGTTTAGGTTTTTCTTGATGAAGTCAAACTTATCTTCAGGTAGTGGTTTGGTGAATATGACAGTCCATTGGTGTTCAGTGTCTACAAATTGAATGTTTAGTACCCCTTTTTGAATGAAGTCCTTAATGAAGTGGTGTTTGATCTCTATGTGTTTAGCTCTAGAATGTAAGATAAGGTTTTTGGCTAGACAAATGGTAGAAGTGTTATCGCAATAGATGAGAATGTTGGATCCTAGAATGTTGTAGTCTTCCAGTTGATGTTTCATCCAAAGTAGTTGAGAACTGCAGCCAGCTGCTGAAATGTACTCAACCTCTGATGTTGACATTGCAATGGTGTTTTGTCTCTTACTTGACCAAGATATTAAGTTGTCACCTAAAAATGTGCAGTTGCCACTGGTGCTCTTTCTCTCAAGTTTATCTCTAGCATAATCAGAATCACGATATCCACTAAGTTTGTACTTATGAGATTTCTTGTAGAACAAGGTAAGGTTGGTAGTGCCTTTTAGGTATCTAAGGATTCTCTTAACAACAATTAAATGTGATTCCCTAGGGTCAGCTTGAAATCTTGCACAGACACATACACTAAATGTAACACCCCGGCCATTACCGTTACCGGCGATGCTACCTCACGGTCTTCTCGCTCCCCCCTTTCCCACCATCTGAAATCTAGCGAGTTTTTGCCTTCCGTGGGATTCGAGCCCGGTACCTAGGGGATAAGTACCGGGCTCGAATCCCACGGAAGGCAAAAACTAGCTAGATTTTACGGTGGGAAAGGGGGGAGCGAGAAGACCGTGAGGTAGCATCGCCGGTAACGGTAATGGCCGGGGTGTTACACTAAACATGATGTCAGGTCTTCAAGCGGTAAGGTAAAGTAGGGATCCTATCATTCCTCTATAGATTTTTTGGTCAACTTTTTCTCCTGAATCATCTTTTTCAAGTGAACAAGTAGGGTGCATTAGTGTAGCCATAGGTTTGCAATCACCCATCTTAAACTTCCTAAGAAGCTCTTTTGTATATTTGGTTTGATGAATGTATATACCTTTTTGACTTTGCTGAATTTGTATCCCTAAGAATAACTTAAGTTCTCCCATCATACTCATTTGAAATTCAAGCTGCATCAATTTAGAAAATTCTTGACAAAGAGTGTCATTAGTAGATCCAAAAATAATGTCATCAACATAAATTTGAATAATAAGAATGTTATCTCCTATTGATTTTCTAAAAAGTGTATTATCTACTTGTCCTCTTTCAAAGTTATTTTTAAGCAAGAAGTTACTGAGTCTATCATACCACGCCCTAGGTGCTTGTTTTAGACCATACAAGGATTTCCTAAGTTTAAAAACATGATTTGGAAATTCAGAACTTTCAAAACCTGGGGGTTGTTTAACATACACTTCTTCACTTATATAACCATTTAGAAAAGCACTTTTAACATCCATTTGAAATAATGTAATGTTATTATTTGCAGCAAAAGAAAGTAGGATACAAATAGCTTCTAACCTGGCCACTGGAGCAAATGTCTCAGTGTAATCAATGCCCTATTGCTGACTGTAGCCTTGTGCGACAAGTCTTGCCTTATTTCTGACCACTTCACCTTTTTCATTTAGCTTGTTTCTGAAAACCCACTTTGTTCCAATAATGTTCTTCTCTGGTCTAGGTACTAGATCCCGAACATCATTCCTCTCAAATTCATTTAACTCTTCTTGCATTGCAAGAATCCATCCATCATCTGTCAATGCTTCATCAATAGAGGTAGGCTCAATTGATGAGAGTAAGCCAAACAAACTAGTATCTTTAATTGATGATTTGGTCCTCAAAGGATCACTTGCACTTCCAATGATTAGAGTTTCAGGGTGAGATGACTGGTACTTCCATTCAGATCTTTCTTCCGACTTATCTTGACTATTTCTGACTTGATCAGATTCAACCTTTGAAGATTTGTCATATTCTTCTGATTTTCTTGTATTCTCTGATTTTTCAAGTTCTTCTGGTTTGTCTACATCTGCTTCCTTTGGTTCCGATAAACCTGCACTATCATCATTTTGCTTTGACTATTCAAGGTCAAGCTGTTTGTCATCAAATTTAACATGTATGGATTCTTCCACAATATGAGTTTCCTTATTAAACACTCTATAAGCCTTTGATCTTTCAGAGTATCCAATGAAGGTACACTTTTGAGATCTAGAATCAAATTTACCAAGTTTATCCTTAGTGTTTAACATGTAACACGTACAACCAAATTGTTTAAAATAAGAGATGTTAGGCTTTTTAACTTTCCACAATTCATATGGTGTTTTATTCAATATAGATCTAATATAGACTCTGTTTTGAATATAACATGCAGTATTAATTGCTTTAGCCCAAAAGTGTTTTGCAACATTCATATCATTTAACACGGTTCTGGCCATTTCTTGGAGTGATCTGTTCTTTCTTTCTACAACTCCATTTTATTGGGGTATTCTAGGAGAGGAGAAGTTGTGAGAGATTCCATTCTCATCACAAAAACTTTCAAAATACTTGTTTTCAAATTCTCCTCCATGATCACTTCTAATTGTTACAATCTTAAGACCTTTTTCATTCATTATTTGTTTGCAAAATGTGATAAACACTTTGTGGGATTCATCCTTCTTAAAAATTTTACCCATGTCCATCTAGTATAATCATCTATTATAACAAAGCCATATTTCTTTCCACTTAGAGATGCTGTTTTCACTGGCCCAAAGAGATCTATATGCAAGAGCTCAAGGGGCTTTGAGGTAGAGATTGAGTTCTTAGGGATAAATAAGTTTTTTGTTTGTTTTCGCTTTTGATAAGCTTCACACATAATTTCAGTTTTGTAACTAATCTTAGGTAGACCTCTGACTAGTTGATTTTATTCAGTTTTGAAATTAATCTAAAGTTTGCATGACCTAATCTTTTGTGCCAAATTAGTTTCTCTTCATTTACTGACATAAGACACTTAACCTCTTGTTTCTCTAGACTAAACATATTTATCTTATAAATGTTGTTTTGCCAATGACCTGTAAAGAGTACAGATCCATCCTTCTGACTGATTGCCTTGCATGTTTTTTGATTGAATATAATATCATAATTATTATCACTTAACTAACTAATACTTAATAAATTATACTTAAGACCTTTAACTAACAAGACATCTTTAATAGAAGGAGAAGTACATTTACCAACTGTACCTTGACCAATGATCTGGCCTTTTTGTTTTCCTCCAAAATTCACTGTGCCTCATTTGCTCAAAGTTAGTTCTTGGAACATAGACTTTTCTCCCGTCATATGTCGCGAGCATCCACTGTCCAGGTACCATGATTGGTGTTTTAACTTGATTGCTGAGGACATCTGCAACAAAGATAATTTTGTTCTTAGGTACCCAAATTTGGTTGGGTCCTAGTTTGTTAGTCTTGAAAGGTTTCTTGTCTTTCCCTATATTTAACATGGGACAAGATAATTTGGAGTGACCTTTCTTAGAGCAAACAATACACAAGATATCAGAGGGAATAGGTTTAGATTCAATTACAGTTTCTTCAAATCATATACCTCTTTTACCATTTCTACTAACTCCATAAATCATAGAAGCATATTTGCTTCTTTCCATACCATTAGCAAGAAAATATTGAAATATTTCTTCATGCTTATCAGAGTTACATGTGGTATTTTCAATTGATGTTGAACAATAATTACTTTTCAGAGTTAGATTTTCAGTCTTATGTTCAACAATATCAGTTTTCATATTTGCATTTTCTGTTTTAAGTTCAAAAAATAAGTTTTCAGAGTTGCATTATTTGTCTTAAGATCAGTAATATCAGTTTTCAGATTTGCATCCTCTATTTTAAGTTCACTAATATCAGTTTTCAGATTTGTATATTCTATTTTAAATTCACTACTTTCATTTTTAAAGCATTAACATTTTCGATTAGATTTGTATTTTCTTTCCTAAGTGTTTTTAGTTTTAAAGACAATTTGTGATTAATATTTAAAAAATCATTTATAGCAGTAATTAAATCAGATCGAGTAAATTCAAAAAATACCTCAATTTCTTCATCTGCTGATTCACTTCCAGAGTCAGAATATGTGTTGGATCAAGAGGTAGAGTTGGTATGAGCCATCATACCCAAATCTTCTTGTTCATCCTCAGAGGATTCCTCATAATTATCCCATGTAGCCATCATACTCTTCTTCTTGGGTCTGGAATATTTCCTTTGGTGTTTCTCTTTTTCCATATTTGGACATTATGACTTGATATGTCCAGGTTCATTGCATCCATAGCAAATGATGATTTTCTTGTCATATTTATCATCGTTTCCTCTATTAGGTTTCTTGGAATATCTTTGCGGAAATTTCTTATTTCTGTTGTGCCACATCTTTCGAACTTTTCTGGTTATGAAAGCAATCTCCTCTTCCTCTGAGTTCAGATTCTGATTATCTGAATCACTATCCTCTGATTCTGATGTTGCCTTTAGAACCTTCTTCTACTTAGATTTCATGGCCAGAGTCTTGTTCTTCTTCTTGGGCTTATCTTCTTCAAGCTCAATTTCATGTGATCTGAGATAGCTGATTAATTCTTCAAGCTTTAGAGTATTCAGATCCTTTGCTTCCTGAATGGCAGTGATCTTAGGTCTCCACTTACTTGTCAGACTCCTAAGAATTTTCTTCACATGATCAACAATAGTATAACTATTCTCAAGTACCTTTAATCCTGAGACCAGGGTCTGGAATCTGGAAAACATTGTTTTAATGTCTTCATCTTCTTCCATCTTGAACAACTCATACTTTTTGACTAAGAGGTTGACCTTTGCTTCTTGAACTTGCTTGCTTCCTTCATAGTTTAGAATCAGACTATCATAAATACTCTTTGTTGTCTCTTTGTTGGTGCACTTGTCATCCTCCTTGAAGGTGATTGCTTTTATCATGAATGTTCTAGACTTATGATGCATCTTGTACTTCTTCTTCTGATCAGCATTCATCTCCTTTCTTGGAATTTCAATACCATCAATATTCTTTGGAGCAATATAACCATCTTCCACCAAGTCCCAAAGTTCAGGATCTTGTGAAATATAGAAACTTCTCAGCCTATCTTTGCAATACTCAAAACGTTCTCCATCATACAAAGGTGGTCTGTTGATATTTCCTCCAACAGCTTCTTCACTGAATCCAGACATATTGAACCCTTGGATCTTTTCTTAAACACTGTAAAGTGCTCAACCTTGAAACCAGGCTCTAATACCAATTGAACGTGCGAACACGAGAAGGGGGGTTGAATTGTGTTTGCACAAAGTTGATACCTTTATGATAATTTATAAATAATTAAAAAATTAGTTTGGTTTTGGTGACTTACTTGGAGTAAAAGCAATCAGATTCAGAAGCAGCAAACAACGAAAGCATAAATGACTTGTCACATAGCTTTATCCTGGTTCACCATTAACTTGGCTACATCCAGTCCCCTCATTCAGAAGGCTTTAATCCACTAATTCAAATACCTTGAATTACAAAGCACATGACCCTCCAAGCCAGTCTTCCCAAACAGCCTGGTAACCCCTGACTTTTGAGGAGCTAACCACCTTGACCTTACAAGCCAAGTCTTCTCCTAACAACCTGACAACCTCGGATTGAAGAAGGAACTAAACCATTATCGGATTGGATACAAGAGATTGAAACATGAGTAGTTGCTTCTAACAAAACTGATAATAATAATAATAACTCTCACACTTTAAGAAAAGAACACTCAGAAAATATTTCTAACCTGAACAAATGTTTCTCTCTTTGAACTCTAAGATGAATTGAGAACTTTGAGCTTGAGTTACTGTTTTATGTTTTTCGATGCTTTTCTTCTTCAGCCTTGAGTGTCTATTTATAGTGAAAATTTGGGCTTCAATTTAGTCCTTATTTAATTTTGAATTGTATCTTGTTTAGATTGAGTTTGTAAATTCTTCAAATTGATTATGTTCCTATTTTGTGTAGATTGAATTTGTAAATTCTTCAGAATGATTTTGTTCCTATTCTGTGTAGATTGACTTTGTAAATTCTTCAAATCAAATATTCTTCAAATCTTCATTAAATGTTGATCAAATATTCTTCAAATCTTCATTAAAATGTTGATAAAATATTCTTCAAATCCTCATTAAATGTAGATCAAATATTCTTTAAATCTTCATTAAATGTTGATCAAAGATTCTTCAAATCTTGACCATATCTTCATTTCAACTTGGTCAAAAAATTTCTTCAATAATAAATATGAATCAAATCTTGTTTTAGATTTTTCATCCATTATAAATTTGAATCAAATCTTATTTTAGATTTTCATCAATTATAATTTGGAATCAAATCTTATTTTAGATTTTCTTCAAAAACATGAATCTTCTCTCATACTCTTTGAAGTCAAATATGTTATTCTCATAAAATACTTTTGTCAACATCAAAACTCTAAATGTAAAACCAACTTGGTTCCAACAAAGATGACACGACACCAATACCTCGAGACATGAATCATTGTTTATGCTAACTTTCTTTCCAATTTAAGTATAACAAAATTGCTTTTGTGGTGTTTGATGAAATGCAATGGATGTTTATATTCATTTGAATAACTGACATTGGTATGTTTTTCTCCTTCGTTACCATCTTCTTCTCCATAGGGGATTCCTAGCCACTGAAAATGCGTGTTCCATTTTATGCTTATTATTTAGTTACATAATATTTATGTTATCTTTCATTTACAATATCAATAATAATAAAAAAAAAATTATTTAATATATGTCGATGCCAGTTATTGACGTTCCATTCAACAAATCGTACATTTTGCCTCCTTTCGGTCACTTCTTATTAGGCCTTTGCTCTTCTTTTTTTAAACCACAAGGTCTTGATAGTTTCTATTTTTCATCATTCAAAGTAGATCTATTGTTACAATGCATATTTTTTTTAGCACAATAAATCAAGCAGACAATGGTTGGAATTAACACCATTTTTGGAAAATTAAAGTTCCCACAGTAATTAAGGAACAATAATAACAACACACTACATGATAATTTGAAACCTCTAGTCCATGTGTTTTAACTTTACGTTCTCCAAATCAAATTTCAATATTTCCTTTTGCATTATAATTAAATCATGAGTGACATTATATTTGTTGTTTTTGATTCATATAACTCAACAAAAAAGACTCGACACAAGAGACATGTGAGCTGGTGATGAACAGATGAAGACTACAAATTAGGTTTTAACCAAATATTTTAAATTTGTCACAAATTAATAAATTGTTATTCTATTCTGATAAGTCGAGTTTACGCGGAAACAATTATTTCCTCAATCTCATTTTAAATACCTCATTTGTCATTTCTTTTTGTCTCAAATTATTTGTCATTTTACAATACCAATACAACATTAATTACTTTATTCCACTAATACTCTTAATTATTATATTTCAACTCATCAAAATTTTCCGCTAATTGCAATTAATAAAAATATTTGAGTAAATGAAACATTTTAACATTGAAATCAAATCAACTAATCATTTTCTAAAGAATGATAAACACTTCAAATGAGATATTTAAAATGATATGGAAGAAGTACTTATTTTGAAGAGTGATGTTGCGTTTCAAACTAATACAATGAAAACAAAGTATCTACCAGGTTTTAGAATTATTCTATTCTAAATGCACATATTTTCATAATTGAATTTAATTAATTTCTTTTTTAAGCTGCAGTTATGTTATACATTTGTTTTAGTTCAAAAAATTTCCTTTAATATAGCCTATTATCGTAGAAAGAAAAGTAATTACTACTATCAATTCAAATCATTCAACCATTTTTTAATTTCTTTAATTGCATTGTAAATTTTATATATGCTAATGTCACTTTTAATATTTTTCAAGTTATTCTTTTGTGACGTGACTAATACTTTACTATCAATTTCCTTCCCTATAATTCATACATGCATCTAACTCATACATCTATTACAAATAAAACCGTGTAAAATAAAATTGTAATTACAACTATTGTGTTTGATTTGATATCTAAGTCATTGCATTTATGTTAATTACTAAGATATAAGGTATATTTAATAAGAGCGTTAGTTCACAAAGCAAAATGAAAAAAAGAGATTTATAAATGATTAATTATAAATGAGACTTATAAATTATACATATCATATACTTTCTAATGGTTACTAATTTTTTGAAAATAAATCTCAAGACACCCGCAGAACGCGTGGGTTGAAAATCTAGTTTTAAGGTTAATACACATTTACACTTTCCTTTTTTGGGTCAAACAATATGGCTCACAACTTAAAAATATGTTTATACATTTAAATTGGTAGAAATTATATCGATTGAGAAAAATACAATTCAAAATCGTTAAAACGAAAGTGTCCAAAATATCAATGTTTGAAGTCCTAATATTTTAGACAGCAAAGTCATTGATTGAATGCACTTGATTGAAGCTGACTTGTCAATCTGAATCAAACCAACACCGCAACAAGACAAAAAGCCAAATAACGTCGCATTAAGATGACAAACAAAACAACGTCGGACTCAAATGAAGAAATCACGGATAAAACACGAAAAAAAAAATCCCAAACTCGTGTGGTTACCACTTATTAAGATTAAAAAAAAATTGATGGGTAATTTTAAGCCGAATTAATGGCCCTTAATTACCCATCTTCAATAAGGAGGAAGATGAACAAAGATGAGAGAGAGAGAGACTAAGTTATTTATGGAGAGGTTATGATATATTTATCTCACATAGATTAGTCAAACAAAGTTAAAGAATTGACGGTTCAATAGTTGATTCATACCATTTTCTAAAACAAACGAAACATTTAGACACATAAGTAACATGCAATAAACATATTAAAAATTCGACATATTAAGAAGAAGAAGAAGAAGAAGAAGAAGAAGAAGAAGAAGAAGAAGAAGAAGAAGAAGAAGAAGAAGAAGAAGAAGAAGAAGAATTCAAGGGAAGAAAGAAGAAGAAGAAGAAGAAGAAGAAGAAGAAGAAGAAGAAGAAGAAGAAGAATTCAAGGGAAGAAGTGGTTTAGTATTTTACAGGGTAACAATCGTTCATTCATCACATTATGAAGTTTGTTTGAATCAAGTTCTGATTTATGTGGTTATTTTGTTTAGGGTTTATTTGTGACTTTGTTTAATCAACTTATGATTTTTACAGCCCACCAACGGTTCAAATTGTTAGATTACAAATATACCATGGCGGCATGTTTGTAAATAATCCTTGGAAATTATATGTTCAAAGTCAAGTTGACGAAATGAATTTGGATTGGGATGCAGACTGCGTGTTGTATATGGATATAAGAAGAATAATAACAAATTTGGGTTATAAAGAAGTTAGATGTTTATGGTATAGGCACCCAAAGTATTCACTTACTCGTGGATTAAGGCCTCTTAACTTAGATGCTAATGTTATCCAATTTATTGAAGATGTGAAAGGTAATGAACTTGTAGAAGTTTATATGGAACACCTTATTGATACTCCAATTATAGTTGCGAATGACAAAAATAAGAAGAGACAAAGCGTTGAGGAGGAAATAGTTATTGACGTTGATGAATACAAGCTTGAGGGTGATAGTGGTGGTGAATGTGATAGTGAACCTGAAGTTGTAGTTGAAAGTGAAGATGGACCTAAAGTTGTAGTTGAAAGTGAAGATGGACCTAAAGTTGTAGTTGAAGAAATCGAAGTTGAAATTCAAGATGTACCTAAAGTTGTAGTTGAAGAAATCGAAGTTGAAATTCAAGATGTACCTGAATTTGAAGATGAAGTGGGTAGTGAAGATAATGACTATGTTTGGAGTAGTGAAGATGATGTTAGTGAAGATAATGAGAGTTTTGATGAAAGTGAAGAAGATATGAATTGGACTACTGTACTTCCCTCTCAACCCGATGTAGGAACTTCACTCAATGTGTATTCAAAAAAGAAAGATGATTTCGAAGATGAGAATGGGGATTCTGGTCAATTAGAAACACCTTTAGGGAGTGATGAAGATGAGGACTCAAGGCCAAAATTCCCAGACTTTAAGATGCCTGTAGGTAATGATTGTGTTCGGTTTAAGTTGGGAATGAAGTTTAACACAAAGTTCAGTGTGAAAGAGGTTATAAAACAGTATGCTATGGAAAACAACAAAAATTTATACTTTAAGAAAAGTGATAAAAAGAGAATGATTGTAAATTGCATGAAGGAGTGTCCTTTTCGTATGAGGTTTAGTAACATAACTGGAAGTCAAAATTGGTTGGTTGCAAGTTTCATTGATGAACATACATGTCATAGGATGCCTAGAAATCGTTTTGCTTTGAATTTTTTATCCCTTTTTTTTGTAAAAACATATGGAATCAAAATGTCCAATTTTGTTACAATAAGAGCATCTTTTGTTACCTTTCTCATCCTTCTTTTTTGGCACAAAAAAGTTTCCATAAAGCTTTTCTTTTTGAGAAGTTTTGAAACGTAAATCATCTTTGTCAAATATCCCTTCTTCAGATATTATGTTATTTTGAAAAATTTCAGTGGTTTATACCAAGTTGGTTAAATCATGTTTCAAATCAGGAACTTCTATCTTTAAATATGTACTTTCTTCCTTAGTTTCAGAACATTCTGGAAGATGATTTGTTACGGTTATCTCATTGAGAATCTTTTGTTGCTCAACCATTTTTAAATGAGATTGCTGCAGTCTTTGGATGACCTTTTTCAGTTCGTCATTCATAGCTTGAGCTTTCTCTTTTTCTTTTTTCTTTACAAAGTTGTTCTTTTAATAAACCATTTTTTTGAGCAAGAAAGTTTGAATCACATAAAATATTATCAAATTCTTTTTCTATTTGTTCACATAAAGGACAATTTAGAAATGGTTACCTCATTATTTTCTAAGTTTTCCATTAAGCACATTTTGACTACTGATATTACTTTTTCTTCCTGAATCTTTTCCTCTAACAATTGTTAGGTGCTCAACTTTAGAGGCAATGCTCTGATGCTAATTGAAGTAGCAATGTCAATCACAAGAAAGGGGGGTTTGAATTGTGATCCTTTTAAAATTTTGATTCATGTGCGTAGTTTAAATTAACTCAAGATTGATCTTGGTTTGATAAAGGCAGAATGTTCTTTGTTAGAATATAACAATAAAAAATTCACAAAGTGATTAGTTCTGTGTAGGTGAAAAATAAAAAGGAGATAAATGATAGAAAGATCACACACAAAAAATATACTAGTTCACCCAACTCGGGCTACTCCAGTCCTCACAACTGTGAGATTTTCACTATGTTCTTTAGAACCAAGAATGTTCTCCTTCGCACCTTTTCTCTTGATCACACCTTGATCAATTACAATCTTCACCTTTCAACCTAGAAAGGATTTTTAGAATCACCTTTCAGCCTTGAAAGGATTTTTACAAACACGCTCAATCTAACATAAAAGATAGACTTGAGTTACAAATGATGCGTATGATAAAAGTATTTGGGATCTTGAAACTTCTCAACACTTGTTTGATATAAATAAAGACAAACTCAATAAAGGATGATCCAAAGATATAGCGAAGAGAGTTGGAGTTTGCTTAAAGAGTTTTTGACTTGCTATTACTTGAACAAGTGTTGGTAGATTTGTAAATTGAACTCTTACCTTTATCTTCCAATTGATCTTCAATTTATAGATGATAAAAAGGCTTCCAATATTCAATTTAAACTGAATATAGTCATTGGACACACTTCCCAAATGTTAGATATATTTTAAGGCAATTAAACATGTGTTTATATTTATGTCCAGAACGTTCTTGACAATCGAAGAACGTTCTTGCTTTTGGGTTTGATGGAAAACGTGAATGAGTGAGTGAATGAGTTGTGAAATGTCAGTTTGGTACTGTTTCCAATCAGAATTATGCTGAGCTTTCTGCAAAATATTGTCAGTACAATGTACTTGTGTCATTGCTCACAACTCATCAATTTGGAGATAAATCTTGAAGGTGTTTTCCTCCTTTGGGCATTCAGCTCGAGTTCTGGGCCTCACAATTGATTTGAGAAGTATTGATACTCTTTAAATTTTGGTTTAGACTATGCAAAAATTATTTGTTTTAATTTTGTCTTTAAAAGAGAATAACAAGAATGTTCTTTTATAAAACCAGAACATTCTTTGTTTCTGTTTTGTATGAGTGCTGGATTTTGACAGTTGTTATGTGTCATGTTTTTCTGCTTTGTGCGCGGCCTGCTTTCTACAGTGTCAGTGTCTTATCATTTCTGTCCTTGTTGTAGTTATTAACCATCAATATGGACATTGATCTTGTTGTTTGTTCTTGATGCTTTGCTTTGCCTTTTGTTGATCTTATGGAAAGAATCTGTCCAAAATGATCTTGTGTATGTAATTCTGTTATTTTCGAAATGAAGGCTGGTAATTTGTGATGCAGATTGACAGCCAAAAACGATCTTCATTATTATTGATTTTGTGAAAACCAGGATGATCTTCGTTTCTGTTTTGAGTAAGTGCTTGAACTGAGAGTAATTGACAGCTATTATATGCTTTTTCCTGTTTCGTGCGTAAACTGTAGTGTCTTATCATGGCTGTACTTGTTACTTTATCAATCTAGAGATTGATCTTGCTTGTTTGTACTTGATGCTTGGCTTTGCCTTTGTTGATCTTTTTTCTTTGAACGAATCTATCAAAAGCGATCTTAAGTAGATAATTATATTCCTTTGTAATGAATACTGGTGATTTGTAATGTAGATTAATGTATTTTCGTAGCCGAAATCGATCTTTAATTAAGGAAGCTTTGTTTTTTGTAAACTAGAATGTTTTTGGTTTAATGCTGTGAAAACCAGAATGATCTTCGTTTTTCTGTTTAATCACCAAAACATTCTTGCTTTCTCAAATTTGATCTTGCTTCTTTCAAATGATCTTGCTTTTGATTTATAATATGGTGTGATCATTGATTGTTGTATGAATGTATTTGAGCATCTTCTTCATGAAGATGCTATCTTGAAGATGTAATAATCATTCTTTTAAATAATTGATATATGATATAATCTTTTTGAGATTCTTTCATTATTGAGTAGATACTTATGCACTTTGATGATGTGAATGGTTTCTTGCTTGTTCACTTATGCAATTCATGTTCCTTAAATAAAACTCAAGTGCAATCATTAGTAGATCACCATTCATAAAACTTAATCATTTATTTCATAAGGTTTGTTGTAGTTAAAACATATATCTAAAAGGTTTTTTCCTCAACAGAGGAGCTATTGGAGTCAAATCCAAATAGTACAGTATTGGAACTAGTTTAATTGAGACTGGTTTGGGACTAGTTATATTAGGATTGTTTAGTTAGGACTGGTTTATATTGATACTGGTTTGGGACTGGTTTATGACTGATTTGTATTGGAACTGGTTTGGAACTATTTAATTGAGATTGGTTTGGAACTTATTTAATTGAGACCGATTTAGTTAGGACTAGTTCTGAACTGATTTATTGGGACTGGTTTGGGATTGGTTTGAGACTGGTTTATAATGAGACTGGTTTGGGACTGGTTTAGGACTGATTTAATTGGGACTGGTTTATAATGACACTGGTTTAATTGGGATTGGTTTATTTTGAACATAGTCATTACATCTTATTTGGAATTGGTATAGAACAACATCTTTGACAGCAATTAACACAAAATAACAAGCAAAAGAAATTGACAACATGTACCCAATTTGACATACTATTTGGCAACATGCATACAACTTGACAATTTAACACACTAATTTGACACATTATTTTTCTGTGTTATTGACACTGGTTTCATTATAGCAATTAGAACATTTGACACAATTACAACATTTCATTAAAAAGACAATCATTTGATTATATGAACATAGTCATTATCTTCACACTATTACAACATCTTGTCAAAAATAACAAGCTATACATGAACCTAAACAACAAGCTTAACAACCTATTTCAAAACATGTGTTGCAACTAATGCAAATACAAGTATTACAACAAACACCCAAGGCAAACTAGAAGAAAAAACCCATAATTTTCATTTTCTTCTTCATAATTTTGATCTTCTTCTTCAACCCATCTTCATTTATCTTTGAGTCATTCATAAACTTCATCAAATCTTCATTTTTTTTTTCCTTTAGAGATATTATAATCTCCTTAGCACGATTGGTCATATCTTCATCAAGCCAGTAAAAAAGTTGCATACTTTTGTCGCCTTTATCTACAATAAACAAACCAGAAAATAGGTTAGTGAAAATTCCATTAAAACCCAAAAATTAATTAAATCCCTAAATTCTATTCCAATAACAATCCCAGAATTTAGAGATTAAATTCCTAAATTCCATTCCAAGAACAATTTGTAAATCCCAGAAATCCAAGAAAATATTTTTAATTTTGAAGTTGGATATCAAATCATTGTCAATAACATTACATCATTATCATATTCAAAAAATTTATTAACTCTCTAATCCTTATTTTATATAAAATCATTAACAATTATGAAACTAACTCAAAACATCAAAAATAACCAAAACTGAAACGAGTTATACGAAACAAATTAGCTCATAACAGAATACAGATTAATGGCCACATGCTACATCACAAACATCATTATGATTATCCTATAGAAGCATACCAGGGTCATAGTTGTTATTGACTGTGTCAAGAATCTTTTAAGGTCCTTCTTTGTCTTACTAAGGACCTGACAAAGTACAAAGCAAATTACATACAATTCAGAAAGTATATAAATCAAATCATAGTTATTGACCGAAAATGTGCAACTCCAAAATGGAAAATATTTTCTCAAATAGGAAATCTCTAAACCCCGTTTAAAACTAGCATTCAAAACATTAAACCATTCACGAAAACCCTAAACCCCATTCAAAATATTAAACCATTCATGAAAACCCTAAACCCCATTCAAAACTAACAATATATGATAGCAACCAATACAAACACACATGACAAACCACAAAAATCACATACCTAGAAATATATTTTTCATCCTATTTTGTCCATGAAGAAAGTATTGAATCATGCGAATTTCTTGGAATTTCATCGCAACTGAGTTTCGCGATTTCCGTTCCTTTGCCCTTGAATCCATTACGAAGTACACAACATAATGAGAATGAGACGACAATAATCGCGAAAAAGAGACGATTCTAATGGGATTCACGATTAAGGCTCGTTTAGCGTCGTTCTTGTTCTTCAATTTTGTGACTTCGTTCTTTTTCTTTTTCTTTTCTGAGTTTGTGTTTCTTCTTTGTTTGCGTTTCTATTTTAGGGTTCATAACTTTGGTTTAACAAATTTTAAGTTTCTTTTCTTTATTTTTTTTAAGTGTTTTGCTTTATTTTTAAAACCTATAAAAGTATTATAATGGTATTACCTATTTACTAATTAATAAAATTACAAATTAAATATGATATAGATGACACATCAACCTCATTAATTGTCACATCATCAAATTCAAGAGTCAAGATAAGAGTTGGACAAAATATCATAATTTAAAAAAATAGGGGACCAAAATTGCAAATAAAAAAATAAGGGGATCAAAATTGCAGATTGAGTAAAATACAGGAACCAAAACTGTATTTAAGTCAAAAAAAAATATTTAAATTTTTTTAAACATATATATACCTAACAGTTATTTTGTCAAAATTTGTTTCAATTTCAATTTTTAAAGAATTTTATATCTCACGATATTACCTTTTTGAAACAAATGGATTTTTTTTTCACTCACTAAAATATATGTATTATTGATATTTTCATGAAACCATATTTATATTCAATTTATTTAAAAAAAAGTTGATTTTATTTCTTGTTTTTGCAGAAAAAACTGAGAGACAGTAAACTTACCATGTAAATATTCTTAAGTGTTCAGTTCTATATTCAAACTCTGTAAAAATAAAATAAAACTTATATTAAAACCAACAATATAAATTTCCTTTTATAGAAAGAAAAAAAAATAGTTGCCTATTATTTAATAAAAAAAAAAAATCAATATACTTTTATTCCAATGACTGTACATTATATTGCAATCACACTTAATTTACATTATAATGTTTAATTAAGTTAAATAATATATGTTTTCCGAATGTGTAGTGTAATAAAGTTATTTGTCACCCTCATGTCAATCAATCATAAATAACTAGTTCTAATAACAGTAAAACGTATCTGCTTATTAAACAAAAATTGATTTTTACACCGTTGGTATATATTAATTAAACACTTATTAAAATACGCATAGAGGCCATTAGGCAACAACCTCCCCTTTGCACCAAGTCTCACCTTCGTATTTAAGTTTAAATGCAGTTTTAGTTCCTTATTTTAATTGATTTGTAATTTTAATCTTCTATTTTTAATTTCACAATTTTAATTCTCTTATTTTAACTGATTCGTAATTTCGGTCCTTTTATTTTTTATTTCGCAATTTTGATCCCCTTATTTTAACTGATTCGTAATTTTGCTCCTTCTATTTTTAATTTCTCAATTTTGGTGCCTCTATTTCTTAAAATTGAGATATTTTATAAATCTAATGGATCACATATTTTTTTTAATAAAATTTAATGGATTACATTTTAAAAAATATATAACATTAAAAAAACATATATTTATTTTAAAAAATATTTTTTATTATAAAAAAATACTTAAAAAATATTTTTTAATTATTTTAAAACTAATTAAATCTAAAAATAGTTTATTTATTATATTTTAAAAACTGATTTCAAAGTTTATTATTTTAAAAACTGTTTTTAAAATAATTTTTA
>JBBPBP010009779.1:32799805-32855301 GCA_037974735.1 Cicer chorassanicum
ATGAAACCTTTGACATAAATAACTGTTTGAAAATTTTTCAATTCAATCAATTTTCCATATAACATAAAGAATCTATTTCAATTATTTCAACTTGAACTACTAAAATAGTTATAATAATTTTATAAGGTAGATATCGGTTACTATTATTTTATATTTATTTAAGATATTTCTTGAAATTGTAAACCACAATCAGTCGTTAAATTTCGTGATCTAGCCAATTTTACTATTTTTAGGATGCATTTATAGATTTATAAAATTTAAAAATTAATTTCAACGTTGCTTGTAATTTAATGGACTATCTTGTTTTTAATTTTTTTAGTATAAAGATATCTTTAGTTTAAGTAGTGGATATCGTGACATGAAAGGAGCAACCTCGTGAAAAGTAATGATAGTGACAACGATACTCCAAAGTTATTAGGCATAAGTTATTTGCAGCACGGAACAACATCCGATAGATTCATTTAACAAACCTCAAATTATAGATAGATAGGAGAAATTCAAGCCACTTGCAAACACACTTTCAGAGATTTAGCTTTTACTATTTGGATTCACCACCCAATCATATTGATATACTCCCTCTATTTCACAATCTTCACTCAATTTATCATTGCATACTTGAGTAAGAAAAATATATAAATTGAAAACAAAATTATATTTATTAAAATATATGTATTTAGAATCGATGCATTTATTATTATTAATTGAAAGTAAAGTAGTAAATTGTAAGTGGTGTTTTAAAACAAATAATTAATGTTTACATTGTAAATTGAAAAACATTATTTATTTTGGACTAAATTATTTTACAAATGAATTATTTATTCAAAGACAAAGTAAGTGGTGTTTTAAAACAAGTAATTAATGTTTTATTGTAAATTGAAAAGCATTATTTATTTTAGAATAAATTATTTTACAAATGAATAATTTATTCAAAGACAAAGGGGTAAAAATTAGGCCTCCACCAAGTTGAATTATGAGGCTGATACCACTTGTTGGAGAGTCCAATAGAGCACCCGAAGTAGCAATGTGCTAAACGTTTCAGAACTACAAGAGATTTTGACACAATATCTCAACCTAAAACCTTAATTATTTGCTCTTGTATATCCAACATTTAATTCATTCATAGTAGATGTGGAACTTTAATTATTTACACTTGAACCCAACAAAGTGAAGAATAGCATATTTTCTAATCGATATGGTTGCATTAGGGAGAAAAATAGATGCTTTCATATAGAAATATCACTGAAATTAGTTTCACGTAATTTTTTAATTAAAAAATATAATCTGAATGGTTGCCTAAAACTCAACAAATATAATAAATTGTTCTCATTTCTCACAATAACAAAGTGTTCTCACCTAAATCGCTCATTAAATATATTATTATTTTTGAATTTCGAATTTTTTTTGAAAAAAACAGTTTATGCCACCGAAAATATTACTGGGTTGAGTCGCGGACTAGGTCGCTCTCTTTAAAACGTTTCGAGGCACTCCCTAAATTGTGCAAGACAGACTATCAACCACGAAGTCCCCAGGATAAAACAACCCAGATATACTGTATCAAAACTACACCGTAGAAACCGTTCTAGAATTACACCTTCAATATGGCAGTCGAATGACTGCCACTCGTAATATGGCACTAAGACCACTCGAAAGAAAGAGAAGAAAAAACTAAGAAAGGGGGAGAAGAGAGAAAAGCCTAAGATACGGAGAGCTTTCGGTGTGCCTTTCCAACTGAGGAGAACCCTCTATTTATAGAGGAAATCCGCAATTGGATCAGAGAGAAAAGTGAGATCCATTAAGACTGATTCACCAAACGTGGGCTCGAATCTTCAGGTTTTGACCACAGAAACGTGCGCTCCAAACTTAGGGTTTTGACTCTGAGTTTTGACCGGACAACAACAGTTACGTGAGACCAAATATCAGGGTTTCGATCGGGAAAAAACAGACGCACGAATTCAGGAAGGAATACTGGATCAGATATTTAATGTTGAGGAGGATAATTACGTAATTAACGTAACAATAAGTGATAAAAACGCAATCATTCTTTTAATATTAAATAAATAAATAATTTATTAATTTTTCATATACTAAAAATAATACACCACTTAACCAAAGGCAAAGCCAATGCCAAGGTCCAATCCCGAGCCGACCCGAGCCGACCGGATAGCGGCACGTGTGTGTGGTGGTAAACTTTGCATGCGTTCTTCCTCCTTTACAAATTTTTTTAGCTTTTCCTCTTTTTTTTTTTTTTTTTTTTTTTTTCATCCCTTTCAACTTTTTCTAACACTACAACTTTGTCCTTTTTCTAACACTACATTAGTGTATATCTTTAATTTTTTTCAGCAATACTTAATCCAAATGAGATCCCGATTGGTAAAGTTTTCTTTATGAGAAAAGAGAAGTATGAGTTTAGGTTGTTACATTCAGTTGTAACAAAGTTTATGGACGTATAAGAGTATAATTATGTAAGGATCGTTGAGTTTGATGTATTTCTGATATGGTTGATTTCTGAGTGTACTTTGATTAATTGGCCAACCCATACTTCTAGAAAGATGATGGATATTGAAGAAACAATATATTTGCTTGATCAACTTGTTTTGGAGCGCTTTGATGTTTTATTGAAAACCGACATATGTCTTATTCATCATCCTACAAATGGGATGACCATGGAAGAATGCTTGTAGGCCCATTTTATCTTCTTCATTTTTTGTTTTATCTTTGTCATTTATTTTCATATTCCAAACTTGTTTCTTTTGTTTGTAATATGTTTACTTTATTTAGATTATGTTTGCTTTGTTATAGTTGAACCTTGGTTTGTAATATTGGATTATGGATATTTTGGCATCTTTGGTTCGTTAGTGCTTTAATTTAATGTTATATCAAATCTTGTCTTGTGTATCTCTTGTGATTTATTTACTCTATCTTTTGCTTTTATATACTTTATACATTGTGCCTTATATTTTTTTTTGCTTAGCTTGGATAGCATGGTAACTTAATCTAGGTGTTGGCTATTTTTTTACTTTTCATGAGCACAATTTGATACAATTAATTTTGTGATTTTTCCTTTCTTTTTGATAATGTCATAGGAAGAGATGCAGAATTTGTATCAAAGTTCAAGGTCTCAAGTTCACACATTTAAGGGGAGCATTCCCATGACCTTTCTTTTTCTTCCAACAATTTGAGAAAATTCATCAACAAAGTTTTACAAAGTTCTGCAAGTTTTTCCATCATATAAAAAAGGAAGATTATAACTGTAAGGATCTCCTAGACTTAGATTAAACTTGGTATTTTGAATGATGTCAAAACTAGTTTCATCTAGATTAGATTGTGAGGGAATGGCTTTCTTGATTCTCAATCTTTTGCAAATTCCATTTGAATCAAAAAGAGTTTGTGAAAATTCATGTTTTAACATGCATAGACTTTGTTTCATGTTCAAATCATATTACCACACTTTGAAATACATTAAAATTCTTTCCTAAGTGATTTTTAACTTTGTAAATTGACTTACAAGCTTATGAATCAACTCATAAATATCAAGAACTAAATTTTTGATGTCCCAAACTTGTGAACTGATTCACTTTAAAACAAGAGATATGGTGAATTGACTCACCCTTGTGTGAATCGACTCTCTTTAAAATAGGAGATTTGGTGAATCGACACACCCTTGTATGAATCGACTCACCTCTGTGTGAATCAACTTATACCATTGTAGGTAGGGGTGTTTGTGGTGTAGTTTGGAGCAATTTTGAGAGAAAAACTCATTCGATTCAAAGATTAAAATATTTGCGGTTTAGTTCGGGTTTGGATGACAATAAAACAAAAATCCGATCTGATTCAAATTAATGCGATTTAAATTAGATCAGTTTTTAGTTGATCAAAATTGCAATTTGTAATATATTATTTTAATAATAATATTATAAAATTACATTAACGTAACAAGTTGGAAGCAAAATATTATATATAACATACTAAAAATTAACATTACGAAATAACATAGATCGATTATGTTTGAATTATATGAAATAATAATAGAAATATATCAACTTAAACAAATACGTATTATTAAAAATTAATTGAAACTAACAAATAATACTTTAATGCAATATCTCATGCTAAATAAATAAATAAGTATTAAAATTTATAAATTCGTTTTGGTGGAATTTTTAAAAATGAATTCGAAATTTGATTATATTTGAGCGATTTTCATAAAATAAGATTCAAACTCGTCCAATAATATTCGGTGTTGTGCGGTTTGCGGTTGGGCTTTTGATTAGTTTAGATGTGAACACCCCTAGCTACAAGTTTCAAAATTTGTTTTCAACACTCGTGTCAATTGACTAATATTATGGGTGAATCGACTCACAAGACCTACAAACTTGATTTTTGACAGTTATGCGACTGTTATGATAGTTAAAAAGTTGTTATTTCACTTGGGAAGCATTATTCTTTTGGCAATCTTTTTCATGCCTCATAAACTATCCTAAACCTTTTGGAACATAAGATTACTTTCACCCACTCCAAAAACTTCATGCATTCAAGATCATAATACAGGTTGAAAACTCTTTTTATTCAAATCAGGTCTACGATTGAAGTTTTGAGTAAGAAACAACATAGAGGGGATATATGTGTTAAGGTGTCTATTTCAGATGCAAATCATCGAGGGGATATTGATTGATGTTGTGTTGAAGGGTCAAAGAAGGGATATCTTCAATTTTGGCAAGAGAGGTAGTTTCTCTAGGGACTATTTTGCAAAGAGATAAAGTGTGTTCTTCTTCTTGAACATAGAGTTCAAATTTCTATGGAGGATTGTTCCAAGAATATGGTTCGTGAGCATTTAAGAAAATGGAATTGGTGTACATATTTTAACAATTGTTGATTGATCTTGTAAGAGATCGAAATTGAAATAAATGATTAACTTTCATTCTTTCAATAAGGGTTGGGAGTAACCTACATGCAAGAACGAAGTAGAGGAATCAATATAAATCATTGTGTGGTATTATTTTCTCTTTTCCTAAAGTTATTTAATTTTTTTCAATTTATTTTTTATTGTTTATGTTTAATTTGAAGTTTAGTGGAAAATTTACTGTTTTGTATTATGATTGATAGAAAGACTAAGAACTTAGAAAATTATATTTGAATCAAAATCTTGCTTTGAATTGTTGAGTTAAAAATTTGTTTCGCAACTTTCTCAACATTAGAGATTTGATTCATTATTGGAAGTTCTATTAACCTTTGTGTTTCTATCAATTGTGTAATCATTAACTATTTGTGTTGGGAAAAACTAGAGATAATTAGAAATAACTATCTCAATAATGCGGAATATTTTTCCCCCACCTGTGCAGATAAATGGCCAAACAGAAAGTAATAATTGGCAGAAAATTAAATGAGACAAACACAATTTTTAACGTGGAAAACTTCCCTCAAATTGAGAGAATAAAAACCACGGGACCTAGTCCAGTAAAAACTTCCACTATAATAATTAATGGGTACACCAGAGTCTTCCTAATAACAATAGGGAATATCAATCAACAACAATAGCCTTATAATAACCTTCCACTAAAGTGGGTATACCAAAATAACTCTCAGAGAAAGTAAAACTATTACCACCACCGGAACTGAATTCCTTTCCTTTTCTCTGGTTGTCGTGCGTGCGTGCGGTTACTGTTGTTTGCCTTTGCGTTAGCCTTTGCCCTTAGGGATTTGAGATCCCGTTCCTTCCTTTTATTTTCCTTTACATGGGTCAAGCCCAATAAACCATATATTCCTTTTTTTTCTTTTCTTTTTCTTTTATTTTAATAATAATAATAATAATAATAATAATAATAATAATAATAATAATAATAATAATAATAATAATATTAATAAACTTGGTGGGTTCCACTTGGGGAGTGATCCCACCCAACAAATCTCCCCCTCACGACTCAAGTGGGAAGGCACTGCTCAACCATACCTGCATTCTTTCTACAGTATATCATCTTTGACACAGGCAAGGTCTTCGTCATCATATTTGAACCATTCTCATCAGTATGAATCTTCTCAATTAGAAATGATTTCATTTCCAGTGCGTCTCGTATCCAATGATACCGCACCTCAATATGCTTCGACTTTGCATGAAAAGTCGGATTCTTGCTAAGATGGATTGCACTCTGACTGTCGCAGAATAACACAAACTTATCTTGCTTGAGGCCTAACTCATGCAGGAATTTCTTCATCCACAAGAGTTCTTTGGAAGCTTCAGTTGCTACAATGTACTCAGCTTCAGTAGTAGATAAAGCAACGCACTTTTGTAATCTTGATTGCCAAGACACAGCTCCCCCTACAAACGTCATCATATAACCAGAAGTAGATTTTCTAGAATCAATATCACCTGCCATATCTGCATCTGTGTAGCCATCCAACACAGGTTCACCACCTCCATAACATAAACACACTTTGGAA
Organism: Cicer chorassanicum; assembly: GCA_037974735.1. Lineage (NCBI taxonomy): Eukaryota > Viridiplantae > Streptophyta > Magnoliopsida > Fabales > Fabaceae > Cicer > Cicer chorassanicum. The sequence goes on from JBBPBP010009779.1 coordinate 32,806,241, forward strand.
GTGCCTCTAAGGTATCTGAGAATCCACTTCACTGCTTGCCAATGATCTTTACCAGGATTAGAGAGAAACCGACTAACAAATCCAACTGCATGAGCAATATCTGGCCTTGTGCATACCATAGCATACATCAAACTACCAACTGCGGATGCATAAGGAACCTTCTTCATCTCTTCTTTGTCTTTCTCACTTGTAGGACATTGATCAGAATTCAATTTAAAATGAGTAGCAAGTGGAGTACTGACAGGTTTACAATTGCTCATGTTAAACCTCTCTAACACTTTCTCAATGTAATTGTGTTGAGATAACCACAATTTATTATTCTTCCTATCACGAGTAATTCTCATGCCCAAAATTTGCTTTGCAGGACCCAAGTCTTTCATTGCAAAAGACTTGTTCAAATCTTTCTTTAAAGATTGAATCTTTTTAGTGTCATGACCAACAATCAACATGTCATCCACATATAATAAGAGAATAATATAATCACCATCAAAGAATTTCTTGACAAACACACAATGGTCAGAAGTAGTTTTACCGTACCCATGTTTCTCCATGAAAGAATCAAATTTCTTGTACCATTGTCGGGGTGCTTGCTTGAGCCCATACAAGCTTTTCTTCAATTTACACACAAGTTTCTCTTTACCTTTGACTTCGAAACCCTCTGGTTGCTCCATATAGATCTCTTCCTCCAAATCACCATGAAGGAATGCAGTTTTCACATCAAGTTGTTCAACTTCTAGGTTTAAGCTAGCTGCTAACCCAAGCACAACTCGGATAGAGGACATCTTCACCACAGGTGAAAAAATTTCATCAAAGTCAATACCTTTTCTTTGATTAAAACCTTTCACAACCAATCTTGCTTTGTATCTTGGTTGAGAACTATTCTCTTCTACCTTTATCTTGTATACCCATTTGTTCTTGAGTGCTTTTCTGCCATTAGCCAACTTAACCAAATCAAATGTGTGATTCTCATGCAAGGAATTCACCTCTTCCTGCATGGCCTTCAACCACTTTTCTTTATCAACATTTGTAAAAGCTTCTTGATAGTACTCTGGCTCTCCACTATCAGTGATCATCACATACTCGTGTGGAGGATATCTTTGAGAAGGTTGACGTTCTCTAGTAGATCTTCTCAACTCAAACTCGTCTAGTGGCTCAGCTGGTACCTGCTCATCTTGGTGAGGCACATGATCATCAGTTACATTCTCATCATCTACCTGTATATCTCCCCCATCAACAAAAGTTTCTGCAGGGGGCATAGGTGCAACATCAATGTAACTTCTGGAATTTGGTTTTTGTTTCTCAGCTTTATCAAAATCTTCAATAGTTTAGTCTTCAAGAAATATCACATCTCGACTTCTAATAATTTTCTTGTCAACCGGGTCCCACAATCTATAACCAAATTCTTCATCACCATAACCGACGAATATACACTGTTTGGATTTACTATCAAGTTTGGACCTCTCATCTCTTGGAACGTGAACAAAACATCTGCAGCCAAACACTTTCAAATGACGGTAAAAGACATTTTTCCCCGTCCAAACTCTATTTGGAACATCACCATCAAGTGGAATAGAAGGAGAAAGATTGATCAAATCCACTGCAGTTTTCATTGCTTCACCCCAAAAGGATTTCGATAATTTTGCATGAGAGAGGATACATCTGATTCTGTTATTAATAGTACGATTCATTCTCTCCGCAACACCATTATGCTGAGGTGTCTTTGGAACTGTTTTCTCAAACCTGATTCCATGTTCTCTACAATACTCTTCAAACGGACCTCTGTATTCCCCACCGTTATCTGACCGAACACATTTCAATTTTCTTCCCTTTTCTCTTTCAACACTTGCATGAAAATGCTTGAAGACTCCAAGTACCTGGTCTTTAGATTTCAAAGGAAATGCCCCCACTTTTCTAGAGTGGTCGTCAATAAAAGTAACAAAATACGATGCACCACCAAGAGATTTACTATCCATCATACAAACATCAGTATGAACTAAATCAAGAATATTTTGCCTCCTATGAGGACCAGTATTATGAAAGGAAACTCTATGTTGTTTTCCAGCAAAACAATGAGTGCAAGTTTTTAGAGACGTACCTTTCACAGGAAGAAAATTTTTCTTCGCAAGTATATTGAGTCCTTTCTCACTCAAGTGACCAAGGCGCATATGCCATAAATCAAAAGAGGCATCTTCAATTGCATTCACTTCTTCATTGCATAGCTTCGTATGCATCCTATAAAGGGAAGTGGAACTTTGATCCTTTGCAACCACTAGGGACCCTTTGGTGATTTTACATATACCACCACCACCAAAGTAAGTGTGATAACCCTCAATATCCAAGGCTTTCACCGAAATCAAATTGAGATGAATATCAGGAACATGTCTAACATTCTTCAACTGAAGCTTGCAACCAATCCCAGTTTCAACCCAAACATCTCCCATACCAATAATTTTACATACTCTTTCATCTCCCATTTTTACCATGCCAAAATCACCAACACTGTAAGATGAGAAGAAATCACGCCTAAGAGTAACATGATATGAGGCACCCGAATCAATAATCCAAGTTGAATCCTGACATGCAAGGTTTATGGAATTATCATCACAAACAATGTAGACATTACTAACAGATGCAACTGCTGTTGTATCTTTATCATTTTTCTTCTCTTTGTCTTCATCTCTTTCCCTTGATTGATCTCTCTTAAGGAACCTGCAATTTCTTTTTATGTGACCTGCTTTGCCACAATGATAGCATATCACTTCTTTTCTAGTCCTCGACTTGCTTCTTGACTTGCTACGACTTTCAGAGTTGTCGCCTCTATGGAAGTTTCTAGATTGACTTCTCCCCCGTGACTCTGTAACTAGTGCTTCTGACTTTGAGGAAGAACCAATCAAACCACGTTCCTTTCTTCGAGCTTCTTCATTCAACATACTCTCTTTAACTGTTGACATTTTTAGCTTTCCACTTGGAGCTGAATTGGTCAATGTCACAACAAGGACTTCCCAATTATCAAGCAAGGAACTCAACAATAACAATGCTTGCAACTCATCATCTAATTTAATTTCAGCGGTTGTCAACTGATTCACCGTATTCTGAAAAATACTCATATGTTCTGCCATTGAATCCCCATCTTTGTATTTCATATTCACCAGCTTCCGAATCAAGAATGCTTTATTTTGCACATTCTTTCGTTCATACAACTCTTTTAATTTTTCCCACATCTTGTTAGCATCTATTTCAGTTTCAACATGTGGATATACACTCAGATCTAACCATTGTCTAATCAACGCCACTGCCTTTCTATTCATCTTCTTCCAATCAGCATCAGATTTATCTGTGGGTTTAGCAGTGTCACCCTCAATAGGATCATACAGATCTTTACTGTATAGCATGTCTTCCATGAGAGTCTTCCAAAGTGTATAATTAGTAGAATTGAGCTTAATCATATTCGGACCTTTATTTTCCTCTTCCATTTAAATGCACAAATCAAATCAACCAAGCTCTGATACCACTTTGTTGGGAAAAACCAGAGATAATTAGAAATAACTATCTCAATAATGCGGAATATTTTCCCCCACCTGTGCAGATAAATGGCCAAACAGAAAGTAATAATTGGCAGAAAATTAAATGAGACAAACACAATTTTTAACGTGGAAAACTTCCCTCAAATTGAGAGAATAAAAACCACGGGACCTTGTCCAGTAAAAACTTCCACTATAATAATTAATGGGTACACCAGAGTCTTCCTAATAACAATAGGGAATATCAATCAACCTTCCTAATAACAATAGGGAATATCAATCAACAACAATAGCCTTATAATAACCTTCCACTAAAGTGGGTATACCAAAATAACTCTCAGAGAAAGTAAAACTATTACCACCACCGGAACTGAATTCCTTTCCTTTTCTCTGGTTGTCGTGCGTGCGGTTACTGTTGTTTGCCTTTTCGTTAGCCTTTGCCCTTAGGGATTTGAGATCCCGTTCCTTCCTTTTATTTTCCTTTACATGGGTCAAGCCCAATAAACCATATATTCCTTTTTTTTTTCTTTTTCTTTCATTTTAATAATAATAATTATAATATTAATAAACTTGGTGGGTTCCACTTGGGGAGTGATCCCACCCAACAAATCTCCCCTTCACGACTCAAGTGGGAAGGTACTGCTCAACCATGCCTGCATTCTTTCTACAGTATATCATCTTTGACACAGGCAAGGTCTTCGTCATCATATCTGAACCATTCTCATCAGTATGAATCTTCTCAATTAGAAATGATTTCATTTCCAGTGCGTCTCGTATCCAATGATACCGCACCTCAATATGCTTCGACTTTGCATGAAAAGTCGGATTCTTGCTAAGATGGATTGCACTCTGACTGTCGCAGAATAACACAAACTTATCTTGCTTGAGGCCTAACTCATGCAGGAATTTCTTCATCCACAAGAGTTCTTTGGAAGCTTCAGTTGCTGCAATGTACTCAGCTTCAGTAGTAGATAAAGCAACGCACTTTTGTAATCTTGATTGCCAAGACACAGCTCCCCCTGCAAACGTCATCATATAACCAGAAGTAGATTTTCTAGAATCAATATCACCTGCCATATCTGCATCTGTGTAGCCATCCAACACAGGTTCACCACCTCCATAACATAAACACACTTTGGAAGTGCCTCTAAGGTATCTGAGAATCCATTTCACTGCTTGCCAATGATCTTTACCAGGATTAGAGAGAAACCGACTAACAACTCCAACTGCATGAGCAATATCTGGCCTTGTGCATACCATAGCATACATCAAACTACCAACTGCGGATGCATAAGGAACCTTCTTCATCTCTTCTTTGTCTTTCTCACTTGTAGGACATTGATCAGAATTCAATTTAAAATGAGTAGCAAGTGGAGTACTGACAGGTTTACAATTGCTCATGTTAAACCTCTCTAACACCTTCTCAATGTAATTGTGTTGAGATAACCACAATTTATTATTCTTCCTATCACGAGTAATTCTCATGCCCAAAATTTGCTTTGCAGGACCCAAGTCTTTCATTGCAAAAGACTTGTTCAAATCTTTCTTTAAAGATTGAATCTTTTTAGTGTCATGACCAACAATCAACATGTCATCCACATATAATAAGAGAATAATATAATCACCATCAGAGAATTTCTTGACAAACACACAATGGTCAGAAGTAGTTTTACCGTACCCATGTTTCTCCATTAAAGAATCAAATTTCTTGTACCATTGTCTGGGTGCTTGCTTGAGCCCATACAAGCTTTTCTTCAATTTACACACAAGTTTCTCTTTACCTTTGACTTCAAAACCCTCTGGTTGCTCCATATAGATCTCTTCCTCCAAATCACCATGAAGGAATGCAGTTTTCACATCAAGTTGTTCAACTTCTAGGTTTAAGCTAGCTGCTAACCCAAGCACAACTCGGATAGAGGACATCTTCACCACAGGTGAAAAAATTTCATCAAAGTCAATACCTTTTCTTTGATTAAAACCTTTCACAACCAATCTTGCTTTGTATCTTGGTTGAGAACTATTCTCTTCTGCCTTTATCTTGTATACCCATTTGTTCTTGAGTGCTTTTCTGCCATTAGGCAACTTAACCAAATCAAATGTGTGATTCTCATGCAAGGAATTCATCTCTTCCTGCATGGCCTTCAACCACTTTTCTTTATCAACATTTGTAATAGCTTCTTGATAGTACTCTGGCTCTCCACTATCAGTGATCATCACATACTCGTGTGGAGGATATCTTTGAGAAGGTTGACGTTCTCTAGTAGATCTTCTCAACTCAAACTCGTCTAGTGGCTCAGCTGGTACCTGCTCATCTTGGTGAGGCACATGATCATCAGTTACATTCTCATCATCTACCTGTATATCTCCCCCATCAACAAAAGTTTCTGCAGGGGGCATAGGCGCAACATCAATGTAACTTCTGGAATTTGGTTTCTGTTTCTCAGTTTTATCAAAATCTTTAATAGTTTGGTCTTCAAGAAATATCACATCTCGACTTCTAATAATTTTCTTGTCAACCGGATCCCACAATCTATAACCAAATTCTTCATCACCATAACCGACGAATATACACTGTTTGGATTTACTATCAAGTTTGGACCTCTCATCTCTTGGAACGTGAACAAAACATCTGCAGCCAAACACTTTCAAATGACGGTAAAAGACATTTTTCCCCGTCCAAACTCTATTTGGAACATCACCATCAAGTGGAATAGAAGGAGAAAGATTGATCAAATCCACTGCAGTTTTCATTGCTTCACCCCAAAAGGATTTCGATAATTTTGCATGAGAGAGGATACATCTGATTCTGTCATTAATAGTACGATTCATTCTCTCTGCAACACCATTATGTTGAGGTGTCTTTGGAACCGTTTTCTCAAACCTGATTCCATGTTCTCTACAATACTCTTCAAACGGACCTCTGTATTCACCACCGTTATCTGACCGAACACATTTCAATTTTCTTCCCTTTTCTCTTTCAACACTTGCATGAAAATGCTTGAAGACTCCAAGTACCTGGTCTTTAGATTTCAAAGGAAATGCCCACACTTTTCTAGAGTGGTCGTCAATAAAAGTAACAAAATACGATGCACCACCAAGAGATTTACTATCCATCATACAAACATCAGTATGAACTAAATCAAGAATATTTTGCCTCCTATGAGGACCAGTATTATGAAAGGAAACTCTATGTTGTTTTCCAGCAAAACAATGAGTGCAAGTTTTTAGAGACGTACATTTCACAGGAAGAAAATTTTTCTTCGCAAGTATATTGAGTCCTTTCTCACTCAAGTGACCAAGGCGCATATGCCATAAATCAGAAGAGGCGTCTTCAATTGCATTCACTTCTTCATTGCATAGCTTCGTAGGCATCCTATAAAGAGAAGTGGAACTTTGATCCTTTGCAACCACTAGGGACCCTTTGGTGATTTTACATATACCACCACCACCAAAGTAAGTGTGATAACCCTCAATATCCAAGGCTTTCACTGAAATCAAATTGAGACGAATATCAGGAACATGTCTAACATTCTTCAACTAAAGCTTGCAACCAATCCCTGTTTCAACCCAAACATCTCCCATACCAATAATTTTACATACTCCTTCATCTCCCATTTTTACCATGCCAAAATCACCAACACTGTAAGATGAGAAGAAATCACGCCTAGGAGTAACATGATATGAGGCACCCGAATCAATAATCCAAGTTGAATCCTGACATGCAAGGTTTATGGAATTATCATCACAAACAATGTAGACATTACTAACAGATGCAACTGCTGTTGTATCTTTATCATTTTTCTTCTCTTTGTCTTCATCTCTTTCCCTTGATTGATCTCTCTTAAGGAACCTGCAATTTCTTTTTATGTGACCTGCTTTGCCACAATGATAGCATATCACTTCTTTTCTAGTCCTCGACTTGCTTCTTGACTTGCTACGACTTTCAGAGTTGTCGCCTCTATGGAAGTTTCTAGATTGACTTCTCCCCCGTGACTCAGTAACTAGTGCTTCTGACTTTGAGGAAGAACCAATCAAACCACGTTCCTTTCTTCGAGCTTCTTCATTCAACATACTCTCTTTAACTGTTGACATTTTTAGCTTTCCACTTGGAGCTGAATTGGTCAATGTCACAACAAGGACTTCCCAATTATCAGGCAAGGAACTCAACAATAACAATGCTTGCAACTCATCATCTAATTTAATTTCAGCGGTTGTCAACTGATTCACCGTATTCTGAAAAATACTCATATGTTCTGCCATTGAATCCCCATCTTTGTATTTCATATTCACCAGCTTCCGAATCAAGAATGCTTTATTTTGCACATTCTTTCGTTCATACAACTCTTTTAATTTTTCCCACATCTTGTTAGCATCTATTTCAGTTTCAACATGTGGATATACACTCAGATCTAACCATTGTCTAATCAACGCCACTGCCTTTCTATTCATCTTCTTCCAATCAGCATCAGATTTATCTGTGGGTTTAGCAGTGTCACCCTCAATAGGATCATACAGATCTTTACTGTATAGCATGTCTTCCATGAGAGTCTTCCAAAGTGTATAATTAGAAGAATTGAGCTTAATCATATTCGGACCTTTATTTTCCTCTTCCATTTAAATGCACAAATCAAATCAACTAAGCTCTAGATACCACTTTGTTGGGAAAAACCAGAGATAATTAGAAATAACTATCTCAATAATGCGGAATATTTTTCCCCCACCTGTTCAGATAAATGGTCAAACAGAAAGTAATAATTGACAGAAAATTAAATGAGACAAACACAATTTTTAACGTGGAAAACTTCCCTCAAATTGAGAGAATAAAAACCACGGGACCTAGTCCAGTAAAAACTTCCACTATAATAATTAATGGGTACACAGAGTCTTCCTAATAACAATAGGGAATATCAATCAACCTTCCTAATAACAATAGGGAATATCAATCAACAACAATAGCCTTATAATAACCTTCCACTAAAGTGGGTATACCAAAATAACTCTCAGAGAAAGTAAAACTATTACCACCACCGGAACTGAATTCCTTTCCTTTTCTCTGGTTGTCGTACGTGCGTGCGGTTACTGTTGTTTGCCTTTGCGTTAGCCTTTGCCCTTAGGGATTTGAGATCTCGTTCCTTCCTTTTATTTTCTTTTACATGGGTCAAGCCCAATAAACCATATATTCCTTTTTTTTTCTTTTCTTTTTCTTTTATTTTAATAATAATAATAATAATAATAATAATAATAATAATAATAATAATAATAATATTAATAAACTTGGTGGGTTCCACTTGGGGAGTGATCCCACCCAACAGTTTGGCACACTTCACTTGTTTGATTGAAATTAATATTTTTTTTTCAAAACCTTCAATCACACATTCTTTCTTTTGTAAATCTACCGATGTAATTTTGTGTTAATTGATTACAATACCATCAATCTTTTGAAACACAAATTCCAATACGATATTATATGAGTCTATCATGTTAGCAAACTTTTTTGTGATGCATGACTGTTAAACTTTGAAAAAGTGTAAACTCTATTCAATCCCCCTTCTAGAGTTCAATAAGAAAGTCATTTCTTAACTAACAAGTTGTATTAACGGCCTGGTCTCTTCGTGTTATGAGTATAACAACTTAAAGAATGCAAATGGAGTGTATAATAGAACACTCATTTTCAAGGGCAACAAATATTTGTATCAGAAAGAATGCATAAAGATTCATATCATTTCTTATAATTTGGATATTTGGTATGCGATTGAAAAATGATAGTTTGTTCCGACAAAAGTTCGAGATGGTGTTGTAGTTAATAAACCCGAATTCGATTAGTCAAATTTAGATACGAAAAATATTCAATACGATTGGAAAGCCTATTCTAAAGTCCGACTTAGGACAAGACAAGATGAGTATTATTGGGTTTCTCATTGTAAAACCGCACAAGAGATGTGAGACACTTTAGAGGTTACACATGAGGGTATAAGTGAAGTTAAAAGAGTTAGAATCAATTCTCTTACCCAAGAATATGAATTTTTTTGCATGACGGAAGGTGAAGCGATTTTTGAATTGCAAAAATGGTTCACATTCATTGTGAATCACTTGATTGCACTTGGAAAAAATTTCAAATGAAGATTTAACAGATAAAGTGCTAAGATGACTTAGTAGGGAATGACAACCTAAGCTGATAGCTATTACCAAATCACATAACTTAGCAACAATGACCACTACTACACTATTTTAAATTGACTCAACATGAACAAGAGTCGAATAAGTTGAATGCACATAAAGAAAAAGAGTCTAAGAAGGAGAAAAAGAGTATTGCCTTGATAGGCCCATCCTCTTAGGTTAACAAGGTTGATGATTCCGATAGTAGTGAATTGGATGGACATGATTCAAGTGAAGATGAGTCTCTTTTAAAAAAAATATAACAAATTTCACAAGTGAAAAAGCTTGAACAAGGGCAAAAAGTTCAATGGCAAGTTTAATAAATCAAGCAAAAAGGACAACAATAATAACAACAATTCCATCACTTGTTATGAATGTGGCAAGTTTGGACACATCGAACTGGACTGCTTGAAATATCTCAAAAAGATGGAGAAAAATGATTATAAGTGTAAAAAGGATAAGATAGTTAAAAAAAAGTCTACATAGCTTAAGGGGAAAATGATATATCCTCAAATGAAAGCTTTGACACTTAAGACATTGCAAATTTGTGCCTTATCGACAAAATATATAAGCATGAGGTTTGTGAAGTTCATCCCATAGAAAAATCATGGACAAAACTACACTACCTTTTAGTATAACAACAAGCACTTGGTCGAAGTATCTTATCATTTTGAAGAAGAAAGAACACAATGTATTCATTGTCTCCAACCACAAAGGTTTTCCATCAAATCAGGAGTCGAACACCTCTGAAGGGAAATTGCATTGAAGAGTGATTTCAAGAAAGTGTTTAGTAATATATATTAAAATATTGGAGATTCAATCGTTAAAGTTATTAAAATATTTGAATTAGTAATATATAGTAAAAGATTGGAGATTCAATAGTTAAGTTATTTGCTATCATAATTCTAATATGACTTTTGAATTTGGCTTCCATGCACCTGATGAAGATACTCATACTTAGTCAATTTTCAATTTTGTTTGTTTTTCTACTGTAACTACTTTCCCTTTTTTTTTTTTTTTTTTTTTTTTTTTTTTTTTATCTCTTTGTAGTTAGTATGCTAACTGCAAGTTGGTTGTACACACTTTGTATAAATAGCCTTTGGCTATCTCTTTTTTAATAAGATAAGAGTTTCTATTATCAGAAGGATTTATGCGGGACGCGTGGAGATCACCTGGGTTATAGTTTTTTGTAGCATGATCAGATTAGATGGTTGTATAGGGGTTAAATATCTATCTGTTGTGGTTGTATTTTTTTCATTCTGGAAGACTGTACCTATACCATATATTGTCACCTTGACTATTATTTTGATGGGTCCTTGTACCATTTTTTGATGTGACGTGGGGAAGTTAAAATTCTTGGGGAAGTGCTTTTGTATAGGTGTCTGCCGAGAATACCCCAGGGGTATGAGCTACGTTGGATAGGTCTCATAGGCCTGGTGTATTTTTCTGTTTTAAATACTTTGGATTTTCATTTCAAAACCGTTTCCGCTACTTTTAATTATTGTTGACTTTTGTCGTTGTGATACGACTTAAATATTTTATCCAAAGGTATTTCTCTCTTTATTATGAATTTGAATTTGTTAAAAAAAACTCGGGTTGTTACATGATTGATGTATGAATATGTGATTATTAATATTGATGTGATTATGCATTCTTGAGTGGGAATACGTGTTACTACATGTTATGAATGTTATTAATGAGAATGTGTCTTGAGTGTACTCTGTGAATAGTATGAAAAATTATAGTGTGTAATGAGTATTAAAAGGGGAGTCTTTCAATAGCTACATTTACATAATGATTGTTGTGAAAGAGTCAGAGTATGCTCATGCATTTCATTGTTAGTGGTGACCGTGATGGACCACAGTGTTAGTGGTGAGCGCGATGGGCCACATGATGGTTCCATGAGTTGATTGGTCCATCTTATCCTTACGATGATTTTTTTGTCGCGTAGGTCTGTGATAGACTGCACTCTAGTAAGTCGTGTTGATCTGTGATAGGTGGCACCTCGGTAATTAGTACTAGCCTGTGAGAGGCGATACATTTATGATTTACGCCCTTCGAGGATGGTTTGGAAATTCCGGAATCATGTGCACAAACATATAAGCATTGCATTAGGGTGCTTGGCACGTGAGTCATGTTTGTTATAATATGATATATGTATATATATGCTTTGTTTTTGTTGTTATCATGTCGTAATTGTTAAGTGGTTATTGCTTGTTTTTATGACATAATTGTTAAATGTTAATTTCGATTGGTGACCCTTTACATTATTTTGAAAATTGGGTTTTGCCCTCAGATGATACCCGAGTTCGTTCCACCGACTGTTACCTTGACGACGAAAACGTCGTTAGACTTCCCTAACCAACATTCGTCGACTGCTTAGGTATATGACCCTATCTCAAGTAGGGCTACTTATACGGGGAGGGTAGTGAGGACAAGTAGGAGAGTTGGGGTAGTATATCTCGTAGATCTCAATCACGAGAGGATCGATTATCCAGTATCCTCAGGATTGGTGCTCGGGGTGAATGGAGCATGGGAAGATGTAGAGAATGCCTTAGTTAGAGTTGAGACGGAGGTCACCGTAGGAGTTGGGGATACAGTGGTTGGATCGGGGACTGACGAGAAGGATAAGGGGTCAATTCTAGCGGGATGAGATATTGTAGGATGGTCTAGGTGGGTCGAGCTAGAGCTTCCACTTCCGGTGAATGATCCTCTACTGACTGTCACTGAAGTAGTGAGTTGTTATGAGATTCCAGCGCCGCCGAAGCCACCCATCTCGTGGGTGGACCGGACCTCTGAAAAGACTAATCCCGCTATGGCTGATGAAGAGGAGGAAGTTACTTCGAGGAAAGATACTGCATCAGAAGTAACTTGTGCAGTGTGTGGAGGTCACCCTTGTTACTGTAGTTGTTAGTGGATAATCAGATTAGTTTTGTTTTTGTTATATAGGGCCTTAGTGTCTTTCTTTTTGTGGTTGTATTTATTTTGTGTTGGGATGACCGTATCTTTAATATATCTTGACAGTTGAATTTTTGGTGGGTCCATGTTCCATATTTTTGACGTGACCCCGGGGGTATGAGCAATGTCTGATAGGTCTCATAACCCCGGTGTATTTTCTATTTGTATACTTTGGATTATTGTCCCAAAAATTGTCTTAGGTTGTTAGTATATATATGATGTAATTATTTTTGACTCTTGTCTTTTTTGTGTTACGACTTATTATTTTATTAAGTTGTTTAAAAAAAATAAAAAAATGCACTCGCGCTATTAAAAATCGAGGTGTTACACCTTCCAGACACATAACAAAATCCTCCTCCTCCTCCTCTTCTTGTACTTCCTCTTTCCCCAAATTGCAACTCTACAAGTCACTTCTATATTCATCCAAATGGAAACCTTCTCTTGTTTTGGTTTCACCGATCTTGGATGGTTCGAATTTTCATGCATGGGCCCGTGCTATGTACATTTCTTTGGAGATGAAGAACAAATTCGGTTTAATTGATGGCAAAATCAAAAAACCAAATTCTCAAGACTCCAATTTTTTGTTTTGGAAGCGTTGCAATACTCTCGTTATATCTTGGCTTTATCATTCAATTTCTCCTGAGAATGTGAGCAACATTTTATTGATTGTAAACTAAAAAAGTCAATTTATGGTTTGTAACAAGCTAGTCGAAATTGGAATCATAAGCTTACTTCATCCCTCATTCTTTGGGTAATGTTCAATCTTTATCTGATTATTCTTTGTTTGTTAAGAGTCATGCCTCTCATATTACTGTTTTGTTAATTTATGTAGATGATATTGTGCTTACTGGAGATGACATTGATGAAATTCATTATGTCAAAGCTTTTCTTGATTCTACTTTCAAAATTAAGGACTTGGGTCCACTCAATTTTTTTCTTGGTCTTGAAGTGGCTCATTCAAAGAAGGGCCTCTCTTTGAATCAACGCAAATACGCCTTGGAATTGCTTGATGACATAAGACTTCTACATTGCAAGCCTGCCTCTACTCCTATGCTGCCAAATTTGAAGTTGTCTAAAGATGATGGCTCACTTTATCCAGATCTGCAACAGTATCGCAGACTCATTGGTCGCTTGCTTTATCTCACACATATCATGCCAAATCTCTCCTTCTCTATTAACAAACTTAGTCAATTTGTATCAAATCCTATGTCTTCACATTTTCTTGCTGCTACTCGTATTCTTCATTATATTAAGGGTTTCCCCGGGAAAGGTTTATTCTTCTCTTCTTCTTCTTCTTTAACATTTCAACTTTTAGCGATAGTGACTGGGCAGCATACCCCGATTCTAGAAAATTAGTTATCGGCTTCTCCTATTTCTTGGTTCTTCTCTTATTTGATGGAAGTCTAAAAAGAAGACTGTTATTTCTTGCTGTTCATCAGAGGTTGAATATCGCACTTTAGCTCACACTACTTGCGAAGTTCAATGGCTACTCTATCTCCTTCAAGATCTTAAGCTTCCTTTTTTTACACCGGTTCCAATTTTCTGCGATAGTAACTCAACTATTCAGATTGCTCGAAATCCTATCTTTCATGAACGAACAAAACATATTAAGCTAGACTGTCATTTGGTTTGTGAGAAATTGCAGCATGGCGTCATGCATCTTCTACATGTTCCTTCTTCTGCTCAACTCGCTGACATTCACACCAAAGCCTTACAACCTACTTCGTTTCATTCTATTTTTTCAAGCTGCCCCTCATTGATATATATGGTTCAAGCTTGCGAGGGCCTGATGAAGATACTCATACTTAGTCAATTTTCAATTTTGTTTGTTTTTCTATTGTAACTACTTTTCCTTTTTTATCTCTTTGTAGTTAGTATGCTAAGTGCAAGTTGGTTGTACACACTTTATATAAATAGCCTTTGACTATCTCTTTTTTAATAAAATAAAAGTTTCTATTACTCCATAAAAGTACCTGTGATACATTTGCATATGTGAGGATATAAAATTATCTTCGTCTGATTGACTACACCCGACTCTTGTGCATTTGTGTATACATATATACAATCATATCTCTTTTTGTATTTGTCGGACTACATCTTGATCTATATTTATGTATTCTTTTAGGAGTACATCTAGGATAATCATGAAGATCTCTTAGCATAACTAGTATTCTATATATAAATTATTCTGCATACATGTATCATAATATATTGCTACACTAACTTTGCTTTTTCTGACTCGTCACTTCATTCCCTACCTAGTCATGTTTTTCTATTCCCTACCTAGTCATGTTTTTCTATCAAAAGAAAGCACCATTGCATGCATAGTATGGCATTTGTCTGCTACACATTTGCTTATATACACAATTTACTTTTGTATTTAATTGATAATCACTTCTTTTTTCATCTATTGTTATATTTTTACATGCATATGTTCTCCGTTTACTTGGTTTCGTCTGTTTGTTTTAGTTATGTTTTACAATAATAGAAAAGAAAAATTGTTCAACAAGTGTATAGTTGTTTATCATGATAAAAAAAAAGGAAATTGTAAGATGTTGAGAAATAATATTTACTTTTGATGTTTTAATATAATGAAATAAGAACTAGATGCTTTTTGAAGCACGCATACAACATATCGTCTTACAATTGGTCTTTAAGATTTTAGAAAAAAATCAACATCTTTCATAAATGGACTTAAAGTTGATGACGTAATTAGGATTAGTGGGTTGAAGTTTTTTATTGTGTTAATTTAAATTAAAATAAATAACGAGTTGATTCATGAGAAATAAGTGGTATCCAAGTGAAGCACAAAAGGGGATGTAAAAGCACCTTATTGGTGTAGAAGAATAATTCTTGATTCGTTGAATTTCAAGATTGCAAAGCTGTTGAATCGATTCACACACCATGTGAATTGATTTATACGTGATTGAATAACTAGTTTTGAAGTATGTAGCTGTGCGAATCAATTCACATGAATGTAATTAGATTCATAAGACCTCCTGCATTGATGGTAAATGGATTCACATGTCAGGTGAGTTGATTCACAACCATAGAACATCAAAAACTGAGTTTTTTAATGTCTATAAATCGATTCATAAGTTGGTAAGTCGATTCACAAATTTCAAAGTCACTTAGAAAAGGTTTTTGAAGTGTTTCAAAGTATGTCAATGCAATATGATCATGCTAGAAAGTGAATATATGCTTATTGTAAGACCCGTAATTTATTTATAGCAAGAAATAAGGCTTACTATCTATTTTTGGATTCTATTTTTTTTTTCTGTCTGTATACCGTTTATGTTGTTTGTTTGTTTGTAAAAATTTGTTGTATTTGTGCTTGTCTTGCAAATTGATCTATGAAAAATAGTTTGAATGTTTTCCTTGATGTTAAATGACTACGTGAATGTCTTGACATTGTCGAAATTTTAAAAATGATTTTCTATTGATTTTTAAGAAAACGAGCAAGATATGCTCGCTCTTTAAATTTTAACAATCTTTGAATGCCACCAAAATTTAAATGGGAGTTCTGTATATCGACTGGAATGAGAATTTGATCTCAAAAATTTTGTGGACAAAAATTTATTCGCAAATTTTTGAAAATTTTTAATTAGTAGAATTATTATATAATTTTTCAGTTACCAAAAAATTTATCCGTGGGTGATATATTACTCGTTTAAGAATGAACTCGGAGACCGAGCGAGATGAGGTGATTTAAAGTCACCAAATATCTAGATATTTTTCTAAGATATTAATATTCTAATGAGGAGTTTGTGAAAATATCTAGATATTTTCTTACTATGCAGTAAGACTTTGTAAGGATCAAAATAGGTCACCTCACTCTTCTTTTTTGTGTGTGGATTAGAATGACTTGTGTAAGAAGGATTAGATAGGAAATGATTAGGGTTAGTAAGATATTTAGAAAATATTTTCGGAGACTCGGTTAAAGTTATTCGTTGGGAAGTAATTTAATTGATTTACGGAGAAATTATGATCGACAAATATTTTACGACATCGCGTGTAACTTTTAAATTTATCTGTCAATTGATTTGCGACGAATGTAGATATGTTTACTAAAGTAGATTGGGAACTGAGTGATGAGATGTGTGCAAGAGTGATTAAATTATATAATGATGTGTTTAGCTAAAATATCTAGATATTTTTCTTCATGTAGTAATTTTATTTTTCAATCATTCACTAATTTTATTTTTTTCACTCTCTTACTTAAGAAAAAAAAGGAACAAACAAAAGTTCTTTCTTCTCTCTTACTTCTTACTAGTAAGCAAACACTTAGAAACAAAATCTTCTTCTGTAAAATCCATTCATCTTTTGATCAAAGTTTGTCAATTAAACCTTCTTATATCATTCTCCTCTTTCTATTGATATTTGTTTTGCCATGAAAACTTTCATTTGTCTTATATCATTC
The DNA here is from genome assembly GCA_037974735.1 of Cicer chorassanicum. Classification (NCBI taxonomy): domain Eukaryota; kingdom Viridiplantae; phylum Streptophyta; class Magnoliopsida; order Fabales; family Fabaceae; genus Cicer; species Cicer chorassanicum. Next base: position 32,823,296 of record JBBPBP010009779.1, read on the forward strand.
TCCTCTTTCTATTGATATTTGTTTTGCCATGAAAACTTTCATTTGTCTCCCTTTCCTCTAACAAGGTTATGAGGCCCTTAGTGTTCAAGAGAAATTGTTTATTTTTTCTTCATTTTTCTTTCATAAGTGATGTAGATCCATGTCTCTTATGTTAATGTTGTAGATCTACTTGTTGTAGTGATGGATTTCAGAGAAAAAATTTTTTTAGAACATTTTGAAGTTTTACAAAAAAAAAATGATTTTATACTAGAATGATTTTTCTTCACAAAAATGATAGATCCATTACTTGTGATAATAGATCTAAAAGAAAAATCAAATTTTGAACATTTTGGATTTTTGCTAAAAAAATGAATTTATGTTAGTTCATTTGATCTTTAAGTTTTTATGATTTTTATTGTTGAAAAGGTTCTAAAATGTATATTTAGAACTAAGAATGAAAGTAATCAAGGATGAATATGTGAATATGTCTAAGTTAGAAATGAGAAAAAATTGGACTAGCCCAAGTGTGTGATGTCCGAAGCACACTTAGGTTAGGGTTTTGGAAAAATTCAAATTGGGAAATCCCGAATCTTGAAGAATTTTAACATGTTGAAAGATTTATGTGTGTGATAATTTGAAAATAGTCTATTTATCTATTTATGTCTAATGATGAGATTTTTTAACATTTTGTGTTCTTTGAGAAAAATGTTTAAAATGTGTGCCTTGATAGAAATATTATTTTGATAATGAACAAAAGGAATCCTCAGATAAACAACGATACAAAAAGCGGGAAAAGACTTAAAAAAGGATTGTGCATGATCCGTTTTTAGACAAAATGTAAGTAGTAGAGAAAGCTTTCTAGAAAATTATTCACACACACAAAATGTTGTTCAATCAAAAATATTTTACAAAAACTCAAATTAAATAATTTATTATTAAAAACTGTAGAAGACATGTTTTGGACAATTCTAGCCGGTTTTAATTAAAATAATTTATTATAGTTGACACCATAATGGGTTATGTATGCGAAAGCCACCTCCATGTATCCAAAATCACTCAAATAATCGATTATGTTAACGAAAATAATTGATTATGAATGCAGAAACTAGTTTCGAGTTTTTAAATGGTAAAAATAATTGATTATGGGTCAACATAATCGATTATGATGATAGATCTTGAAGAAAGTCACACGTGAGAAATCAGAATTTTACTTGCTCATCATTTCCTTCTTTTCCCTTACCTTTTTGGGTTGACTCCGAACTTCTATAAATAGGAGGTGTTTTTGAGCATGTTTTACACACCAACCTACTCTCTCTTCTTCTCTTGTCTTGTTTCTTTTTTACTACTCAGTGCAAAAAAATTCTTGGAGAGCTTTATTTTTCCTACATAGAGTTGCAATATTTACTCTTGCACTTCAATTTGTTTATCTACACTATTATTAGGAACAATCCTACTTGTTCAAGAAAGGTGATATCTCTTGTAGTTTAAATCTCTTTTTCAAATGATAAATTATGTTTAAAGAGTTCTCTTAGATTATTGAAGGTTTCTTGCTAATCATGTATTCAAAGTTTGATAATAATAATAATAAATTTATTATTTTTGAAACTGGACGTAGGCTTTAGGTTGTTAGTGGTTGAACCACTATAAATTCTTGTGTGCTTTCTCTTCTCTACCTTTAATTTTTGCACTTTTACCTTGCGCACTTTATTTATTTCTTGTCTCATTTAATTCATTTTCGCATTTTTACCTTATGCATTTTTATTATTTCTCTTCAATTTTATAAATTTTACAATTCACCCCGTTCTTGTGTTTGAAATCACTTGTTCAACATATTTATTTAAATTGTTGTTGAAAAGTTTAGGGTTTTCAAAATGTTAGAAAAATTGAAGTTAATTTAACTACATTTTATCTTTTGATTTTGAAAAAGTTTGAGTTTTAGGAAAAACTCCTCTTTGGGTCAAAATGTTGAATTTGGAGAAAAAAATGGTTAATTTTGGAAAATAAAAAATTGATTATTGAAATTATAGATGAATGTGTGAATATGCCTAAGTTAGAAATGAGAAAAACTTGGACTAGCCCAAGTGTGTTGATGTCCAAAGCACACTTAGGGTTTTGGAAAAATTCAAATTGGTCCCTTGACCATGATGGAAAACCCCAAAAATTGACGTTTTGGTGAAAATAGAACTTGTCCATGATCAATTGATTAGTTTGCTAAAATGAATTTGAAAACTCTAGAAATTTTTTGGAAAGTGGTAAAGACTAAAATGTTTAAGTAACTTTTGATTTCAAAAGGATAAAATCCTAATTTGTTTAGGTTATATCATAGTAAATTTTCAAAGGTAACCAAGTTGGGAAAGCCCTAATCTTGAGGAATTTTAAAGTGTTGAAAGATTTATGTGTGTAATAATTTGAAAATACTCCCTTTATGTCAAATGATGAAATTTTAACGTTTTGTGTTCTTTGAGAAAAATGTTTATGAGAAGCTTAATGTAAGAATTTTATGTTAAGAAAATATTTTTCTTAAGTTGTTAAAGATAGCGATTCAGGTGAGATCCAATGTAGATCCAACTTTTTATTCACTCGTGGGATCCGGGCGGTCTAGGGAGGACCATCACGGCTCCTCTCCTCTCGAGAATTCATACATCCCTTATCAGTATATGGACAGCTATCTCTCGAGCACAGGTTTAGGTTCGGCCTCAATGGAAAAAGAAAAATGGAGCACCTAACAACGTATCTTCACAGACCAAGAACTACGAGATCACCCTTTTTATTCTGGGGTGACGGAGGGATCGTACCATTCGAGCCTTTTTCATTTCAAACTTTTCCCGATGGCATAAGTGTTTTGAAAAGGATTTGAATTTTTTTTTTTGCCTAACGAATTAAACCAAAGTCTTTTTTATGTTAAGGAACCTAATTAGGTAAGAAAACCTAAGAGAAAGTCAAACCCTAATTGATTTTGATAACGGCCAAACCTAGGGTTCATTTTGGGGTTGTTTTAGAAACTTGTATTGATTAATTTGATTGAGTTGTTTAAGGTACAAGGAAATTGAGAGGCGTCGTTGGAATTGTCGAATAAGTTATGCTAGCGTAGCATAAGTTGCTTGTGTAACAAAGCGCCATCGAGTAAAAAGAACTTTTTTACGATATTTTATAAGCTTGAATTTAAAGTGTGTTTGCATACACGTTCTATATGCTAGTGATAAATAGATGTGCACATGATTATTTATGTATTTGATATGATTATGAGTCTTGTTGATGATAATATGCCATGAGTATGCTTTGTGAAAAAGTGTTGAAAAATTATTAATTTTTAATGCGTATTAAAAGTAGAGTATTTTAATAGTTGTATTTACATAATAATTAATGTGAAAAAGTCAGAGTATGCTTCTACATTTCATAGTTAGCAGTGAACGTAATGGCCACAAAGTGGTTCCAGGTGTTCTGATGGTCCACCTTATCCAAGATTATTGAGTAGTGCTAGTGTGTGTTGAAGCTGCACCATAGTAAATCATTATAGTCTGTGTTGAGATTGCACCTTGGTTAATAGTACAAGTCTTTGTTGAGCCCGTAAATTTCTGATTTACGACCCTTGAGAAGGCTTTGTCACATGAGTCATGTGTATTATGTGATGATGATGATGATATATATACCAACAATATTCTCTTAGAAATCTTGAGTGTCTCATATTATTTCAAAACACTTGTATTTTGATTTTAAGTTTTCAAAACCTTGTAAGTATTCTATCATGTATTAAATATAATTTTGAACAAGAATATATTTAATACATGATAGAATACTTACAAGGTTTTGAAAACTGAAAATCAAATTACAAGTGTTTTGAAATAATAGGAGACACTCAAGATTTCTAAGAGAATATTGTTGTTCTTACTCTCCGAAACTCTGATTTGTGATGAAGGGAGCCATCCCTTTTATAGGGAAAATGTTCCTCCTTTTGCTGATGATGACTCAGTGGAGTGAATGATTAGATTCCATCCACGAGGTTGCTTTTGGTGGTAGTGGGGAAGGAGTGGCAGACAAGTGCCAGACAACTTTTGCTTTTCAAAAATATTCGTTTTTTTTTAACCTTTGCTTTTTCATAAATATTCGTTTTTTTTAAGTCCAAAACCAAACTTGGGCTACGCCCGTCACAAGTTGGACTATATCTGTTTTTGAAGGTTACAAATAAAAATTTTGAGATGGGCCAATAAAAAAAATTTAATTGATAGATGAGAAGATGCCTAGATAGTCGTCCTCATTATCATTTTCCTGATTGATTGAATTTTCTGAAGCACTCCTTGACGAAGTCTTTGAGGATTGGGCCTTTCCTTTTAAGAAGTTGGGCCATGATCTCAAAGTATTCTTCTTCAGTTTTTGCTGCTGCTAATTGTGTTTGTGCAAATGATTTTTGGGTCAAGAATTGAGTTTGCATTGGGTGCGGTTTCTTCAATCCCTGTTTTTGAAGCCATGTTGAAACAGCTTGACTTTTGATACTTGGTGGAATAGAGAACTTTGTCCACCATCTAACTTTGAATTTTTGGACGAGGATAGTTTGGGCATTTTTTTTTATCAATTTCAAAATACCATGCTAAGACCCATGGTAAAAATAATTTTGTAGAGAACAACATTATAGGGTGAAAAATGTGTTCTCTGTTTGTGGGTTTTTAGTGAGTTTTGTATAGATGGAAGCTATCTTGGACTTCCAGTTTTAGTATTTCAGGAATGGAGCCATAGAGTTTCCACCAATGGGCAAACTATTGAGGGATTTTTGAAGCTTCCATGGTAAGATTAAAGAAAAATAGTCAGGTATGACTAAATTTCTGGTTTTGTATGAGGAATACATTGTACTAGGCCTGTTAGTAGTCCTAGTAATTGAATGTCCTACAATGGTTTATTGTGGTTTTGAAGTCAAGTGGGAACTATTTTGGGTATAAAGGTTTGATCCCCATTCCGAAGGTGGGATTATTTTGTGGATTTTTGCAGTTGAGTAGGCCACCCGGGTCTTCTTTTGGGTTGTCTTGAATTGTGAATTGTTACATAACCTGTCAATTCAAGAATAGATTTATAGTAAGGCTGGGGTTTTGATAAATCCAATGGTTTGAAAAACCAGCCTTTTGGGAAAAATTTTGAGATGACCAATTGAGGATTTCTATTATAAAAGTGGTCATCTATTGTCCAAATTTTGAAATACTCAAATTTTGGTTTAAAGTTTTCTAAAACAATCTGAGAATCATTTGGTTTCAAAACAATTTTTGAAAATTCCTCTTGAGGAAATTTTGAAATGATTTTACAGGATGATCCCTCTTGTGAAGGTTTTGAAATAATTTTTTGAGAAGGGGTTTTTGAAGATGAAGATTCTCCCCTCTCAAGCTTATGAGAAAATGGCAGTTCCATCGAGAGACATTCAATCTCCTCTTGGAGCTCCTGGAGCCTTGCAGATGAAGATTCTCCCCTCTCAAGCTTCTGAGAAAATGGCAGTTCCATCGAGAGACATTCAATCTCCTCTTGGAGCTCCCAGAGCCTTGCAGCTTTTTGCAAATTAATGTCTTCTGCTATTGAAGCTTTGATTGCTTCAAAGTTTTGGGGTCCCAAAATCTGTTGGCTTTTAAGCCATTTTTGGACTTCATTTTGGGCTTCTTCTTCTTCAACTGCTTGTGCCCAAGACTTGATGGGTTTTGCAGAAGAAATAGGTTTTTGGTTTTCTTCTGGTTGGTCATGTTGAACCTCAATTCTTTTGGATTTTCTGGGCATTGCTCAAGTCCTGTTTTGGAGAAATTCTCTGGTTAGAAAATCTGGAATTGAGTTTTGATCTCCTTTAATAAATTCAATTTCGAAATCAAAAATACTAAGGATTGCTTGCCATATGGCGAAAATCTGTTTTGATGCAATGTTTTGAACATCTTTTTGTAAAACTTCTTTTGCAGACATACAATCAATACGAAGTAAAAAATTTTGATTGAGTAAATCACTTTGAAACTTTGTAATGCACATAACAATTGAAAGAATTTCTTTTTTAATGGTAGAGTAATTTTTCTGACAATCATTCTAGTGTGCAAATGTAAACTAAACAATGAATTCTTTGTCATTTATTTTTTGTTTAAGAATTCCCCCATATCCTAAATCTAAAGCATCATTTTCAACAATTTTTTGGGCTGATGGATCAGTTAGATGTAGACATGGTATCTCTTTAATTTGCTTTTTGATGATTTGTACTATTTTAGTGTGCTCATCTTACCATGTGACAAGGCTTTTTCTTAACCTATCATGGAGAGGTTTTGCTATTCTATTGATGTTTGTTAAATCATAGGTGGTTCTTGGAAGTAATTTTGATGAAGATGTGGAAGACTGACTTTGTCTTGACTCAAAAGTATTTAGCAGCTTTCCTATTATTTCTTTTTGAAGTTTTGTATCTTCAACTTGCTTTATTATATCAAGAATTAATTCATGATCTTTTGTTAAAACATTGACTGATTTTGAACTTGACTCTGAATCATTAGGAGACTCGGAAGTTCCTAATTCATCAAACTGCAAAGGTTTATCATTTTCTGATGAACCTATTTCAAAATATGTAAATGTTTCTTCTAAGGTTTCTAAAAGTATTGCCTCAATTTTTTGCATTATTTGTTCATCAATTTGTAATTCATGAAGTTATTTTATTTCTATTGCAATATCTTGAAATGTGTCCTGTTTGGCCACACTTATAACAAGTTATTTGTTTTGAAGTTTGAGGTTCGAACTTCTTATGAAAAGGTCTTCTTTTGTGAAAATTAGGTTTTATTTGATTATATGAATTTTGAGGTTTGGATTTTTTATAGAATTCATTTTTACCTGGTTTTGAGAAAGACTTTCTGTGAGGTTTTTTATAAGTTTTTGAACAAGATCCTCCACAGTCTTTTGAAACATTCGTCGTGGATATTTCGAATTGTTTGCAAAAAGATCCTAATTCTTGCCTAGTCTTTTTCATTTCCCATTTTAGATGTTTTCGAAGTTTTAAATCTTGACAGATTTTTAAACCTTCATTTTGAGTGAAGCTAACCAATTCCCTATAAGTTAAATGGTTATATGGAATTTGTTTTACCCCATAGACTTCTTTAATTTTGTTTCTAACCTTTTCTCCTAAAAGGGTTTGGAGTCCTGCAAGGAATTTCTCCTTTCCAGAAAGGTTGGTTTGAGTCTTTCCTAAGCATAACTCTAGTTAGGAAAGTGTTTTTGTAATATTGAAATTCAGACAGTTTTTTACATCTGAGGTTTGAAAGAAGTTCTGCATTCTTAACTTTTAAGTGAGATGGATCACCTATGAAGTGCAGGCTAATTGTGTGAATAAGTGTTGCAACTGCATCAATTATTGGGTTTCCTGTCTCATCGAGGATGGGAATTCCTTCCTCTGTGGTTTGGATTACATTCAAAATTTCTAAGTGTTGAGGAGATGTGAGATGGTAATCCCACCACCCTTTAAGCTGACCTAGGAACCTTGCTATTAGGAGTTCAGCTATGGCTTTGTCAGGTGTATTTGCTTGGGTTTTGTAGGCATTTGATGACATTATCATTTGTTGAAGGATACTTAGGATGTTGTATTCAGACATAACATCTATGTTCCATTCATAGACAGTACTGGCATTGAATTTAGATTGAGAAAGGACGTTAGGTCTATTCTCAATTCCTAGGTCTGGTGTTGTAACCATGGGTAAAGGTTGAACCTTCTGCCATTGAAGTCTGCACAGGTTTTGTTTTTCTTGTTCAACTTCAGAAACTTGATCTAAAGTTGTGATTGTTTTCTCTAAGGGGTCCTTAACTATTAAAGGTGAAGAAGTAGAAGATTGTTCTACTCTACTTAGTTGGTCTCTCAAGGCTTGGGTAAATTCTGATTTTCCATCTTTGAACAGTTTTTGACTTGTTTTTGAAATTTGAAAAGGTTTAAAGACTAGGCTTTTTAGTTTCAACCTAGTTGTCTCAACAGGAGAGACAACAAGAGTCTGTTAGTTTTCTTCAATCTTAGTTAATTGTTTTACAATTGTGCTAAGATGGGCATTTGTAATTGTATAATAATATTCTTAATATCTTTATCTGAATTTTCATTTGGAATTTTGTAAGGTGCAGCATCTACTATTTGATCAAGATGTGCTATTTTGATCTGTCTTAATGGTGGATGTTTAGATCGTATTTTTCTACCATTCGACATTTCCCATTCTGGATTTTTTACTTCTAGTTGTAATAGGATTTATAGAATTTTGGTTTTGTTTTAATGGATAGGAAATTTGGTTTTGTGATGTATAAATGTATTACTGAGGGGAGTCTAAAGGTTCTCTCAAGGTCAACAGTACTAATAGAGGAACCAGCATCAAATCGTCTGACACTGAAAGCTCTTGAAAAGCTTAATTTTACCCTTCCATCATTGTACTGGATAATATCTCTCAAATGAGTGTTTGGTTTCGACTGCTCAAGAGACTTAGGTTTAACCGCTCCTTCAAGTATCCATTCTTCAGGAAGATCTATGTCCTTCCAAAGGATGGTTTTTGGAATAACAATGTTTGCTTTTGATAAATCAGTTTTTAAAAATAGGGTTTCACCTTTTTTAACTTCAATATTTTTTGTTGCCGTAAAGGCTGAGAACATAGCCTTGTAATGAACTCTATAAATGATTGCTACAGGAATAGATTCTGGTAGCATTTTGTAATTATGAGTTTTGATTTGCAGAACAAGGGATTTTAGTATGTTTGGGTCTTTTAGAGATAATGAAAAATCTGGATAACATTCAAAAGAAATTGGTCCTTGACATAAACTAGATTCAATTGAACTTATAATTGAATCATGAAAGTTCAAGAACCTTGCATCTCGTAAGACACAAAGGATTGATGTGTTTAGACCTTTTCTAGTTAAAGGTTTGATGCCAACCTGGACAAGACCTATGTGTATAAAATTATACTTCCTATTACGGTGTTTTTGTAAAGTCTTTTTAGAAAGAAGATTTATAGTCTCAAAAGGGTTCATTAAAGGTACATCCCTTTCTTTAGTTTTGATTACGAAATCGGTTTTGAGAAGATTTAAAAAAAAAACTAGATTCATAAACCTGATCCTTTTTAATTTTTGGAATTTGCCAATTATTAATAGATTTTTGAAAATCTTCAATAGTAATTTCCTCACTATTGATAGGTTCCTTTTGTCCTGAGGAGTTTTTGGTAGAAGAACTTGAAAAATAAGAAGTTCTACAAAATAAGTTACTCATAATAAAGAAATTTTGTTTTTTAATTTTGAAAAAACTTTCAAAGGATTCACTGCCCTAAACGCCTGTTCTTAACGTCGGCTTAACACGGGACTTACTACCAAGAAACTATCATTCTTCAAAATTAAAAATCAAAATATTTTTAATTATGTTTAACTAATTTTATAAACTTATACCCCCAAGTCTGAAACGAAAAGCGCCCGAAAATCAAACGTGCAACATTTGATTGTCTCATATATATACTTATATATTGATGATTTATTTATCACTTGATACCATGCTACGTTATGCTTTCATGCTTTGTATTTTTGTATATATTCTATTTTTTGATCGTGACTCTCTATTATTATTGTGGATCAGACTTATGCCTTAGGTTCTTAGAGTTTTGAGTTATACATGAATTGCAACGACGTCAAAGACATGGTAGAGCGATTTGGTAGGTGAGGCTTGATGCCACCCGTGGGACCTCAGTAACCAGTCATCATCAATTTAGAGTTTCAAATCAGCTTATAATTTTATTTATTTTCCCTTCCTTCTTGGAATTTTGTTGCTGCAATGGAAATTCTGTATTTGAAACAATTGTGACTATTTTTGTTCAAGGTGAATTTATTAGTTGTGAGTAAGTCAGTTGTGTCGAAATCATTTTATAAAATGCGACAATGATTCTAATTGTCGCATTTAGAAAAGAACCTTGCAATTAAATATTTTCTTCGGATTTTAAATTAAAGGATGATTATGAATATTTTATCCATGAGTGTTAGTTTTTTCTTTTTTTTTTTTAATAAAAAAAGTACACTCTCATTGTTAAAAATCGGGGTGTTACATTTAAAAAATATGCAACAATACTTATGCATGATAAAACTTTCTTTTTGTATGATTTCTTTCTTGTTCAAGTAACCTATGTAAGTACTAGAGAATGAAAACCGACAAAATACACACACACATATCATGTAAATTAAACTAAGTTTGACACCACTGAAAATACCAAGTAAAAATTAACTAGGAGACGACTCCTAACCATTACAGCGACATCAATTATTCTTAAAATAAAAATCTAATCAACATAATTTTTCTAGTTAACATTTGTGACAACTGATAAAATAATTGTTTCCTTTCTTCCTAAGAAATATTAATTATTTCCTTAATTTACTTTTAAAAAAATTATTAATTATTTAATTTAAAAATAAATTTAAATTTAAATTTCGAGTTAGCATAGTTTCTTACATCATCATGTACACATTACTAAAGTAATTGTCGTATCATCAAATTCAAATTCAAATTGAGAAGAGATACCAAATGACAACAATTTGGAAAAATACGGAGACTAAAATTGTAGGGGAATTAGGGAAACTAAAATTGTGTATTTGATAAAATGAGGAACCAAAACTGCATTTTAGTGTAAATAAATCAGTGAATAATATGATGATGGTTATTGTGTACATTTCTTTATTGAATTGGAACTTATGGTCCGTTTGGTTCAACCAAGGAAAGAGAAAGAGAGGAAATTGAGATGTGTTTGGTTTAACAAAAAAGAGGAGAGAAAAATCGAGGAGTTTTTAATAGTTATGTGTTTGGTTTCAAGGAAAGGAAGACATTATTAATGGATTTTATGTTGTGTTGACTCACTTTCCTCCCCTCCAAATTACTGAAAAATGGAAGGGAGCAAAATAAACTTTAGAATCCCTTTCCTCCTCTCCTACAAAATGAACAAACATAAAAACTTAAAAAAATTACTTCCTCTCTATTTTGGGGATTTGAATGTAAGGTGATATATTTTTTAGGCATAATTACTCTCGTGATCCTTTAATTTAATTTCAGGTAACGATTTAGTTCAGTATTTTTCCCAATTCAGTATTTTATGTTTTTAAATAATTGTGATGTTACCCTTTAAGTGGGTTTCCGTTAAGCCGATGTTCAAAAACTCTCAGTTCCGTTTTCTTCTCCTTCACAGTTTTAAAACCTTTGTTTGTTCTTCTCATCTTCCACCCATGAAAACCCATTTGAACAAGAATCATATGGTATTGATGTTTATCACAAAATTCCTACAACCCCAAAATTTTCTTCCTCTGTATGGACCCCATTCTATCACTGTGCGCATCACAGGTTTCAGACCACACGCACAATTTGGCAGCTCACGAATCCCATTGAAAATGAAAGAACCATAGTTGTAGGACTGTGAATTTGACCAATTTGAACATGAGGAAACCATGGATTTCAAGTTTTGGAATTGTTCAAATGGGTTTCCAAGGGTGGAAGATGAGAAGAACAAACAAATATTTTGGAATTATGAAGAAGAAGAAAACGGAACCTAGAGTTTTTTAACGTTGACTTAACGGAAACTCAAAGAGTAACATCGCAATTATTTAAAAATATAAAATACTAAAATAAAATAAAAAAAGATAAATGATTAAATTGTTACCTAAAATTAAATTAAGAGACTACAACAACAATTATGCCTATTTTTTACCCATTGAGAATCATATCATTTTGTACAATTTGCATATTAATTAATTTTTTATTGTGATTTATTTATCGTACTTTGTGTGTTCATCAAAGGAATCATTGGCATTTTCTAGAACTACTAGAAGGAGAAGAATTCAATCCCTGATCCATGGAGACACATGAGTTCATAGCATCAATTTTCCATTCCAAATCAAAAAAGAAACACAAACTCTGTCTCCGATTCTAATCATGCAATCTTCTTCTCTTCCTCTCCGCAACTACAACCCACTTCCACTCTTCCATTTTCTTCCTAACAACAATCGCTTCTTTCCTTTAACCAAATCACAATCAATGTCCACTTTCTCTTCCTCTTCTTCACCTTCTCCTTCAATCAACCCAACACAACAACAACAACCTCAAATTCCAAACATCGAACAAAACAAACTCTCCCATGTCATCAAATACCACAACCAAACTAAACACAATTTCAACAACTATGCAAGAGGACCTCATGGGCTTGATTGGGCCAACCAGCCCAACCCATTTCGCAAGTACCTCTCTTCTCCTCTTCTCCCTCTTCTCCATTTCACTACACAACAACTACAACAACAACAACCACTTTACTCTTCTCTCTTCAATTCTCTTCCATCCCCAAAACCCATTTCCAAAACCACTATTTCTCAGTTTCTCTATGATTCTCTCTCACTCTCAGCTTGGAAATCCACAAGCTTTTCAACTTGGTCTTTAAGGGTTAACCCTAGTAGTGGTAATTTGCACCCAACTGAAGCTTATATCATTGCACCTTCAATTGAATCAATCTCTGATTCACCTTTTGTTGCCCATTATGCTCCAAAGGAACATTCTTTGGAACTTAGAGCTCAAATCCCATCTGGGTTTTTTCCCAAATTTTTTCCACCTAATTCTTTTCTTGTTGGGTTTTCTTCCATTTTCTGGCGTGAATCTTGGAAGTATGGTGAACGTGGTTTTAGGTACTGTAACCATGATGTTGGTCATGCTATTGCTGCTGTTTCAATGGCTGCTGCTTCTCTTGGTTGGGATGTTAAGCTTTTAGATTCATTAGGGTTTGATGAGTTGAAGTTTCTTATGGGAGTTCATGTTTTTCCTGAATTTGAAACACCTTCAAATGCTGTTAAAGGTAAGATTCCTGAGATTGAGTTTGAGCATCCTGAATGTGTTATGCTTGTTTTTCCAAGTGGGGTTAGTGGGTTTGATTTGGATTATAAAGAGTTGAGTTCTGATATATTGTTGTTTTCTAAGTTGGATTGGAAAGGGAAACCTAATTCACTTAGCAAAGAACATGTTTGTTGGGATATTATATATAAAACTTCTGAGGTTGTTAAAAAGAATTTGACTTTAGGAGATAGGTTTTTGGTTGATCCATTTCAAATGAGTGGTCTTTGTAGTGAAAATGAAAATGATTATGAAAGTTGTTATAAGGGTTTGACTGTTAGAGAAGTTGTTAGGAAGCGTAGAAGTGCTGTTGATATGGATGGAGTTACGGGAATGGAGAGGGATACATTTTATCAGATTTTGTCACGTTGTCTTCCTTCTCGTTCTGAAAATGGAAAGAAGCAAAGGAGACAACTTTCTTTGCCATTCCGAGCACTTCCTTGGGATGCCGAGGTTCATGCTGCTTTGTTTGTTCATAGAGTGGTGGGATTACCCCAGGGATTGTATTTTCTTGTGAGGAATGAAAGTCATTTTTGTGAGTTGAAGAAAGCTATGCTTCCTGACTTTGTTTGGACAAAACCGGAGGGTTGCCCTGATGAGCTTCCTTTGTATGAACTCCTTAGATCGGATTGTCGGCGGCTTGCGAAGCAGCTCTCGTGCCACCAGGTAAGCAATGCAACTATTGATGATTTTCTGTATGCCTTTTAAGATTTTCACTTTGAATTATGAAGTTTCTTAAAGTCTGTGGAAGTTATGTTGATGCTACAACATCCAATATGTAGTTAAATTGTGACTGTGACGGACACTTTGTGAAGAGGAGATAAAAAAAAATGCCCCCTTTTGTTTAGGCCCTAATATTTTTTAACATGGTGTTGATGATTTTTACCAATTGCTGTTACTATAGTTAGATTTTGGTTCTGAATTTGATTTTTTCTTCAAGAAAATCTACTGTTAAAATTCCAGTTTACTAGATTATTAGTAATATTTAATCATATCACAATTACCATATTGTAGTTCTTTCACTTCTTTGATTCCTTACCATTAAATTAGCAAATAAACTGCTGTTTGATCTTTAATAACATCAAGGTGTGGAATTTGAATGAGGGTATCAAAACTTTGTTATTATCTTGCTTTGATTGTCCTAAATTCTTGAGAGCAATTAGTTTTGACTTTTGAAGGATAAAAACTATGGGGGTTTGTGATTTTATGTAGCATGAACATGTTGGATTGAAGGCGTGTTCAGTGTTCGACATCTGTCGGTGTCTGACACCGACATGATGTTGGCGCCACATGACACAGACACATGTAGTTACTTTCAACTTTCACTTTTGTAAATTATTACCGGTGCCTATGTGTCAATGTCGTGTCCGATGTCCGTTTCTATGTTAGTGCTTCTGCCTATTAGTAACTAATGTAAAACGGCTCCACTCGATTCATTGCATAACAGTCTTATTTCTAACTAAAGTCTAAACAGAATATATATATTGAATCTCCTGTTTCAAATGTGACATTTACTTGCAGGACATTGCAAGTGATGGTTGCTTTAGCCTTGGCATGTTGGCCCGAATGGAGCCTACATTGCGTGAGAAGAACGTCTGGATGTATCCACGTTTATTTTGGGAGACTGGAGTCCTTGGACAGGTGTTGTACCTTGAAGCTCATGCAGTTGGAATCTCAGCGACTGGAATTGGCTGCTTCTTTGATGACCCTGGTATGTTTCTTGTTTTTTCTAACCATTTATTTTAAGGTATTTGGTCTAGTGGCAATTATTATGTTTTGGTAAGTGTTTGATGTCTTTCTTGAGCAAATGCAAATGTTAAATTTAGCTATTATATTGTTAGTTTGTCACTTTTATATTGTTAGTTTGTTACTTTTCTAAACTCCCTAAACCCTAAAAACCAATGCAAATGTGAAATTTTCACTTGTACTGTACTTGCATTCTGGCATTTGTTTAGTAATGAAAAATCTTGTGTTCTTTTGCAGTGCATCAGTTACTTGGGCTAAAAGGGTCAACCTTCCAGAGCCTATATCATTTTACGCTAGGTGCTCCTGTCGAGGACAAGCGTATAATGAGTTTACCTGCCTATCCAGGGCCCGATGCTGATGCTTAATGCCACATAATGACTTCACATTACAATTCAAAGTTGGGGATACTTGCATAAAAGAACTCCTGTCAAGTGATATCTCTCCCTTGACACTTTTAGATTGTTATAACATCTTTGTATATGCAAGTCCTCTGCATAGTTTAAATGTTGCCTAAATACACATTTGATGATTTTATGGGGACTTTAGTAATAATTTTTTATTAGTTATCATAGTTAAAGGATTAGCAAATGTGATGATGTATAAATGGAAAATCATACTTCTGTATAGTTTGAGATTAGTTGTATTATTTGTTTGATCAGTCAGCATTAATAAGTACTAGTAGTTTTTTCTTTCCTCTCTCTCTCTTCTCCATAACCATCATTGGCTACTTTATCTCGAACTTTTCTCAATTCAATTTAATTCTTTTAGATTTCTATCTTTTCTACTATTTTTCTCTACATAGAAACATAGTGATGACATTTAAATGCTTTAATTGCATTTACTTCGTTTATAAGTAAATAAATTTTGTTGTTTATTTGAAGTTGAGTTATTTTTATAAATTTCAAAGTTTTGGGGAAAAATGAAAATTAAATTTGGGCCAACTGAAATTTTGAAAACGTTAGAGGATTGTTTTGCAAATTTTTAGGGATCAATTTGCAAAATTTCTAGGGTCCTATTTTAAGAAACAGAAAAATTATAGGGGCTAATTTGAAAATTTTATAACATACAGAGTCACAATTGTTATCGTAAAAATATTAGGCTAAATGTTCCTTAATTTTAGTTAACGATTTAGTCATTTATCTTTATTTATTTATTTTTTTTTTTGATATGGTCCTTTATGTTTAACTAATTTAAGCGTTACCTTTTAAGTGAGATTTTGTTAAGAAAAAGTTAAAAAAATTCCACCATATTTAGAAAAAGTTATCCTTTATGTTTTGGAAATATTTCAGAAAAATATTTAAAGTTTGGTTTAAGTTTGGTAGTAGGATTGATTCGTTAAAACTGAAACTATGGGTATTTATACTCCATAAACATCACTCTAGATCAGTGACAATCGTTCTTAGAGGTTTGATGAACATATATAATGATCTAGATGAATGATTTTTTAATTTTTTCTTAACAGAATCTCACTTAAAGGGTAACGCTGAAATTATTTAAAAACATAAAGACCAAATCGGAAAAAAATAAATAAATAAAAAATAAAGGACTAAATCATTAACCGAAATTAAGTTAAGGGACTACAGGTGGTATTTAGCCAAAATATTATAAAGACTCTTTTGTGATTCATATATTAAAGGTAAAGAGAGAATTTGTAAATTATTTGGTTTATGATTCATAAATTAAAAGGTAAATAGGGACTCTTTTATGATTAAAAGGCTGAATGAAAAGAAAAACAAATTTCATATCAATTTTTTCAAAAAAATAAAACGATGAGATTATTTCTTTCAATTTCATAAACAAATTCACCAATATGTCATTTAAAAGAAATAGTTTTCTTCATTTATAATATCTTTAAAATATTTCAATGAGTTTTGTTGTAGAAGTGCATAAATTATTTAACTAATTTTATAAAAATATTTAGGGCTTGTTTGATTGTGTTTTACTTTTTAGTTTTTCAAAACTATTTTTAAAAAGAAAATTTAAAAAAAATCTGTTTGACAACTCTAATTTTTAAAACAGTTTTTAACTAGAGAGTTAAAAAAAATGAAAAATGAAAAGTAAAACACTATTTATTTGTTTTGCTTTTTTGGTTTTAAAAAGTATAATATTAAAAATAGTTTTAAAAAACAATTTTTATAAACAACTAATCTAAACAAGTTTTTTAGTTTTTAAATTTTAAAATACTAAAATAGAGTTTTTAGGATGTGAATCAAACAAACCCTTAATCACACATTTTAATTTATGCCATGGGTATTTTTTCGAAAAATAAATCAAGCATCGATTTTATGGTCATGAACAACATTGGGAAATTTTTTTTTCTCCAAAACTAATGAGACTTCTACACTTTATTCATTTATTCAATGGAAACGTTGTTTGTCTCTGGCAAAAATAAGGCTATGAAAATTGTCATGATGAGCACAAAAGAAGCAAAGAAGAAGAAAAGACCGAATTTCAAGTGACAAAGCATATTTTGAAAAATTTGAGCAATGGCATACGTGAACAGCATTTGTGGCTTGACTTGTAGATCAAACCTCAAGAGAGTATATCTCACTAGGCACTAACTATCTCAAGAGGCCCCAAAACCACGCATATGCTGCAACATAAATACATATAAAGAACAAGAGAAGATTGACTTTAATTTTTGTTAACGAGCCTTCACCGCTAAATCCAAACTTGATAGCAATCATGCTTCCATCGGCAATCTACAATCAATGGTTATATTACCTTTATATTAGTGGTCATGCTCGGAAAATGGCTTAGCTTGAATGGTTTATGTATTATAATTATAAAACAAAAAGAATTAATTATTAGTTTAGTTTCAATTTTCACCTTACAAATAAACATTTGAACACCACCTTCAAGGAATAATATCCTTTTTCGAAATTTGTTCACAATGAAGATAGAAACAAAAGTAGCAACAACGTCGACACCTCTAGTAATTACTGTAAACACGAGGGAAAAATCGTTTCCAAAACTCAAAGTTTTGAAAAGCACAAGTGCATAAAACATGATAACATTGATGTCGGTAAATTGTTGGAAGAATGGAATTATAGAGCAAAAAGTGAGTTGAAGTCTGTATGTTGGTTGTGCAATACTCTTCCACGAGTTATCCACCTTTTTTGCTTCATCGCTAGCATCAATTAGATGTTGGAACTCCTCATCAATGTAATCAATGCCACAAACTTTTGCAACATTTTTTTAGTTCATTCTTTTTGGTCCATTTCAATCATAGAGTTTGATGTGTCACCTAATAAAAAAAGATCCAATACACCACATGATTGCAGGGATGGCTCCAATACCCAAAGAAAATCTCCATCCATTCTCGAGATTTGCGGTCCAATAGTTGATAAGGTTTTGCACTTAGGATGCCATCAACATGACAGACTGTTCAGGAGTAACAACAAAGTTAAATGCAATCAGTTGTGCAATATTCTTAACCTTTTATACATCAAAACTCGAAAGCATAAAAAAAATACCTATACATAATTACTGTATCCTACACCGAAACCAAGCAGTAGGCGACCGACTATAAGCATTTCAATGTTGATAGCAAAATCATTCAACAATGCACCGACAAGAAAAACAAGCCATCGACAAACATTGAGGCCTTACGTCCAAACATTCTTGTAGTTGTGGAAGCAAAGAAGGAAACACTATTAATGCTGCAAGATATAAAGAAGATCATAACCAAAAAGTAGACCTCCCATGGCCGCTACCAAACATTTTTTCTTAAGATTCGATGTCAATACCCTGTTTTAACGACTTGGATTAGATCATTGTCAAATTTATTGATAGGATAAACCAATGTTATTTAGTATATGTAATACATAATGATACTTTTTTAGTGAATTTATAGAATACATAGAAACTATGTTGAATCTCTTTTTATAACAAAATACAACAAAAAATATGAAAAGAAAAAATAATCGCATTAGAACTAAAATATCTAATCGGTGATAACGACTCCTCCCTGGTCAACACAAAGAATGATACACAAAAAATATTGAAACTCAAATTTAGGTTGAGATCGGAACCAAGTCTTTTCCACACGGATCAAATACCATATTTGAGTATGGTGGAAATGTAGTATGTATAAGATTGATACGCTCAACCACCCTCTTCGATGTTAACACAGTAGCTGTCGAACCCAACATCTCGAGTTCAAAATGTGGAAGATGACTTAGATCTAGTGCGAATAAAACAAAATTGATGGAGTCGGTTCTTAACTCATATTGATAAGGATCTCAAGAGAATGAAGATGATCCATATTTTTAATAAATTAGGATGAACTTTATTTATTTTCATTTGGTTTGTAATAATTCTTAGTCTGCTTTAATTTAGAATTATAATAGTTTTAATATAGATTTAGTTGATGTTATATGTAAGTGAAGATACTTTGCTTCCTTACATTTAGTTTATTTTTATAATAAAATGATGTAAGCCTAATTTGGGCCTAGAGAATGGTGTAACTTATGACCCATTTAGGTTTAAAGATAATTTTACTATAACTATGAATTTGTAACTTCATTGAAGGGCATATTTTTAGAACATTATTTTTGTGAGGCTTTTTTCTCTCTAGAGTTCTTGAAAGAATTCAATTTGAACTTATCAAGGTTCTTAATCCTTGTGGCGTTCTTTTTGGCCTATCAATCCCGAGATTGTGGCGCCATTCTGTTCTTGGTTCTTTTACTGAATAATAATAAGTTTGAGTTTCCTTTACATCAAACCCTAATACACAAATTATGTCAATTTTCGTGTTCAGTAACCTGTTACCATATCTCGAGTTCTACACACTTGTTTTTGGTGATTCAACATCCTAACTTGCGTTTCAGAACGTCATCTTTCATTTCGTTTTGGAATCGGCCGATTCTGAGTTTTGCAGCTCTGTTTATTGCGTTCTCCAGCAATACGTGATTTCTGTTCCAATCTGTAAGTTTCCAACCTAGAATGATCCTTATAGTGATTCATGAGAAATATGATCATATCATGTGGTACCAGAGCTTGTCTCTAGGTTTGGAATTGAGTAAAATTTTGTTTTATGCATTTTTTGGTGAAACATAAATTGCTAGTTGTGTTGTTTTTTGTTTGAATTGCTATCATTACTTAATTTGTGTATTGTTGCTAATTAAAAAATAAAAAATTGTATTGTTAAAAGTCTTGCACACTACCTGTTTGACAAAATTCCTAAGTATGTCATATCCTCAATATATTCGAGATTTTGTATTGGATCCGGAGTAAGTGAAATATCTGTACGAAAATGGATATGCAAAACAGGCAAGAAAAGTAGAGAAGCTAGCCTCGAGAGAGAAAGAGAAAATCAAAGAAAAAAAAGAAGAGGAGAAATATTTAAGAGACAAAGGGCGAGAAATTGACTCCAACTATTTGTCTAATTTTGATAATTCTCTATTGCAAGTGTTTGAAGAAATGTCTCCAAATGAGGAATGTCATCAATATATTGAAATTGAAAGTAAAGAGAAAGATAATGGTAAAATTGAAGGTCTCTTTAAACGAGAGAGTGAGGTGAACGGAGGAATGTTAGTGTTTGAAGGTGATTATTCAAAGGTTCCTCAAAAGGATGCTTACAAGAAAATTATTGAGTCACCATTTTTTTTGTGAAGAAGAGAATGTCCATGAGACTCAACTTGCTTTGAAGCCTTTGCAAATACAAAGTAACATATTGTTTGCCACAAATTTCAATCCAAAAAAGGTAAATTTGGCTATGAATAGCAACTTCAAAAGGTATAACTTTATTCCCATATTTAGAATTTCTTACCTTTACCATAAATGTACTAAGATGTTAATTGTTCAAGCTGAAAATGTGATTCACCGACTTATCACATTTGGTGACTTGTCCAAATTTCTATTTGACCCCGGTGGATATGATGAGCTTGTGGTTTGATTGGATTATTTCTTCATGTACGAGCTTAAATTCGTGGTCGAATTTCTTCAAGAAGGAGAGAATGATAAGGATCTCAAGAGCATGAACATGATCAATATTTTTAATAAATTAGGATGAACTTTATTTATTTTCATTTGGTTTGTAATAATTCTTAGTTTGCTTTAATTTGAAATTATAATAGTTTTAATATAGATTTAGTTGATGTTATATGTAAGTGAATATAATTTGCTTCCTTACAGTTAGTTTATTTTTATAATAAAATGATGTAAGCCTAATTTGGGCCTAGAGAATGGTGTCACTTATGATCCATTTAGGTTTAGAGATAATTTTACTATAAATATGAATTTGTAACTTCATTGAAGGGCATATTTTTAGAACATTATTTTTGTGAGGCTTTTTGCTCTCTAGAGTTCTTGAAAGAATTCAATTTGAACTTATCAAGGTTCTTAATCCTTGTGGCGTTCTTTTTGGCTTATCAATCCCTAGATTGTGGCGCCATTCTGTTCTTGGTTCTTTTACTGAATAATAATAAGTTTGAGTTTCATTTACATCAAACCCTAATACACAAATTGTGCCAATTTTCGTGTTCAGTAACCTGTTACCATATCTCGAGTTCTACACACTTGTTTTTGGTGATTCAACATCCTAACTTGCGTTTCAGAACGTCATCTTTCATCTCGTTTTGGAATCGGCCGATTCTGAGTTTCGTAGCTCTGTTTATTGCGTTCTCCAGCAATACGCGATTTCTGTTCCAATCTGTAAGTTTCCAACCTAGAACGATCCTTATAGTGATTCATGAGAAATTGGATCATATCACATATGAAGGAGGAGCAAACAATGATGCATTCTCAAAATCACAAGATTTGCGCATAGAGTGGTCGCCCGTTTTTACTTGAGCGTTTTCTTGAATTGACAATTCTTACTGCAAAGAATTTTAAGAATATATCTTCATCTTCTCACTGAAATATACTTCAACCCATTCGGAACCAAAATCTTCATCTTCATAATCGTTGTAAATTGAGGCGCAACAATATTTCTTGAATTGCAACCAGACTACGATATTATGTTAGAAATTAAGTTTGAGAGCTTGATACAAAAAAAGTTCCTTAAAATATTTTCTATTGATGATTAAAAAGATACTAAAACAATGAATACATTAGATCCATTTATAGAATGAATACATTAGATCCATTTATAGAGTATATTTCAAACTTAACATACTAACAAAGTCTAACCAACTAATAAATCAAATTTAACCAACTAGCTAATCTCCTAAACTATTAACTAAAATATAAATTCAGATCCTCTCAATCCTCTTTTTGTCTCAATCTCTTTTAACATTTAATTCTACCTGTTAGATTAATCTTACAGCAGAGAGTCAAAGCCCCAATTATTTTTACATATACACATGAACAAAATGTTGCCTAATAGAAGAGAGCTTGCACAAAAAAACTCATAATCAGTCACACTCAAAATTGTGGTGTTGGTCTGATGCTGAAAAAGTTGGCACGAAAAATTAACAACTTAGACCCAGAACACTTGAGATTTTTAAAGTAAACTTGCATAAGGAATCTCTCATTTTTCGAACCTGTCATTATGTGCAACAGTGCAAGTATCCTTTGGACTTGTTTAATTCATTCTCGCAACCAAGACATGGAGGTATTGTATTACCTATTCCTCGAGCACCAACAATGGCAATAATCTCAAGAATAGGAACAGTAACTTTATTATTTGCCTTGTAGGTCTATAATCACCTTCTCATTTTCCTAAAATCAAAATGACTCCTATTTATTGAGATCTTTGGCATATTCAAGCCTTTAATTTATCCTGATGACAGATTCATGAAGTAAATCATTCTCATGTTGATAAAATGAAATGCTAGTTTGGTTTTTTGGTTTTTTTGGCACTCCGAGTATAAACATATTATTGGAAAGATGCCATACAACTTCTTCGATTCTAGGTGCCTTAAGAGAGTGAACTTTAACTAAGAAATCTATAAGAATTTAAAAATCAAGATCAAAAGAAGCTGTAGATGAAGTATAATTGTCAGTTAAGGAAACACTAGAATTAATCTTGTTAACAACAACCGGAGCACTCATTCTTTTATCTTCAAAATGAGTTTGATTTCTACAAAACCAAATAACATCTAAAATGTTAATAATACTAGCTAAAATCACATCTCTGCATTGCTTAGATCAACCTCTCTCACAAATACAAGAGTCTGGATAATAGAACTAAGGACAATGTTAATTTGACATACAAAACTTAACCAACTCCAAAGACTCCTCACAAACCTGCAAATAAGTAACAAATGAGAACTAATTTCATAAGCACAATAACAAATATCACATCTTGAAACTATATAACAAATGTCATTATATGCTGTTCTTAATGGAACCTGGAAGACATGTATTGTTAAAAATTCTTGTACTTCCTGCAATATAGATGATGCACAATCACTTATCTGATGTTCTATTTGAGTTGAATTTCACAATTTGTATCAAACTAGGTACCAGTCTGACAGGCGTTCGAGGTTCCTCGAGATGGTAGAGTTACATCACTTTTGTTGTAGAACAGTGACATATTTACTGCAAAGAGTATGCAGTTTCACCAGTATCATCATCCATGCTAGCAACTCAACATAAAAATGAACCACTTTATGCTCCGAATTGTCAGAATGTCAGAACGCCGTTGCGGAATGAACACCTAGGAAAGGTTCTCAAAAGCAATGATCCGATGCCAAGAAAAATATTCAACTTGAATGCCCTAGCTTGTGATAAAAAAACCACCGAGTTGATTGCATAAAAAACCCAAATGCCCTTTAATGCAATAACTAAAAAATCGACTGCTTAATAAATGCCAAGTGATGAAAACCACTGAGAAATTCTGATTTTCATGGAAGGTATTAATGCATCCGGTATCTGTGTCGTCAATCACGGATCACTAAAAAATAACAGTTTGTTCAAATTCCGCTATGCTACAGCGTTGCAATAGCTGTTGTTTGACAACACTTTATACTAAATCGTGAACAATAACGATTCGTTAAAGTTCCACCACACTATAGCATTAAAACACCGATATAGCTGCTATTTGAAAGCAATGTCCAATATAAAATCAAATCAATATTTGAATGAATCCAAGAAAAGTCCGAGTGTAAGGCCAGCTTTCCAATAATTAAACACCGATATTAGGCGCTTGGTGATTAAAGGAAGAAAAGAACTATACATAAGAGCACCAATGCCTTCCACAACAACAACAGCCAAAGCAGCAGATAGAATATCCCAGTCGCCAGTTTGTCCGATAACAGTGGAAAAGGCGGTTGCACAATAAAATCCAGCCAAGAAGAAAAGAAGCTTCATTGGAAGGTTTTTCTTTACCTTCTGAATTTTAGAGCCTAACTTGGTTTGAAATTCTTGAATCACTCTAACTATACGCGTTCTTCTGTTAGTTCCGTTTGAAGTCGAAGGACTAAAACTGCTGTCGTTTATGCTGCTTCTAACTGACCAACTCATGCTCCTGAAGAGGAACAAAAGGATTCAATATCTCAAGAGATGTTCACACTTCAAACTAATATACGATTCTATTTGTATAATTAACTTACGATATTCACGTATACAGTGTCCAGAGTGTTGCAAATGTTGTGATTTGGGGATCACCGCGGAAAATAGGGATTTGTTAAAATTGTGTTATGCTAAAGTGCTATGATGCCTCTATAACTGCTATTTGATAACACTTTATACTAAATAGTGTACCGCGGAATAATAGCGGTTTGTTCAAATTCTACTGAGCTACAGTGCAAGCGGACATAGCCGCTATTTTACAACACAAATTCAAACAACATGCATCCAGGTGAAAACACATGAACATGATCATAAAAATAACTGTAAAATATCAACCTTTCTGAATTATATAACAATGGTAACCTACCCTTCTTTTAGAATACTTATCAACAATTTGGTGCCCTTGGAAGGTAACCTACCCTTCTGAATTATATCTCTGTGTTCTTGGTGAAAAGGGCAAGATAGCCCCCGGAAATTAACCTCACTCACGACATCTATGTCTCAAATTTCCATTCAAAACCACTCCCCGTGAAAGCTATTGTGATAAGTGTCACTGTTATGTTTGTGATTCTGCTGCACCATGTAAGTATTGGACCCTTTCCAGGCATTGCAATGCAGAGAGTGTTGGTTTCTAGAAGGATCAGAGGAAAGTGAGCCAGCGAATTCCTTAAAATAAATGTCAATTTCACTCTCAGAAATTTGCCACTTTTTTTTGTGGGTTAGAATTAGTCATGTATCTAGTTTATCTGTTTATAGATAATTAACACATCGCATTGCCAAACATTCTGTTTGAAAAGGCAATCCGTGGTAGATTCTTTTTGGGATTAGAGGAATGTTGAGATTTTGAGCTGTAGTGTTGGTTACTGCTGAATCTACTGATGTTTATTTCAGAATATTCAAGGTGACTTTTTTAACATAACTGTTTCCATGCTACTTTTTTTCATTCCAACACAGGCACTAGAAGAAGGGTGCTTAGGTTTTGTACTGCAATTGTAATTGCGTTGTAATATGTGTTGAAAATAAAATATTAGTACGTAAATAAATAGAAAATCTGTAAGTATTCCTGTCATTATGTGTATTTATTACTCATAGTCTATATAAAGAACTTCCGTTGTGTAGTTGAAACACACGGGTTATTCAACATGTCTCTCAATATTCTCTTCTCATTCAACATGGTATCCAGAGCCTAGGGACGTTAAACCGATTTTCTGTCCACATCTCACGTGTGAATCGATTTGGAGTCAGACAAAGGCACTCTACACTAATGACACTCAACGTCTCTATGGAGTTTGTCACCGCTTGCTGAATATCATTACTCCAAAGACGATAGATGGTTCTATTCTACTTATCTTGGCACTGTTTATAGTGCACTTCATGATTTTAATGAGCTTTTCGCTCCTGCTGCAAGTAATCTAGTTGAACAAAAGAAGGAGCTGGATCAACGCAACACCTTCTTCATGCTTCTTGCACTCTGTGGCTTGCCTCAGGAGTACTCTGCAACTCGTGATCAAATTTTGGGATTTGTTACTGTTCTGGATATGTCTACTACCTCAGCGATCCTTCTTCGAGTACCAGCAAAACATCCAGCTGAGCCCTCTATTACTTCAGCTCCGGGTGACATTGTTGCCCTTGCATTTGTGGGACATAATCAGAGTCGCTCTCGTGGAGGACCATCCAACTCTAAGCCTCATCCCAAATGTGAGCATTGTAATCGACTTGGACACGCTATTGATCGCTGTAGGAAGTTGCATGGTAAGCCTTCGACTTAGATAAATGTAACTCAACTTGATTCTTTTGCCACTATTCAGACTACACCATCTCCACAGGGCTCTTCGACAAATTGTGAAGATTTCCTCGGTGGGTTCAGAGTTATCCGAACTTTGGTTCTACTACTTCGGTTGCACACACTATAATTCATTTGTTTACCTCTCTCACTTATCTTCTGCCATTGGATTCTTGATTCTGGTGCATCTGATCATGTCACTAGTAATAAAGGTCTCTTTTCTTCTCTCTCTACATCTGGTTTTTTACCTACTATAACTTCTGCCAATGGCTCTCAAACTCGGTCTCAAAGGGTTGACACTGTCCAAATTCTCCCTTCTATTTCAGTTGCATCTGTTCTCTATATACCTAGAGGTCCTTTTAATTTACTTTCAGTTAGTCGATTAACTCGGTCCCATGACTGTATTATTACTTTCACTAATGATAATGTTACCCTACAAGACCAGAGTTTGGGACAAACGATTGGTGTCAGATGTGAGTCTCAATGCCTCTATTACCTTTCTCTATCATCCAAGACATGCTTTGCCACAGATTCCCCTCATACCATCGATGCTCAGCTAGGACACCTAAGTCTTACCAAACTTCAAAAACCGGTGCCTAGTTTGTCTAAGTTGTCCACTTTACATTATGAGTCGTGTCAGTTAGGGAAACACACTCGTAATCATTTTTCTGATTGAGTCAATAAAAGGGTTTCGTACCCTTAACTTTAGTTCACTCTGGCGTTTGGGGTCCTTCTAACAACTGTGTCTACTTTAGATTCTAAATATTTTGTTACTTTTATTGATGATTATTCTCCTTGTATGTGATTTTCTATTTTTGAGCAATTTTTTCAAGAAATTAAAACTCAATTTGGTGTTTCTATTCATACTTTACGAAGTGATAATGCTCGGGAATATTTGTCCCATCAATTTCAAAATTTTATGGTTTCCAAAGGAATTCTTCACCAAACATCATGTCCTCATACACCCCAACATAATGGGGTAGCCGAAAGTATGAATAGAATCTCCCCTGCCAAACATCATGTCGTCATATCATCGTTGTCGCCCACCCTTCGTTGTGCCTGTTCCTGTTTCTATTATAAAATCTCCTCCGACGCCACCACCGGATCCGGCCGTACCACCTGATCCATCTCTGCACAACACGTAATCCATCTCCTCATTATATTGATCGGTGTTATTATCGTCTTTCTCCCTTGCATTACACTTGCTTGTCTTCTTTGTCTTCTGTTTCTAATCCTAAATCTCCAGGTGAAGCATTATCCCACTCTGAGTGGAGGCAAGCAATGTTTGATGAGATGTGTGCTCTACAAAGCATTGGTACTTGGGAACTGGTCCCTTTACCTCATAGGAAGTCTTTAGTAGGTTGTCATTAGCTCTATACGGTGAAGGTTGACCCTGATGGTAAGATTGATCGATTTAAGGTTCACTTGGTTGCCAAGGGATATACTCAGATTTTTGGGTTAGATTACAGCGATACCTTCTCACCTGTTGCCAAAATGGCATCTGTCAGACTGTTTTTCTCCATTGCAGCAATTCGACATTGGTCTCTCCATCAACTTGACATTAAAAATGCATTTTTGCACGGTGATATCGAAAAGGAAGTTTATATGGAGCAACCACCAGAGTTTGTTGCTCAAGGGGAGTCTTCCACCATGGTTTGTCGGCTACACAAGTCCCTTTATGGTCTTAAACAGTCTCTTAGAGCTTGATTTGGTAGATTCAGCACGGTAGTACAAGAGTTTGGTATGATTCGTAGTGAAGCCGATTACTCTGTATTTTATCGTCACTCAGTCCAAGGGTGCATCTATCTTATTGTTTATGTGGATAACATTGTCATAACTGGTAGTGATTAGTAAGGAATACTCCAGTTGAAACAACATTCTTCAAATCAGTTTTAGACTAAAGACCTCGCTAAACTCTGTTATATTTTGGGTATTGAAATAGCCCAATCCAAGGATAGCCTTGCAATTTCACAAAGAAAATATGCTATGGATATTCTTGAAGAAACAGGTCTATTAAATGCCAAGCTAGTTGATACTCCTATGGATCCAAATGTCAAACTCCTACCTAATCAGAGGGAGCCTCTATCAGATTCAGGAAGATATAGGAGATTGGTTGAAAAATTAAACTATCTCACAGTCACCCGTCCTGACATTTCTTTTGCTGTCAGTTTGGTAAGCCAATTCTTAAATTCTCCTTGCCAAGAACATATGGATGGTGTAATCCGGATTCTTAAATACATCAAAAGTGCACTTGGAAAAGATCTCATTTATGAAGATAGAGGACATACCTAGATAGTTGGTTACTCAGATGTTGATTGGACAGACTCACTCATTGATAGACAATCCACTTCTGGGTATTGTGTACTTGTCAGAGGAAATTTAATATCATGGAAGAGTAAGAAACAAAATGTTGTTGCAAGATCTAGCATTGAGGCATAATACAGGGCCATGGCACTAGTAACATGTAAGCTCATCTGGTTGAAACAGTTACTAAAAGAACTTCAATTTGAAGAGGTCAGCCCAATGACACTAATATGTGATAATCAAGTTGCATTGCACATTGCCTCAAATCCTGTTTTTTATTAGAGGACCAAACATATTGAGATAGACTGCCATTTTGTTAGAGAAAAGATCGAATAGGGCAACATCATCACTAGCTTTGTCAATTCTAATGATCAATTGTCAGATGTTTTTACAAAGTCATTGCGAGGTCCTAGAACTAGTTATATATATGTAACAAGCTTGGTGCATTTGATTTATGTACTCCAGCTTGAGGGGGAGTGATGAAAATAAAATATTAGTACGTTAATAGATAGAAAACCTGTAAGTATTTATGTCATTATGTGTATTTATTACTCATAGTCTATATAAAAAACTTTCGCTGTGTAGTTGAAACACACGGGTTATTCAACATGTTTCTTGATATTCTCTTCTCATTCAACAATATGAAATGCAGAGGTTATTGAGTCTAAAAACAAAACAAAAAATTATCCAGATTTAAATAACCAAACACATTATCTTATCATTATCTGTGTTGGTGCTTAAAGACCTAAAATAAAACCCGTTCTTGTCACTTAGATTACTTAATTAAACCTAGCCAATGAAACACTAGTATACAACTATCTATAATAATGAAGACAAGTTTAGAAAAATAATGATGTGCCACATAACCCAGTGTTGTCAATGTGTGTCACAAAAAGTAGCAATTTGTTCAAATTCTGCTACACTATAGTGCTATAGTTTTCCTCTATAGCCACTATTTGACAACACTTTGTACTAAATTGCATATCACGGATCAATAACGATTTGTTCGAATTCTGCTACAGTATAGCACTATAGCGCTGCTATAACCATTATTTGAGAACATTGACACAACATATATCTGAAGCTCCACATTTCGGTTTGTTCGTTTTAGAATCTCAATCTATGCTACATTCTTAAGTTAATGTCATTATGTGTAATAAGTTTTATACAGGATAGACTATTATAAACATAAACTGCTACTGACTTACTTGAAATCGACCATCAAACAAGGTCGAGTGAAATTAAAGGAGAAGCATGAAGAGCATTGCTTCTGGCTGAATGCGGCTTTGTTAAAGAATGCAGCAAGACCAACTTCAGAAACTCTTGAACTGATATAATTAAGAGATATAACTTTGGCACTTGTCGTACAATTGGATAACATCATTCTAGTCGGAAACAGCATGCAGAGTCCTCACTCCTAGAAATGATACAAAATGTAAGAAACATGAATAAGCACACAATACTTCGAGATGTAAAGAATGACAACACGTGTAACTGTAAACAACTGAAATTTTCCAATTGAAGTATCATTGTATTAAATACAAATATTGGAACCATATAAAAACTAGGAATTAACATTTTCTCAACAGTATTGTTAAATAGCGGCTATAGCGCTTATTATAGTGTAGCAGAATTTGAACAAATCGCTATTGTTCTGCGATACACTATTTAGTACAAAATATTGTCAAATATCGGCAATATAGCACTATTGTATAGCGAAATTTGAACAGACCGCTATTTTCTGCGATTTGCGATTGACAACAATGGTTGAAAGACAAAGTAAGATCCACTAGGAGAAGGAAATGAATCCTTAGTTTCTAACCTAACCAGGATACATGAAAAGAGGAAAAGACACCAACAATGCAGGGCCACACACATTTAGATGAATTTTATAGAGAATTATTATCGGTGTAAAATAGTTTTACATTGACATTCAATTTAATGAGAGCTGATTATATGCTTCCAGTCATAGTTGAGGCTTTGTATAGCTCCACCACAAGGTTCCCCTCTCTCATAAAGTTGCAAAATCTACTATTTTTCCAAAATAAGCTGAACCAAACACATTTATTATTCATATGTTTTCTTATTCTTATGCAAATATTTGCTTTGTTTTGCGAACTCGCGGGGCATTCCTTATCGAAGGAAATCATGTTCAACAAGCCATCAGGCATTAAATGTGGACGCCTCTTGCATCCCATCATAAATTCAAACCTTGGTTTGATGTGTTGTCGGGGGTTAGCCCCTTCCCCTGGACCTAACCATCATTGGTAGCAAACCTTTGCTTTAATTGAATTAGAACCTATATAGCACCGACACTTCTATTCTAAGGCGTGTCCCATTATTCGGCAGACATGACATTGACACATTGATTATATTCAATTAATTTATTTTATCAAATTATTACATGTATACGGGTCAGTATTGTGACCGTTTTCTGTGTTAGTACTTCTACTTCATAGGTTAGAACTAATGAGTTAATGGAAGAAACAACAAACATAAGAAAACAACTAATTAAATTTTTACCAAACAGTGCCTTTAAATTTTCAAATTTGTTTTTCCTCATCTCTGCATTATGTTCCTACTATGTGTCTCAATTCAACTGCTTATCCTCATTAATAGATTATGAAGTGATTTCCATGTGAACTTTTGGTTACTCTGATATTCATTGTACAACTCTGATACAAATAAATAAAGAAAAATTAAAAAACCAACTTGGGTTTAATTTGTGAATAAAAATACCCAGAAGATAAAAAAAAAATTAAAATGAAATGAAACAGAAATAATTGAAACAAGTTGAAAAAAGAAAAGGGGGGTATATCTGTAACATAAAGTTAAAGTCTAAAAGATGGAGTTAGAAGAAAACTTACTGCGTATATTGGTTTGAAGTTAGAGTGTGAAGGGGGTGTTGCTTAGAAACTCTTTTTCTTCTTCTTTCAATGAAACATTGTTTCAACGCTTATCAGTTCGGAAGAAAAACATAGTCATACGTTTTGGAAGGGCGTGCGTGTGTTGATGCTCTTGTGTTGTAACTTCGTGTGTGGGTGTGTGTGTAACCATTGCCGTTTCACAACTTTGTTTTTAATTCTTCAATTCTCAACTTTTTTTTAGTATATATTAATTTTTTGAACTTTTTTATTTATTTCTAAATGCGAAAAGTTTGATATTAATAAGTTGGATGTTTCTTTGTTTGAAAATGAAATCTCGCATGACTTTAAGATGGTATTTTAGCATTTGGACAAAAAAAGAATAAAAATAGGCAAGTTTATAAAATGTAATTTATTATTTGTACCAAAACGTGTGCGTAAATTTTAAAAACTAAATTTAATATTTTTATAGAAATTCATTTTGTTTAAATCCAATCAATATCTAAATGCTTAATTTTATGAGAAAATAAAAAATACATTGTTAGTGTAAAATAATTTTATATTGACATTCAATGAGCATCTTATATTCGTTCAAATCACAAATATCTTAAAAATAGTTGTGTGATATGGTCGCATAGTGATTTCTTATTAAGTGTTTTATATGGTAAAACCAATAAAACAACCGCTTTAGACCTCTATGAAAAACAAAATTTTTACTTAATCAAAAGGTCTCAACAAAAATTTTACTTGATAAAAAGGCTTTAGATTTTAATATTTTTAAAATTAAAACATATAATTTTTTTAAAATTTAATATTGTCTCAACAATATTAAATCAATTAAAAAAGAAATTACATTAAATCAATTAAATTAATTTAGTAGTGTTAAATTAAAATTTAGAAAAATCACTTTAAGTCTCATATTAAAATTCGTTCCTTCACATGTATTGGATCGACGCTAATATGAATTAAACTCTAGATCTTCTGTATATAACACTAACCATTTATGTTTCATTGTGTAACC
>JBBPBP010009779.1:32855652-32886093 GCA_037974735.1 Cicer chorassanicum
TATATATATATATATATATATATATATATAAAACCTTTTAATATAATATATTATGTTTTTTATGGAAATTATATATTGTATAATATTATAAAAGTAATACAATAGTAACATATTGTTTTGAGTTAAATATAATTTTTGTCTTTTTATTTTTTGAAATCCATAAGTTTGATTCTTCAATTTTATGTTTCACAAATTTTTGATCTCCGTACATTAATTTCGATTGTTTTTTAATTACGCTTTTCATTCTCTAATTATAAGAAATTTTTTGGGCATTTTTTATTCCTTTGGAGAAGAATTTAAAATTGAAAAATCAAAACTATAATTAAGAAATCTAATTACACTTTTGGAAAATATCTCACCATGCACTTATAACAAATTTGATGAGATTCAAAAGGAACTCGTTTTATGCAAAAGCAACTCATTTCATCCTCTGAGTCTAGTAAAAAAGAAATCAATTGTCAGACACACAATCATCGTTGTATCATAAAAGACTCGTACATCAATTGATCCAAAATTGAATTTTCTAATACAATTCATCATAGAGCTATAGATACTAACTTCATCCATAACACATGAAGAGCAATTGACATTTGTGACAAGATATGATACATTGAGGAGGTGAATTTCATGAAAAGAAGGTGTATTTCAATAGTGCATTTCATTTGTCAAGTATATTAGAATATAGATAACTCTACAACAACAACAAAGAAAATACAAACGAAAAATGTATCCCTTTTAAAATTTGTACCTTAGTGATAGTTTCATGCTGAAACTTTCAATTATCCTTCTATTCTCCAAGAACAAGAATGCAACAGTCTATGAAGAAAAGGAATGTATTTATAAAAGACACATATACCGATTTTGAACAAGATTGAGCTTCAAGATAAGAAACAAAAAGATTGAACTTCAAGTCTTCAACTTATGTTGTTTAAGATAATAGAAACACTAAAGGAAAATAGAAATAAAAATATACTGATTTTGTATAGTAGCATATGTAGAGCTTAACATCCTTCCATCTTAAATTCTATATTTACGGTGAAAACAATGTTCAGAACACAAATAATTTCAACGTGTAAATCGAAACACTAACAACTCATTGAATTTTGTGCTTAAGCTATAAGCTTTCAAAAGGTAAGTGCTTGTTGAATAAGCACATGATTACTTTGTTTATCCAAATGCTCACTAGATGTTACTTACACTTTTCTCAAAATTAAAAAGTAACTCTAGTCTTTAGTGAAAGTTCAATTGAGAGGCTAATATACCAAAAACAATGGATTTACCATATAATGTAAGCAAGTCAAAAACAACTTTTCATCCTCTACAAAAGGGCAAGGAGTGAAAATCAAAACTTTCTATTTCCACCATATTTTTCATGTTCTCAAACAAGCATATGGTAAGGAAAAATATTCAACCCAAATATAATGCCCCAACATCATGAAGATTGGCCAATTACCTAATTTTTCTCACTCTGCTCCAAAAATAATGCTAGTTTTCTTTCCAATTGACTAAGGCTAATTTATTAGTTTTTTTCCTTAAATTCTAAAGTAAAGTAAAGAATAGAATCATAAAGATATCATCTTTTACGAGATGAATAGCACAATAAATTAATCATATAAGGAATCAAAATATATAAAAAGAATAACAATCAAAGTAGTAATCAAGAGAATTAAATTTAAGCATGCATGATTTTAGTTTCAAAGAAGATTAAGTTAATCCAGTCGATTTGAAAAGTTGTAACTAACGATTGAAAGAAACAAAAGAGCTTCAACTATAAGAGGCTCAAGACTGGAATAAACCGAAGAAATTTAAAAATAAAGAAACTGACTAAATTGAAATGTAATTAGCTGTAAAAGAGGAATCCATGACCGCGGTCAAAGAAGATGAAGCAGCGGATAATGTCAACAATGAACAACGGCAACAACAACAAACGTTGGAGAAGAAAAAAGGTGTGGACGAAGCCGGAGAAGCACCAGATGGTGGCAGGGAATGGTTATGGAGGAACAGTAGTGGATGAAGAAACGACTAGACAACACAGACAAGAAGAAGATGAAGCAGCGAACGTGTAGGGTTCTTGCATGGGGGAGAAGATAGAAAAATATTGTTACAAATTAACATTCTTTTTTTTTTTGTTAGTATGGTTATGTTCTAATACCTTTTTGAGTAAATACCCAACTTCGTCCTTGACTTTGTTATCTTGTATCAACCTAGTACCTCACTTCGTCAAAATTCTAAAATAGTCCCCAATTTTTTTTTACTGTTAATCAAGTTAGTCCCTCTGTTAATATCAGTTAACTAACAGTGTTAAAGATTGATGAACTAACATGTTAACTTCCACATAAACAAATCTTAGGGACCTATTTGATAATTTTTGATGTTGGAACATTGCCACATTTTCTCAACAATGTTGGGGACTAAGTTGCAACAAATTATGTTTTTATATAACACATTGTTGACTAGTCTTCTTCCCCAATGTTCTTTCCTTCCTCCATTGATGTATTCTTCCACCTTTGTACCTTTTCAATAATTTGTGAAAACTATATGAATAGGATGGGTGGTTGCTCTCAATTTACATCATTTATGAAGGGGAAAAACTATATTGGTAATTTAGGGCTTGATGAATCATGTATTGCGGAAAACTGCCCATTTCCTTTTTGTTTATGTGGAAGAAAAACTGTGATAAGGATTTCAACGACAGCTGCAAAATCAAATCGACCATTCTTTGGTTGTCCTATTTGGAAGGTAATGTTCAAATGTGCATTTTTTTAATTTCTTTCTTTTGTTCTATTTGGGGGATTTTACTCAAAAAAAATTTAAATTACTTTGTTTTGATTCTTCCATTGTTATGATTTCTATCATCTGTTATAGTTTCTTCTTCCATTGATGATTTGAGTTATTATGTTTCAGAAAGAGGGTTGTTGTTCCTATCTTTTATGGTCTGATGAAGCTTATGACATATTTGTTCCCAAAGGTGTTAGTGTTGCTGAAAATAAAAATGAAGTATTGAAAAATGAAGGTGAACTTATAGCCAAGATTGATCAATTGATAATAGCACAAAGACAACAAATAAAGGTTATGGAAGAACACAATGAACTTATGTTGAAGCTTATGGACAAGGTTTAAGTTGTAATGGCAGAACAAACTCAGCTGAGAGAAGTTTTGGTGAACGTTATGAACAAGATTGATGCAACGATGTTAGCACAAAAGCAACAAAAAATATTATCTTATTATCATGTGGTTTTTGATGATGTTGTTCATTGTATTATGGATTAGTAGGCTCACTGCATAGGTTGTGACTGTAATAGTTAAATGCAATTGATGTAATATTTTATCTATTTTTGTGTTGAACTTTAATCAAATTGGCTGTAACAAAAATTGAAAATAGATGATCTACAAATTATCAACATAGGTTATTGCAAACCTTCTACATGCTGATTACAAATGTTTTTTCTAACTCAAAAATACCATTAGCAATAATACGCTACAACATTTTTTTCCTACTGCAACGCATAAAACCCGTTGCTTAACATTTAAAAACCATTACCGTAATCTACGAGAACGATTTTCTTTCTATGGGAAACCAAGGCGTTGCATTTGCTTTACGTAACGGTTTTCTTTTGAAACAACAACGCTTTGTGAAAACTGTACTTGTAGCTACCTCTTACAGAACGGTTTTTCAAATTTACAACGACAACGATTTTAAGCTGTTGCCAAGTTAAAACCATTTTTTGTAGGCATTTTTTTAATTAAGGTACGACAACGCTTTATAACCATTGCAAAAAAAATAAAATATTTTTAAAAAAAGAACAGTTTTGTAAATTATTGTATTTCAGTAAAATAATTTTTAGTAAACCTTATTATTGTAATAATATAATAAATTTAAAAATATAACAGTTGCGATAATGCAAAATTGTTGTAATATACTATAATAAATTTAAAATATAACAATTACAATATTTTGAATTGAATTCCCACCTTCCAATGATTGCTTCGATTGGTCTACCTTTTGATTGCTTTCTTTTATAGATTTAGCATTTTCCAACTTGACTCTATTGCCGCATTAAGTCATTGGTGGACTGAGGTTGAATATCAAGCCGAAAATCATTCCCTTTGTTCATTTTCCTACAATCAAACAAAAGAAATAACATTGAGAATTATTATTCAAAGTCCAAATCTTAACATGCAGTCCTAAAAAATAGTTACAAGTACATAACACTATGTAACATGAAATGTATAAAGACATACTTAACAAGCACAACAGGAAGTGTCAAAAGACATTCATTATAAGTAAATAAACAACAGTCTAAATAATTGTAACAAGCAGTCCAAAAAACATTCATTATAAGTAAATAAAAATTTATGAGTAATAAACTAGTTCAAAAAAGTGTCATCAAAACTAGAATCGTCATCAAATTCTATTTCATCTGACCCACGTAAAGAATTAACAATAATCGTTGGTGGAATATCATTCCAAACAAATTCAACTTCATGAGTCTAATCATTTGCAGCTAGATTAACTGGACAGTTAGATGGATCACATTGATACGGTTGTTGGCCATTTGAATTTGATTGTTCATTCATGTTAAAAAAATCCCTAGGAATAAACTTCATAACATAATGTCTATTTGAATTAGAAGGATCTTGAATGTAGAAGCATTGGTGGACTTGAGATGCCAATACCAAAGGATCTTCCATGTAACATCTCTTGTTAAAGTAAACACAAGTCAAGCCATACTTGTTTTCTTCAACTTCAAACCAATCACATCTAAATAACACAAACCTCAACATACCATAATAGTCTACATCAACTATTTCAATAATTGATCCATAGTAAGTTATTGGTTGTAGTATTGGATTTTCATCTTTGGTACATGCAAAACTTTCAGTTACAACCATTAGTGTCACACCACTATTTTGCGTTTTACGTCTAGCATCACGGTGTTCTATATGAGACTTGTATCCATTAATTACATAGCCAAAAAAGTGTCTTGCAATTTTATTTGGTCCTCTTGATAGCTTCTTAAGACTGTCGGATACATCGCTTAACAAGGCATACTTCTTAAACCATTCGACAAAATATAACCCTTGACTTTTTGCTTTGCTCCACTCTTTCTTTTATTCACATTTAAATCTTCACTTTCATGC
The DNA here is from genome assembly GCA_037974735.1 of Cicer chorassanicum. Taxonomy (NCBI): domain Eukaryota; kingdom Viridiplantae; phylum Streptophyta; class Magnoliopsida; order Fabales; family Fabaceae; genus Cicer; species Cicer chorassanicum. Next base: position 32,860,795 of record JBBPBP010009779.1, read on the forward strand.
TCACTACAAATAAAAGTACATTGTTATAGTAATTGGAAAAAACTTCTTTAATGCGTTAAAAACATACAAATACAAGTGTATTTAATTACCTTATCAAACATTGGACATTGTCACAATTGAATAAAATGTAACGATGGGCTTGACTCCTAGACTTGCAATCCAAAGAAATTGCTTCACCTTTTTTCTTTCCCCCAATAGGATGACCAAGATCACATGTATCACTCTTCCTTATCATTCTACTAAACCTTGTCTTCACACCACTATGCAAGCATCGCGAGTAAAATGTCAAGCATTCTTCAACCAAGTAACCCTCAACAATAGAACCCTCAGGACGAATTTTATTACGAACATAACTCTTCAACTTTCCTAGATATATTTCTGTAAAGTACATCTACCGAAATTGAACAGGCTCTCCCAATCTTACCTCATTCACCAAATGTACCAGCAAATGAACCAATATACCAAAGAAACTCGGGGGAGAAATTGTCTCCAAATCTGCCACCTCAATCATCTTCTGACATAAACAAAGAAAAAAAGGAACAAAGGCGAATTAAAGGGTGAGAAACCTGGTTAGACATTGCACATCTCACAGCTACTTGAAGCAAGTAATTCAACATGAAATGTGCATCATGACTCTTGTATCCACTATCTTTTCTTTCAGCAAGTTGCACACATTTTGAAATGTTTGAAACATATCTATCAAGTATTTTTACTTCTTTTTAGTACAGAACAATAAGTAGTTTTTTCCTTTGCAGTCATAGAAAAACATGTTTTTGCAAGCACTATCTTGTTACCTTGATCTACCCCTTTAGGTGAAGTTTCTTTCTAATGCTCAATTCTTGTAAATCTAAATAAGCTTTTTCATGATCTTTTGTCTTTCCCGGGATATCCAACAAAGTTCATTACGTTTCTTTTGCATCTTACCAAATGCATTGTTAAAGCCCTCTAACAAATCCGAGATATCTTCCCCTTTTAACAATTCTAGTGGTGGCCTATTTTTTGTGCTCCCATTGAAATCCCTTGCATTTGATCTATATTTATGATCCATAAGCAAAAAAGCTCGATGACCCATATAACACATCTTTCAACTATACTTCAAATAGGTCGAATTAGTGTTATAATTACAACAAGGACATGCAAGTTTCCCTTTTGTACTCCCCCCACTTAACATAACATACCCAGGAAAGTCACTAATAGTCCACAAGAGAGTTGCTCGCATTTGGAATGTTTGCTTTAGTGATGCATCATATGGTTCTTCTCCCAAATCCCATAACACCTTTAACTCTTCAATCAACACTTGGAGGTACACATCAATATTATTCCCTGGCGATTATGGTCCAGGTATTAATAAAGACAACATAGAATACTTAGCCTTCATGCAACACCAAGGTGGAAAGTTATATGGCATTAATAACACAGACTAAGTACTATGAGACAAATTCATGGTTCTAAAGGGATGAAATTCGTCCCTAGACAATCCAAGACTTATATTACATGAGTCTAAAGCAAAGTCTGGATGACATTTATCAAATTATTTCCATGCTTCTCCATCTGCATGATGCCTCAACTTCCCATCTTTCGAACGCTCTTCTTCATGCCACCTTAATGAGCTAGCCGTCTTTGAACACATAAACAACCTTTGAAGTTTAGGAATCAAGGGAAAATGTCTTGAAAATTTAGATGAAACTTTATAAGTTTCATGATTTTTTCCAACTTGATGGTTTCCTTCAGCAATTTCATTCCAACGTGGAGCACCGCAAACATGGCAAGATGTGTCATTCTCGTAATCTTTCTAATAGATCACGCAATCATTAAGACAAGCATCAATCATGTTATAATCGAGCCCTAAGTCCCTTATCATGCCTTTAGTTTTATTGATCGTATCAAGGTATTCTAAGAGAGCATTGAATGATTCATTGCTTCAACCATACAGACAATTCAATAAATATAGGCGAATGGTGAACGACAATTTAGAGAAGTTTTTGCAACCCGGATACAACTCTTATTTGACTTCTTCGACTAGATTATAAAACTTTTTTGCATCTTTGTTGAGGTCTTCATTAAATTCACATTCTTCTTGCGTAACATCTCTAAATCTTTCAAACAGTAGTCCATCAATATTATCAATTTGATCCTCTTCATCATTCACATGATCATCATTAAGATCATTGGGTTTTTTTTCTCTCTTCACAAAGGGATGTCAGTACATGTTCGATCAAAACCTAGATGTGCCCAAAGACGCCCTTATATTATCCAATTTTTTATCAAATATTTTATGATAGATAATCTATCATCATCCCTTCCCAAAATCCTTTTATTATTTATAAAAATTTTACAATTGTTTTGGAAATAACCCTTTTAATTTGATTTTATTTCTTATAACATGACATAGATGGAGTAACTTATTAATATATTACTATTAGTATGATGTTCAATAACAATATTGTATCATCATGTGTGAACATAGAAAACAAACAATAAATATTGTGAGATATGAAACAAACCATAGCAGAAGTAATCCACTTTAATTGGCTCATAATATCAATCATTTAATTACAAGTCTTAACCATATGTGTAAATGAGTGAAATTGTAATTCATGGAGGGTATATAATATACCTTTCAGATCTCCTTCCAAGCAAAGCATCTTATAGATCAGTAAGTAATTCCAATCTTTTGTAGAAGCTTCTATCAAATTCTCTGTAAAATCCAATATGAAAAAAGGAAAGCAAAAAAGAAGGAATTGTAAACACCAAAGGGAAGCAAATAGATATTTTTTTGCAAATGATTAAAATTGATTAGAACCTTTCAAGAGAAAGTTATAAGTGATCATTTTTAAGTTTTAACACATTCAATCCATAATGATGAGTTGATATGTAATATATATAAATAATAAGTTCATACTTTGAAATTTGATAATAAATTCATTTTTATGTCAGGATATTAAAAAAAAGAGTTGTCATACTTTGAATTCTTAACATTATAAGCTTAGGACTTCAAAATTAGAACATCATACATGTTGATCTTAAATGAATAAAATGATTAATTAGCTATTTACATGAAAAGTAAAAGCAAATTAATCACATATTTGCTGTTAGTTTTCTAAACTATAGATTTACTTTTAGAGTAATGCAAAAACAATAACTAAACTACTGCACAAAAGCAATAACTAATCTTACTGGCAAAAAAATAACGAACATAATTAAAAATAATCATGAACAATAAGAACACTGTCCCATGTCAAAAGTTAGAAAAACTCAACATGCTGGGTGATGCTCTACACCTAATAGATTGTGAATAGAGTTTCTTTAATTCGTTCATTAGATTCTATTAGGACATGCATAATCTACATTGAATAAAAAGAAAACAATGCAAAATCCTTATGACTCAAAACACAAGTAAAAAGGGAGCAATGCAAAATCTAGTACTAGGCTCCCATTCTTAATTATCAGGTTTGTCTCATCACTCATAATTTTCCATTTCTCCCAAGTGTAGTAGGACACCCCATTTACCAATAGTATGTCCTTAACACTTAAATTATTTCTTTCAAAACCCTTACATCCATAAACTGATTAAAGTGCAAGAGACCTCATTTCTACAATTTTGTTCATCCTTTGCTTTCTGAAACTCAATATCAAACCAATAATTGATTCTTCAGCCCATAAGTTACACGATTATGATTGTCAAAACTTAAAATCCATGACAGCAAAAAGAGCCAGAAAAGAGAACATACACACAAGAGCAAGAAAAAAAACTAACAAAATAAGCTTCGAATCCTAATGATGCGGGCAAAGATGACCAAAGCATTAACCAACTAACAATACAAAACACAATATGCACTTATATATCCCCATAAACACCAGGTAGTTAGAAAGCAAGTCAAAAAGGTTAGCTTAGCACCGTTGTATGAGAAAGGCGAAAGGGTTGCAATGTGACACCAATTAGCGCTTATTAGTGCTTCATAGCCTTGTTTGGATAAATAGTTTAGTTAAGTGCTTATTGCATAAGAGCTTATCATATGATTGTTTATGTATAAAATAAAGTCAAACTATTTTCATATAAGCTATAAATTATTTACATAAGGTATCATGAAGAGCTTATGGAAATAAAAGCTGAAAAGTGAAAATAGATTATGGACATGCTCTCTGAAAACTCAAAAGTCTCAGAAATGCTTATCTCAATAGATAAATTCAAATACGTCAATCCATATATTATCTTATGAAGACAACCTAATAATGATCTGCATCACTGAAAATTTTCGAAACTTTATTGTCAACACACATGCCTACAAAGGAAAAAAAAACATAATTAAAATCCATAAAGAAAAAATAAAAAATAAAAAATAGTGAGAACACCGCATCATAAATCATAAATCGTAATACAAACCAAAAATCGATGCAGAGGTTGAGTGATAACAGAGCAAGGATGGAAAATACATACCAAAAATCACCAAGTCACGAAGAGGTAGAAGTTTTGCAAGACTCACAAAGGTTGAGCGAACCCTAATTGATGATGCAGAGCTACGAGAAAAGCGGAGAAGTCTCACAAGTCACGAGAAAAACCCTAATCGATGTTCATTCACATGTTTCCTTCACCAACACTTGTTTTTCCCCTTTTTCATTTAGAAACAAGAACGGTCAAGCGAGATATAGAAGATATGGTTACTGTTTTGTGCGAGAGAGAATAGAGGGTTACGCAAGAGAGAAGAGGAATAGAGTTTACGAGAGAGTAGAGAGGAACACAGTTTGAGAGAGAGAAGAAAGTATTTTGCTAAGAAAAAACGCACGCGGTAATGAAATATTTGGGAAATTTTTTTACTTTGGCCATGAGAACAGTTTTATTTAAAATTAAACAAGAACGATTATTAGATGTTGCATAAATATATCAGTAAATAACGAGAACGGTTTTGAACTGTTGCAATAGAAATTATAAAATTTATTGTTCTACTACAATGAAATATAAAAATCATTATCTATTGGACTATATGAAAACAATTTTATTACCATAAAAAATTAGGTGTTGCAATAGCACCAAAATATTGTAGTGGTATGTGCTCTTCTATTTCATATCTTTGATTGAATTTCCACTTGGTTATTCTTTCTCCTAGATTGTGATTGACAAAGAGATGATGATTGAGTAATTTCTACTTCAAGCTCCTCATCATTAATTTGTGAAACACAATCTTTCCGAAAAACACGAACAAGCTTATCAAAGTATGGAATTGGAGCATACCTATAATCTTTTGCATTTGGATGACTTTACACAGAAATAAAAAAATATAACTTTTCAAATTATCATAAAGGAACTCACTAAAATATATGAAGTTGAAATAAATTAATAAACACTAACCTTCACATATTCCTTCCACACTTCATCACTATCCACCTTAATCATTTTTTTTTCTCTTCATCTAAACCAAATCCACTTTGATTTAACATATCATAAATTATTCCATAAACTAACTTTAGCCTATTCATTTCAAATTCGATGTGTGGTTTTACCTTAATTCCACATCTAGGAAACATTTCCTCCACTTTTGCCTCAGTCGTTGTTAAGGTGTTTGCTTTGAACTGTCCATTATCACCTCTTAGACCAATGTTCACAGCTTCAATCAGTATATCAAAAAGGGCTTCATCCTCATTCTCAAACCATATTTTATGATCTCTCTTCCTCTTGTTACTTGATTGCGTGCTAAACTCAAATTTCATCCCTATTGTACAACCAAATTATAAATAAGATAGTATTTCAACAATTCAACTTCAATAAAATAGAAAATAAATCACATATAGGATTGTAACATATATAATGAGAAAATGTTTCAAAATATAAAATAAACCAGAAAGTCATTTGTTCCAATATGCAAGGTTCCAACCTAATGAGCAAAGGTTCCAAAATAAAAAACAAAATAGAAAGTCATTCACTCCTATATAATTAGCAAAGCTTCCAACATAATATCAATGATAACTAAACTAATAATAAACAATAAATTCATATGTCTATTAGCAAGGCACTCATTCCATGTTTCTGTTGCGGATTTTCCCTCCAAGCAAACCATGCATCAGTTGCCTCAATTGTGTTAATGGGAGCGATATGTGCAATATCTTCATTTTGTGGTTGTGCTTCAATATCTATGTCAACTGTTCTTCCATTGGGTCGGTAGGAATTTCTCTCCGGATAAAATGGTGATAAAGACAACATACATTTATAATACGAATTTATAATGCGAATTTGAATCTTGATTGGCTAGAAAGACCGACTATTAAATATAACCCATCGCATTTTAAGCAATCAAAGAGTTAGTTCTATCATAGTTCTTGCCATAGAGTGTCTCATATTAAAGAGCTCTTGTTTATTCGATGGTGTAAACCCATGTCTCCATTCAGTTCGATGATAGTGACACCCTCTAGATGGAGCAAGAAATCATTCACTATTTGTATACCCAACATCCACAAGATAATAACCTATAGTAAAATAAAGTTGTCAAATAAAAATGTAATTAATACTATTTTGTTACTATTAAATTTTTTGTGATATTATGATTATTCTAACCTGTGGGAACATGTCAGCTATTCCTTCTGGAAATGGCATCCCGCAACACCCTTGAGTCTGACGCGGATCCTTCCCATCCAAACAACACATAAATAAATTTTCAAATCCCTAGACCATGCACCTAGAACATTGTAGATATATCCCCTTTTCTATTACGATATCTCAGTTTGTCCATATCTGACACGTTAACTTGGATATGTGTTCCATCTAGTGTCCCTAGGCAATTCTATAATCAATATCCAAATAAATTCATGAATGTTTCATCAAAATTAACACATAAAAACAATACAAAGATATAAATTTATTCTAGAAAAGTACCTTAAACCATTTCCATTTTTCATCCAAACAATCTTTTGGAAAAGGATTAGGTGCTTTAAGAAGAATTTCGTGTAACCGTAAAACCCCATTCAACACTAAATTATAATACCTACTAATTGTTTATCCTGATTGTTTAAATAGAAACTTAATAACATAGTTTTTAGAATGATGAGCCAATATGTGTAAGAACATAGCTACTTGGTCTTCAATAGTTACTAGTCCATCTTCTTTAAACCTACCCTCAATACGCAAGAGAACACACAACCGTCAAAATGATCTAACATCCATGTGAAGTTGATTAACACATGTGTCATCATCTTGATTGATCAAACTCTCTAAAAATTCCCCCCTTAATTCCTCTCTATCAATTAGTCGATTTCTAATGCTATGATTTTCATAAAACCAAATTGAAGAATGATTCATTATCATAAAAATTGCGTAACAAAGTCCAACCATCTCTAAAAACATTTTCTCAAACATTAGATATAGCATCATGTAACACCCCGATTTTTAACAGCGCGAGTGTATTTTTTTTATTTAAAATAACTAAAATCAAATCCATAAATAAAGAAATACTTTTGGATAAAATATTTAAGTCGTTACCCAACGACAAAGTCATCTATAATTATGAACAGCAACAACCTGTACGACAACAACCTTGAAATAAGAAAGGGAAAATAAATAAAATTCTTAAATACAACCCTAAGCTGATCATTAATCTAACGGAGGGTGACTGGGTACTAAGAATCCACGAGCGGCATCAAGCCCCCTGCTTTCGATCACAAATCCAAACTCATCGCTTTGCCACGCCTTCGACGTCGTTGCAATTCCAGCACGACTCAAAACTCTTAAACCTAGGGCGTAAGCCCGGTCCACAATAATGTAAAGGATCACCAACCGAAATTAACAAATATCACATAACATTTAAATTTTAAATGCACAACATAACCTTTCAACTTAGCATACACCTTGAAAGGGTTTTCATATGCCAAATATGCATAATCAAAATTGCAAAACGAAGTTTTGGACAAAACTGCAATGTCGTATTCGAATACAGCATCCTTGTATTTGAATACAGTGTTATTCCACAAGTCAAAAGCAAAAACAGCACAACTGTATTCAAATACAATCCTCTTATATTCGAATACAAGTGTGAAAGTTACAGATTTTCAGTTTTGAAAATGTTTCGAAATCATTCAACACTTACCACAAAAAGTCAATCAATAACACTCATCAAATACGGCACAATCACAAACATCAATTGAGTATGTATATACAACCATCACAGTATATCAAACATGACTCGCGTGCCAAGCACCCTAATGCAATGCGTATATGCCAATGCACATAATTCCAGAATTCCACACCAAAACCCTCCTCGAAGGGGTGTAAATCATATTATACGGTCTCTCACAGGCCAATACTAATTATCAAGGTGCAGTCGCTCACAAACTAGCTCGATATACTAGAGTGTAGCCTATCATAGGTCTTACACTGTTTTCTAGAGTGCAATCGCTCACAGATCAACACATTCTAGAGTGCAATCTCTCACAGATCAGCACGACGCGATAATCCTCATAAGGATAAGATGAACCAACAATTCACATGGCATTATCCCGTGGCCCATCCGGTCATCACTATCACCATGACCCATCGCGATCACCATGTACTATGAAAATGCATGAGCATACTCTGACTCTTTTCACCACAACCATTAAGTAAATGCAGCTATTAAAAGATTCTCCATCTTTAATACTCATTTAACACTAATGACTTTTTAAATTCAACACAGAGCATACTCAAACATATATAACTCATAATCCTACAATTCACAACAATTCATATCAATTCATTTTTCCATAAAATCCACACATAAAACACATATAAAAAATTCATAATATTAATTATGAACACATCAATCACACCAACCATAATCACCACAACCATTACGTAAATGCAGCTATTAAAAGATTCTCCATTTTTAATACTCATTTAACAATAATGGTTTTTCAAACATTTCACAGAGTACACTCAAAACAGATTTTCCTCAAAACCCACATCAAATTTAATCCACAATCCACATTAAATTTAATTCACCACACATACCAAATTTCATCCATTCATTTTCCACAAAACCGCACATAAATCACATTAATTCAAAACTCCACATTTTCAAACATAAACCACCTATTATTAAATCTCCGAATATTAAATCTCCAAAATTTTCAACCATAAATCACCAAATTCAAAACTCCAAATTTCCAAACATAAACCACCTATATTAAATCTCCAAAATTTTCAACCACAAATCACCAAATTCAAAACTCCAAATTTCCAAACATAAACCGCCTATATTAAATCTCCAAATATTAAATCTCCAAAATTTTCAACCATAAATCATCAAATTCAAAACTCCAAATTTCCAAACATAAACCACTTATATTAAATCTCCAAAATTTTCAACCATAAATCACCAAATTCAAAACTCCAAACTTCCAAACATAAACCACCTATATTAAATCTCCAAAATTTTCAACCATAAATCACCAAATTCAAAACTCCAAATTTCCAAACATAAATCCCATTAAATTCAACTTCCACAATTTCACCCATAAACACATTAAATTCATTTTCCACAAATCTACACCTCAAACACATCAAATTTATTTTCCACAAATTCACGTATAAGATCCTAAATGCAAACTAAAAGTTTGGAAGGAGCCCTTACCTTAACGATAGCTTAAACAACCGATTACGGCACCACGATTAATTTCGGTAAAAACTTTGTTCGCGACGTCACTTCCAAAATCGGCTCACTAGCAGCGTAGCGTGGAGATGAACAACTTTCCCTTCTGTCACTTCTCGAATGGAGGCTTAGATCTAGATAAGAAGTGAGAGTTTTATGTTTGGTAGTTTTGGAAACCACCCACACTCACTAACTTCGACAAACCGAGAAAGAAAGGAAAAGAAGTTATCGCAAGCGTGCAGGAAAAATGTTTCTCTTTCATTTTGTTTCTGTTTCTTCTATATATATATATATAAACACATACTAACTTACATACTAATTAATATATATATATATATATATATATCAAATCAACAAATATCAACATAGACATACACACATCACTTCACTCACATCTCAAACTATTTTGATAAAAATATCCACTCTCGTTGCGACTCAATTGATAGGTAAAATTTTCAACAATCATATATTTTTAACAAAATTGACCGGTATTAAATTCTTCGCAACATAAATAAATTATTCTTCGACGGATAATTTTAACTGGATCTAAATATATATATATATATATATATATATATATATATATATATATATATATATATATATATATAAAGAATATAAAGCAAACTCTAATAAAATAAAATATATTTTTGGTATTTAATTCACAAAATGAATTTAAATTGGGCTAAATGTCTCAGCAATTTTACACCAAATATACTAAAATTGCATAATTTAGAGTTTAAAATTAAGGGTTTTACACATCACATCATTTTGTTCTTGTGAATTCATATTTACCTATATATAATATTATAAACATTATTGTTATTATTATTATTATTATTATTATAACAAAAGTAGAATATCAATACATCATAACACAGAATAGATGCCAAGGGAAAATAATTATTATTGTCTATCAATTTTTTTTTTGAAATCTCAATCAAAGTTTATGTTTTCAACCTTTCAATATTAACACAATCAGAAAACAATTCTAACTTTTATCTTGTTGTAGAATAAAATAAATCAGAAAACAACTAGAAAACATAAATCAACCCAACATCAACACCATAAAGCAATCATAAAATCAGAGGAATAATAAATCCAAAGGGATAATAAATTCAAAGGAAATCAATCAAACGTCAAAAATCATAAAATCAACAATAGAAAACAATCATAAAATCAAACGAAATCAAAAAATTATTTCATCAACACAATAAGAAAATCAAACAAAATTAGAGCAAATATGAAAAGAGGGAAAAAAAATAGAGAAAAACGGTACCTTGGGAGGGCGCGATGGTGGATACGAATATCCAATATATTTAATATTCAAAGTCCCTCGCTTTAAAAGTTTTCATTTTCCATTGTGAGACTCAAACAATTTTTTAAAAGTAACAAATTATATTCAACCCCGCCTTCTTGAGTATATTTTAGGTCATTTTGTGGCTAACATAATGCCATGAACCCCTTCCACTGTCGCCCCCACCACCTCCAATCTCCTAATAGTATTATGGAGATGTTTGCAAGACACAAATCCATGAAATTATTTTGAATTAACGTCACCTTCCATATAACGAATACAATTGAGCCGCTGAAAATCTCATCTCCTCCACTTTAGCTTTCGTCAGCTCATTAGATTGTCCTATCAAATCCAACTTATTCAACTCGTCTTTAAACACATGTTTTTTTCACATAGATTCGACCAATGCTCCTTATGCCAACTTTTCAAAGCCTTTTCACACCTTTTAGCTTTTCCTTTAAGAACATAAACTCTCCACCCACAATCTACAACAACTCCCACTTTTGCTTAATAAAATGATGTTACCCAACCACATTTGTCCAACATTTCCGTATATGAAAAGGTTTATAGCCCCAATCTTCCTCAAATTTTGACAACACATGACAATAATCAGATAAGCGTTTTTCAAAGGCCCATTGAGAACAAGTTAGCCACACGTTACAAAACTCTTCTAAAGGTAAGAAACAATCCAATCTACTGAAAGCAACACCATCTAACTGAGGTCATGTAAATTTCCTGTCAGTTAACTGTAAATCCACCAACGCCCTATCACTAATAAAATCATTGAAACGCTCTAACTCATTATCACGCCGAATGAAACCTCTTCCTTTTCTTTTGTCCTCTGAACGCTCTAACTCAAAGTGATTTTAGTTATAATTCTCTAGTTGATATTTTGATGATAACAAAACAAACAAATAAGAAAAATTATCCCCTAATTTTATTTTGCTAAGTGTGAGATTAAGTTAGAAAACGACGAATTATATTGATGACTATCTATTTTAAGGTAGCATCAATTATGATTAAGTTACAGATAATACTCTAAGCGTTTCTAACCCAAAGAATATTATCATCTAATAAACAGGTAATTATCTTCACTAATAGAACAAGTCATAATATAACAATAAGGAGCATTGCAACAAGCATGTGATAATCTCTAGTTCGAGTCAAAGTGTTATAGACACAGGAAATACAAGCCAATAATTGTCTCTCTAAAGACAAAGGAAACGAGCGCTACAATGATTATCTGCCTCTGACCAAAAACCCATTTTGATCCTCTAACTCAAAGATCAAAGGAAGAAATCTCTAAGTGAAACATCTGATAAAGTCTATGTTCTAGTACAAGTTAGATCATCTGATGAACAAAGAAAAAAAATCTACTAAACAAGTTCACAGTGACTCTAAAGAATCTGTTGAAGTTGTGTTTAACTCTAATAAACAAGCACTCAACGCGCCTCTGATGAATCCATTAATACGAGCTCCCTCTGATAATCCTACGTCTATTGATTTTAGTAAGTCAGTTGATCGTCTGGTCAATATATCAAGTCAACACTCTGATAAATTCAATGCTCTGATAAAGTCAACGTTTAGTTAAGAACTCTACCCTTCAACATCTTCTGCTCATCATAGAAGACTTATCCTCTGACTGAAGAAGCGCATGACATCCTTTGAGATCTATCTTCTTAATAAAAGATACGCTGAATTAATTATGAAGATATATATGGATATGCCTTAAAGGTTGATTTGCCTTAAATACTGATTCAAGATCTCCAATAGTAACATTCTCAACTGATACATTTCTCAATATTTAAATAGAAACAGATTAATATCAAAGCAAAGCCGAGAGAATGAAAAGGCAATATGTTTAGAAGTAATTTAGTAAAAGCCTATAATACATCAAAAGAAAAGAATGAATGAAAAATCTTCTTAATAGACAGTTATTAGAATTGATGTAAATCAGTCAAAGTGTTTATACACTTGAATTTATATAGGACTTGAAATGTAATATCCTCTCTATGAGAGTTAGAATCCTAGAAACAGACTTTGTGCCAATTCAGACACAAACTAGAACTGTTGTAAAAGAGTCGATAGTGGCAACAACTCTTTCGTCCATAAGAGGTACCTAAAGAGGTGAAAGAATACTTATATGTACCTCAACGGTAGGCTGTCGAAAAGTTGAAAAGAGTTTTAATGGTGACACCCTAGAGAGGCTAAAGAAGAATACTCAAACCCTGAAGAGATAAAATAAACAATACTTAAAGGTGACAACACGAGAAGGGGGGGTTGAATTGTGTTTGCCAAAGTTGACAATTTTTTGATAATTTGTAAATAATTAAAAAATTAGTTTGGTTTTGGTGACTTACTTAGAGTAGAAGCAATCAGATTTAGAGGCAACAAGCAATGAAAGCATAAATAATTTGACACGTAGATTTATCCTAGTTCACCACTAACTTGGCTACATCTAGTACCCTCATTCAGAAGACTTTAATCCACTTATTCAAAAACCTTGAATTACAAAGCACCTGACCCTCCAAGTGAGTCTTCCCAAACAGCCTGACAACCCCAGACTTTTGAGGAACTAACTACCTTGACCCTACAAGCCAAGTCTTCTCCTAACAACCTGACAACCCCAAATTGAAGAAGGAACTAAACTACTGAACAAGTGTTTCTCTCTTTGAACTCTAAGATGAATTGAGAACTTTGAGCTTGAGTTATTCTACTCTTTTATGCTTTTCTCCTTCAGCCTCGAGTGTCTATTTATAGTGAAAATTTGGGCTTCAATTTAGTCCTTGTTTAATTCTGAATTACATCTTGTTCAAGTTGAGTTTGTAAATTCTTCAGATTGATTTTGTTCCTATTTTGTGTAGATTGAGTTTGTAAATTCTTCAAATAAACTCTTCTTCAAATCATGATCAAATCTTCTTCAAATCTTAATTAAATCTTCTTCAAATGTTGATCAAATATTCTTCAAATCTTCTTCAAATATTCTTCAAATCTTGACCATATCTTCTTTTCAACTTAGTCAAAGATTTTGTTCAATTATAAATATGAATCAAATCTTATTTTAGATTTTCATCAATTATAAATTTGAATCAAATCTTATTTAAATTTTCTTCAATTATAAATTTGAGTTAAATCTTATTTTAGATTTTCTTCAATTATAAATTTGAATCAAATATTATTTTAGATTTTCATCAATTATAATTTGGAATCCAATCTTATTTTAGATTTTCTTTAATTATAAATTTTAATCAAATCTTATTATAGATTTTTTTCAAAAACATAAATCTTCTTTCATACTCTTTGAAATCAATTATATTGTTTTCATAAAATACTTTTATTAACATCAAAACTCTAAATGTAAAACCAACTTGGTTCCAACAATCTCCCCCTTTTTGATAATGAAAAACTTGTATTTTTTATAACAACTTTTCTTTATTTTTCTTTGACTCCCCCTAACTTAAGGCTCCCCCTAAGTCTTAATATCATTTTCTCCCCACATTATCAAATATATTTCTCCCCCTTTTCTCATCAGACAAAAAGACTTGAAAGTGAAACTTTGTCTCCATTTTTTTTATTTTTTTTTATTTTTTATTTTTTCTTTAATTTTTTTAATAACATGAATATAATATAGTACAAGAAAATATATAAACTAATGTAAAACTAAACTACTTTAAAGTTATCACAACATCAGTCAAGTATGAAGGTAAGGTTTAGGTTTTTCTTGATGAAGTCAAACATATCTTCAAGTAGTGGTTTGGTGAATATGTCAGACCATTGGTGTTCAGTGTCTAAAAATTGAATGTTTAGTACCCCTTTTTGAATAAAGTCCCTAATGAATTAGTGTTTGATCTCTATGTGTTTAGCTCTAGAATGTAAGATAGGGTTTTTGGTTAGACAAATGGCAGAAGTGTTATCGCAATAGACGGGAATGTTGGATTCTAAGATTTTGTAGTCTTCAAGTTGATGTTTCATCCAAAGTAGTTGAGAGCCTGCTGAAATGTACTCAGCCTCTGTTGTTGACATTGCAATGATGTTTTGTCTCAAAATCGCAGTAGCCACTAAGTTTGTACTTAGGATATTTCTTGTAGAACAAGGTAAGATTGGTAGTGCCTTTTAGGTATCTAAGGATTCTCTTAACATCAGTTAAATGTGATTCCCTATGATCAACTTGAAATCTTGCACATACACATACACTAAACATGATGTTAGGTCTAGAAGCGTTAAGGTAAAGTAGGGATCCTATCATTCCTCTATAGGTTTTTTTTTCCAACTTTTTCGCTTGAATCATCTTTTTCAAGTGAATAAGTAGGGTGCATTGGTGTAGCCATATGTTTGCAATCACTCATCTTAAACTTTCTAAGAAGCTCATTTGTATATTTAGTTTGATGAATGTATATACCTTTTTGACTTTGCTAAATTTGTATCCCTAAGAAGAACTTAAGTTCTCCCATCATACTCATTTGAAATTCAAGTGCATCAATTTAGAAAATTCTTGACAAAGAGTGCCATTAGTAGATCCAATAATAATGTCATCAACATAAATTTGAATAATAAGAATGTTATCTCCTATTGATTTTCTAAAAAGTGTATTATCTACTTGTCCTCTTTCAAAGTTATTTTTAAGCAAAAAGTTACTCAGTCTATCATATCATGCCCTAGGTGCTTGTTTTAGACCATACAAAGATTTCCTAAGTTTAAAAACATGATTTGGAAATTCATAACTTTCAAAACCTAGGGGTTGTTTAACATAGACTTCTTCACTTATATAACCATTTAGAAAAGCACTTTTAACAGCCATTTGAAATAATGTAATATTATCATTTGCAGCAAAAGAAAGTAGGATACAAATAGCTTATAACCTGGCCACATGAGCAAATGTCTCAGTGTAATCAATGTCTTCTTACTGACTGTAGCCTTGTGCGACAAGTCTTGCCTTATTTTTGACAACTTCACCTTTTTCATTTAGCTTGTTTCTGTAAACCCACTTGGTTCCAATAATGTTCTTCTATGGTCTAGGTACTAGATCCCAAATATCATTCCTCTTAAATTCATTTAACTCTTCTTGCATTGCAAGAATCCGTCCTTCATCTGCTAGTGTTTCATCAACAGTGGTAGGCTCAATTGACGAGAGTGAGCCAAACAAAGTGGTAGCTTTTAATGATGATTTGATCCTCAAAGGATCACTTGAACTTCCAATGAGATGAGATGTCTTGTACTTCCATCCAGATCTTCCTTCTAACTTATCTTGACTGATTCTAACTTGATCAGATTCATCCTATAAAGATTTGTCATCTTCTGATTTGTCTGCATTTGTTTCCTCTGATTCTGGTAAACATGCATTATCCTCAACTTGCATTGACTTTTTAAAGTCAAGCAGTTTGTTATCACAATAAACATAATATTAAACAATAATTAAATTTAAAGAAAGATGTAACTTATATGTCAACAGTTTCAGTTTCACTATGAAAACCCTCTTAGTTCTTCTTTTATGGTTTTCGGATTTTGAGTTTGCATATTCTCTAATTTAAGAGTCTGGATGAAGGAATTTGAATTCCCATTCAGGTTTATAGTCTTGATGAATTTGATTGGAGTGTTCAAAGAAGTCTCCTGATTTTGATTGTTCATCTAACACTTCTGTTTCTGCTGATGTATCGGGTTCCTCTGGTAATGTTGGAACTTATGGTGATTCTGATTCTTCTGGTAGTTCTGGTTCTGTTGATATGTGTGATTTCTCTGCCAGTTTTGATTCTGTTGATACTCCAGATTTTTCTGATATTTCTGGTTTAACATATGGTTCTGGTTTTGATAGGTATTGTGCTGACCGGTCCTTCTTCCATCATATGTTTGGTAGGTCTTGGAACATAGATCTTTTTGCCTTCATATATTGCAAGCATCTATTTACCAGGAACCATGACTGGTGTTTCAATTTGGTTACTTAGAACATCTGCAACATAAACAATTTTATCCTTTGGTACCCAAATCTGGTTGGGTTCTGGTTTGTTAGTTCTTAAAGGTTTCTTGTCATTCCATGTGGTTAGCATAGAACAAGATATTTTAGTGTGACCTTTCTTATAGCAAATAGTACATAAATCATCAGAGGGAGCAAACTTAGGTTCAATTACTTTTTCTTGAAATCCTATTCCTCTTTTATCATTCCTACTAACACCATAAATCATAGATGCATACTTGCTTTTTTTCATACCATTATCAAGAAAATCTTGAAATATTTCTTCATGCTTATCAGAGTTACATGTGGTATTTTCAATTGATGTTAAACTATAATTACTTTTCAGAGTTAGATTTTTAGCCTTAAGTTCATCGATGTCAGTTGTCAGATTTGCATTTTCTGTTTTAAGTTCAGTAATATCAGTTTTCAGAGTTGCATTATCTGTCTTAAGTTCAGTAATATCAGTTTTTAGAGTTGCATTTTCTGTTTCAAATTTAGCACTTTGATTCTTTAAAACATTAACTTTTTCAGTTAGATTTGTATTTTCTTTCCTAAGTGTTTTCAGTTTTAACGAAAATTTGTGATTAATATTTAAAAAATTGTTTATAGCAATAATTAAATCAGATCGTGTAAATTAAATAAAATACATCAATTTCTTCATCTGTTGATTCACTTCCAGAGTTAGAATCTGTGTTGGATCTAGAGGTAGGGTTGGTATGAGCCATCATACCCAAATCTTCTTGTTCATCGTCAGAGGATTCCTTAGAATTATCCCATGTACCCATCATACTCTTCTTCTTGGGTTTGGAATCTTTCCTCTAGTATTTCTCTTTCTCCATATTTGAACATTCTGACTTGATATGTCCAGGTTCATTGCATCCATAGAAGATGATGTTTTTTCTTGTCATATTTATCATTATTCCCTATATTGGATTGCTTGGGAAATTTCTTCTTTTTGTTGTGCCACATCTTCTGAACTTTTCTGCATATAAACGCTAGTTCCTCTTCCTCTAAGTCTTCATTTTGGTCATATGAATCACCATCCTTTAATTCTATTGTTTCCTTTAGTTTTTGCTTAAGAAATCAAACTATTTTTCAGATATGGCTAAACACAATTCAACCCCCCATTTCTTGTGTTTTTTCAACACCTTCAACACCAACACCATGAAATATTAGCGTCATTAGTACAACCTAACTGATTCCATAACAAACGTTTACCCCCCCCCCCCTGGAGATCACAAGGTGCATAAAGATCAACTATCTAAACCACATTGATTTTGAATCCATGTATATTCCACTAAAAGAGTATAATCGAAAGTAGTAGATGTCCCATATAATAACCATCAAAACGATTGTAAAATATGTTTTCTGTGTTTCTTGTGTGTCTCAAACAAGACCACACATCTTCTATTTATAATGAGGTTACAATAATTACATTCAAATAGTAGGAACTTGTATTTAACTAGAAGTTCTACCAATGAACCTAGGAAGTTCTAACACTCCTCCTCAAGCTGGAGCATACATATCATATGCACCAAGCTTGTTACATATAGATTCAACTCGAGGACCCCTAAGTGACTTAGTGAATATGCCAACCAATTGATCATTTGAACCAACAAAATTAGTTGTGATTTCTCCGGAAAGAACTTTGTCTCTTACAAAATGGCAATCGATCTCTATGTGCTTTGTACTCTCATGGAAGACTCGATTGGAAGCAATATGAAGTGCATCTTGGTTATCATAAATTAGTTTCATAACGTTGACATCTCCTAACTTGAGTTGCTTGAGTAATTGTTTTAGCCATGTAAGTTCACAAGCCGCTGCAGCCATATCACGATATTTTGCTTCTGCACTCAATCTTGCAACTATGTTTTGCTTCTTGCTCCACCACGATATCAAATTACCTCCAACGAGGACACAATACCCTTCCCAATCAACATTAGAGTAGCCAACAACTTCGGTGTTACCCTTGTCTTCATAAAGTAATCCTTTGCCTAATGCATTCTTGATATAACTAAGAATATGAATCACAACATTCTATTGACTATCACACGAAGCATTTAGAAATTGACTGACTACACTTACAGCAAATGTAATATCAGGTCTAGTTACTATAAGATAATTAAGTTTGCCAACAAGTCGTTGATATCTACCAGGGTCTTGCAATGGACCCCCCCTGACCTGGTAGGAGCTTGACATTGGGATCCATAGGAGTATCACGCGGGCGACAATCAAGCATGCATGTTTCTTCAAGTATATAAAAGGCATATTTCCGCTGAATAATTGTTTTACCTGTCTTAGACTTAGCAACCTCAATCCCCAAAAAATATTTTAGCGGCCTTAAATATTTAGTCTGAAAGTTTTGAGACAAATGTTGTTTGAGCTTATGAATGCCAACGTGGTCATTACCTGTGATGATGATGTCGTCAACATAGACAAACAAGTAGATGCAAGTGGTTGGTGAAGAGTGCAAGAATAAAATCGAGTAATCAGCTTCACATATAGTCATACCATACTCTTGGAGCACGGTACTAAACCTCCCAAACCAAGCACAAGGAGATTGTTTCAGGCCATATAGAGATCGACGTAATCGACATACCAAGTGAGAGGTACCGCTAACAATGAAGCCTGGTGGTTTTGCCTTATACATCTTCTCTTGTAACTCTCCATGTAGGAAGGCATTTTTTATGTCTAATTGATGGAGAGGCCAATGGTGAATAGCAGCTATGGCAAGAAAAAGTCGGACGGATGCGATTTTGGCAACCGGAGAAAAGGTATCCCCATAGTTAAGGCTGAAGATTTGCGTGTATCCTTTTGCCACAAGATGAGCTTTTAAGCGATCAATCTTTCCACCAGGCCCAACTTTAACTGTATAGACCCAGCGACAACCCACTGTGGTTTTTCCATCAGGTAAAGGTACTAAACCCCATGTCCCATTGGAGTGCAAAGCAATCATTTCATCTATCATTTCTTGTCGCCAGCTAGGATCAGACATAGCTTCACCTATAGTTTTCGGAATAGACACAAAATCCAAGGAAGCCATTAAAGCTATAGGATGTAGATAATTGATTATAATTCAAGCATATATATGATTAGGATTTCGAGATGACCTGAGACCTTTACACAGAGCAATGGGTAGCTCTTATGTAGGATGCGGAGAGTAAGAGTCACGTAGAGCAGATGAGGAGTCTTAAGGAGCGAGTGGTGACGGGGCTTCCGTTGGTAGGTGCGTCGAGTGGTGCTAGAGACAGGGGTGGGTGCAATGGGGAGATTAAGGACCTCTACAGAGAGAGATTGTGACTGACCAGAATCATTGAACTATTCTGCAGTAGAGAGAAAGAAAGGGCGAGTCTCAAAGAAACTGACATCGACAGAGACAAAGTATCATGAAAGATCTGGGGAATAACACTGATAACCTTTCTGCAGACGAGAGTAGCCTAGAAAAAGACACTTAAGGGATTTTGCAGCCAGCTTATCTTTCCCTGGAGTAAGGTCATGAAAAAAACATGTGCACCCAAAGATACAGAAGGGTAGGGTATAAAGATGTTGTTTAGGAAACAAAATAGAATATGGTACCTTATTTTCAAGGACAGAGGAAGGCATGTAATTGATTAAGTAGCAAGCTGTGAGAATTGTGTCTCCTAAAAAACGAGGAGGTACATTATTGTGATGGAGCATGGCACGAGCCGTTTCCACCAAGTGTCGGTTTTTTCTCTCAACGACACCGTTTTGTTGAGGGAGTATGAGCACACGAAGTTTGATGGAGGATACCCTGTGAAGTCAAAAAAGATTGAAAAGATGTAGACAAATATTCGCGAGCGTTATCACTTTGCAATATTTTTATCTGAGTACCAAATTGTATGTTTATATCTAAGCAAAAGGTTTGAAAAATTGAGAAAACATCTAAGCGGTTTTTCATTAAAAATATCTAAGTGCATCGGGAAAAATCATCAATAAAAGTAACAAAATATTGAAAACCCAAACATGAAACAACACGACTCAGACCCCAAATATCAAAATGAACTAAAGCAAAAGGAGACACAACTCTTTTATTGACTCTGTTAGGAAATAAACTCCTAGTATGTTTCCCGAACTGATGCGACTCACCCTTTAAGGTAGACACTTTAGATAGACTCGGAACCATAAGATGCAACTTTTGAAGGCTAGGATGGCCGAAATGTGATGGATAATATGTGGAGACTCAACGGAGGAACATGCAATAGGCGTCGTAGGTGCTGAAAGGTAATATAGGTCTTGAGACTCATGCTCTACTCCAATCGTCGTCCTAGTACTCCGATCCTGCACAAGAACAGTACCATTAGCAAATGTAACAGAGTAAGGTATGGTACGAGTGAGTTTATGAGATGGATATTAAGTTAAATGGACAACCAAGGACATAAAGCACAGAGTCCAAAGAGAGTGTGGGTAGGGTATTTGCTCGGCCAATACCAAGACATTTGGTTTGTGACCCATTAGCCAAAGTAATACTAGGTAGTGTGTCCATATAAGTCCAACATGAGAAAAGCAATTTATTACCAGACATATGATTAGAGGCACCTGAGTCAAGTATTCAAGGTCCAAGTGAAGAAGATTGTGTAACAAAGGCGTATTGAGGCGAGTGCAGTAGATTCAACTGGCATATTGAGATAAGCAAGGGCTAGAGCAAGAGCTGAAGCGACCAAAAGACGCAGTACCTGTTCACAAACAGTTTCATATGAGGGAACAGTAGCACTAGAGAGAATTTGGTTGCCAACTGAATCAAGATTTGGTGTAAGACCCGCATGGGCCAGAACCATTAAGAATTTTCCACGTTGTTCAGCATGTGTTTCGACACTGTCAGTATAGGGCGTAAGTGCATCAAAGTCAGCAATCAAACTATCAAGCTTACTCATGTAGCTTTGCATATCCATTTCTTGTTTCTTCATGGAAATAGGATTAGAGACTACATTGTATAAACGATTAATGTCATTGGATTATGTCTTCGCCTTTGCCCAAACATCATAACATTTTTTAAACGAGCAAAACTGAGATTGAAGTTTGACATCGATTGAAAACTAAAGAATGCTGCATAGAGAGGCATGAATCTATTTCCAATTGTCTTGATCCTTGGCAGCGACATCCTTGGACTGTTTGAGCAAATGGTCTTTATGACCTTGTCCTTGAAACCAAAGTTCAATGGCAGCTGCCCATCGTGCGTAATTGGCAGCACCTACCAATTTTTCGCACGGGATCAAAGGAAGTGTAGTGAAACTGAAAATAGAAAAGGAGGCAGCAGCAGATCTGGTGTTTGACATGACAATCAACGTTAGGTGAAAGAGAAGAAAAGATGTTGAAAAATCACCAAAAGTTGAAAAGGACCTCGGAATGTGCCATAAGGCCCTAAGCGATAGTTGGCGTTTGAAAAATTGGTGGCCAAATGTGTCATGCGCGAGGTTGGTGGAGGCGCGTGGGTCTCACGTGCAGATAAGGAGGCGACGCAAAAAAACATGTCACTGTGTTTGCCGGAGGATTGCGCGGCGGTCTGTGGTGGTGGGTTGCACTAGAACAGTAGATGCACAACTGGAATGGAAAGTAGATGAACAATAGTTGCAGTAGAAGGGACACATATATTTTTATACTAGTTCACAAACTGTTGCTACATCTAATCCTCTCCTAATAGAGAGATTTTGCCGTGGCACAATCGAAGACTTAATCTAATATTTAAACAATAGCATACAAGCAAAGACGGAACCATAATTAGATTGTTGGAGTGGCCAATCATATTTAAAAGATTAATCCAACAAATGTATAAATATGTATCAAAAGAAAATATTAATATTTATATGAACTAACTACATTAATAAACATTTCACTTGTATATCACCACAATCATTTACAAATGAATCTACACTAAATTTTTATGCAGTTAGCCAAAAAAACACGACAGACTCTTCATTTTTAATTGGTTATTTTGATTTTCATTAGGTATCAACTCAACAGTAAAAATTTGACATCATAACATTAAAGAATAGAGTACGAATCCCCACTACACAATTATAAAAATATTCATTAGTGTCACTTAATTAATAATAATTTTCCTCCTTCTCCAACTTTTTTTAAAAAGTTATTTTTATCCTTAACCACTTTTATTATTATTTTTTCTACTAAAGAGATTAATTATTCATAAAAAGAAACTTAAGAATTTAACAACCTCCGTTAACTTCAACCAAACAGACTTGTGCATACTTATTTATATATGTCATTTCACTTTGCTCTAGTTTCTCTCAAAATAATCAAGAAACTTAAACATCTTTCATTACTTATCTATAATAACTATACTATATAGTATGCAATGAAAAAGTTAGAAATGTAGGAGTGACCCACTTGTTTGGGAAACAGTTAGTCTGTCTCTGCATACAAGTTTTATGTAGTTTGCTCTTCCAGCTTTGAATATTTTTTTATGTCTAGACTTTCATCGTTAGAGCTAATATTTTTTTATGTCTAGACTTTCATCGTTAGAGCTTTTCTCAACTTTCTGACAAGCTGTCGTTGAGATTCATGAATATTTTTACACCTTTTCAGGTATCTCTTATGGATGAAAGATTTGTTGCCACTATCAAGCTGATTTACACCAGTTCCAGTTTGTGTGTAAATTAACACAAAATTTGTTTATAAGATTCTAGCTCTCGTTGAGAGAATATTAAAGTTCAAATCATATATCAATTCAAGTGTACCAAATGAGGATTGATTTACATTAATTCTAATGACTCTCTATTAAGAGTATTTTTCAGTATTTTCTTTTGATGTGTTCTAGGCTTTTTACAGAAATTCTTCTTATTTCCCTTTCCATTCTCTCTATTTGCATATTGATTGGTTTCTACTTAAATACTGGAGAATGTATCCATTGAGGATATTACCGTTGGAGATCTTGAATAAGTATTTAAAGTAAATTAGCCTTCAAGACATGTTCATATGTATCTTCATAATTAATTCAACATATCTTGATTCAAGAAGGCATATCTCAGAGGATGTTATACGCTTCTTCAGACAGAGGATAAGTCCATCTTTGATGAGTAGACGTAGTTATTTTCTCCATAGTTATGGGTTCAGATGATTGACTTAATAAAGTTGACGTTTTCATCATAGTATTGACTTTGTCATAATATTGACTTGATGCTTTGACCCGACAGTCGACTAGTTTGTCAGATTTATCAAACGAAAAATTATCAAAGCGAGTTTTTAATATCAGATTCATCAAAGACGCGTTGATAAGAGTCAGACACAATTTTAACTAATTCTTCCGAGCATTAGTGCATTTTCTTTGAGTAATTAGTTCTCTTTCTTTGTTTATCAAAGGATTTGACTTTTAGAGCATTGACTCAAACAGAAGCTTCATTCAAAGTTTTCTTGTTTGGTCTTGAGTTAGAGGATCAATGAAGATCTTGACTCTTAGTTAACTTTAGTCAGACACATACGGTAATTGTATCGTTCTTTTCCCTTATGACCAGAGGGTCAATTGTTGATTCATGTTTTCTTTGTCTTTAATGCTTTGACTTGATTTGTAGATAATGAAATGCTTGTTACAAAGCTCCTTACAACTTATATCATCACTTTTTCTATTAGTAAACATAATTACTTATTTCTTAGGTGATAATACTTAGACTATTATCTCTAACTTATTAAAAATTTATACTACCTCAAAATATATAGTCATTAATATAAACTTTATCTTCTAATTTAATATGCACACTTAATAAATAGTAAGATGATAAGTGTTCTTATTGTTTTTGTTATCATCAAAATATCATACAGATGATTGTAGCTAAGAACCACTTTTGGATTAACATTTTACTTGTTCATTAAAATTCATTTTCAGATGTCTTTCTTGTATCTTTTTTTAACTTAGACTATTATATCTACCTTACTAAAAATTTATGCTACCTCAAAATATATAGTCATTAATATAAATTTTTATCTTCTAATTTAATATGCACACTTAGCAAATAATTAGAGCATAAGTGTTCTTATTGTTTTTGTTATCATCAAAACATCAGATGATTGTAGCTAAGAACCACTTTTGCACTAACATTTTAATTGTTCATTGAAATTCATTTTCAGTGTCATTCTTGTATCTTGTATTTTATAATCTATATTAAAAATAAAGATATTTTTGAACAAATAATGTTAATGTGTTATTTCTATGAGTTTAATTGTCATGTAGAGTTGGTATAAAAAGTTTTATGCATCGGTATACCATAATCATGCATGGAAATGACATAAGATGTAGTTATGATAAAAGTCAAATATCTCTAATATGATATAACGTATGTGATTGAAAAATAGTGTAAAATATTTTTACACTGACGATATATATGAATTAAATCATATTTCTATTAGAAAATGTTAATCTTATTTTTGACAAATGTAGTAGCGTAGTGGTAAAAGATTTTTTCTTTCTAATATTT
>JBBPBP010009779.1:32901017-32921025 GCA_037974735.1 Cicer chorassanicum
TATATATGATGAAGTGTATACCAAATATATAACAAGATAAAATAATGTTATCCTTGTTCTAAATTACTTTAAATAGTTATTTCTTTATTCATTTTTTTGTAATGATTACAATCCACCAAACCCTTTTTTGTGGCAAAACATAAACAACATATTCTACAAATATATTAATGACTCATCATATTAGATCTATCTAGATGCTTGTAAAAATTAGTGACTCATCACCTAAAACACCTAATAGAAGAAGCGAATCTATCTAACTTTGAAAGTTTAGCCTTAATCTTGTGAGCTATAGGTTGTAAATGACAAGTTTTTGGCTTGCCTGTAAAAAGAGGAATATCAACATAAGTGAAAGGAAGAGTACCTCAATTGAAGCCCAACAAATCATTGATCTCCTAAGTTATTCTCAAGGATACAAAACAAGCATAAAACATACATGTAGCAAGACTAAGTTGTTGTCCTGAAGCATCACCTAGCATAATCTCAACTAGGTAACTTAGGAATAAGCCCAACCAGGTTAGAGTTAGTCCCTGGCATAATCCAATTTTTTTTAAAGGACTTAACCACATATTTGTAAACATCAACAACAATCACATCCCAGAAAGTGTGATTGCGACGTTCATAGAAAGCATTAAACTGTCCTCAACAGAGATGATATTAGGAATGACTCTACCAATTAGGCCATTATCCACACAATCATTATCAACGACATATACGTTGGTATCAAAATCTTAAACATGTTGTTCTATATCAACTACATTCTCTATAATAAGCTCACTGTGTTTTAGAATAGACAATTGCTTGGAAGCATTCCTAATTTTAGCCACTAGATGAAATATTAGTAATCAAATGAGATTGGATTTATGTTTCTAAAAGATTCTTCATATCTAAGGGCTTGTTACAAAAAATCTGTGACACCGTCAACTCATATAATTTGTTGAATATGATCCAACTTATTTAAACAATTTTCAACCATTATATTAATGTTACCAAAGGAGTTGATATTCCTAATTTTAAAAACTCTTATAAGAGCTTTTAAATTATGAGACAAAATAAACTCAGGGCAACCCACCACATGCATATTCCAAGTATCTTTAATTAACCTGGCATAGTCACTTTAATTAACCGAATTCGAATTTAGGACCTCACAGTTATATAAAATATGTTGGGTCTCACTTTACAACATCCAAGAAATTAGGTTTTTGATAAATTAATTTTTCATATTACAGAAAACTCAAACAAGATTTTTTAATTTCTTTTGAATAATTAACACACCTTACTTAATATTTAAAAAAAATTTGGAGATAAGCAACAAGAAATTTAGAAGTCATAGAAATAAACATATATTTCAAAAGGATGAGGGATAAAATGAAAAGATAAACAATCATTATGAAAAATTCATCTCTTATACATTCATGGATCAAAATTATTATTTCCTCTAACATGAAACTTTTGCCAGTGGATTTAGGGGACTAGCTCGGTGTAAAGTTATATAGGAAACAAAATCAACTTTGTGTTGTGAAATACAATTTTGCTGGGTCTACTATGCTTCCACTTTAAGTTTTATAATCACTTCTCCGCCTAAAATGGCTTTGGAGATTTTATTTAAATATGCAAAAATGTTAATATGTGCCATAAGAGCACATGAAAATGAACCAAATATAAAAATAATATTTTCGAAATTTAGAGTTCTCGTTAATAAGTTCTTTTAAATATTTCTTGAAATTACTTTGCCTATTAAATTAAATATTCTTTCTTTTATGCAGGCTTGTTGCATTGAATACATAATTCTAGAAAGCGACAACTTGTCTTCCTTATTTCCAAATGCACATTTAAGTTTTGGTGGAATTGAATTGAATGCACACATTCTATTTGCAATCTTGACCACCTTGGCTATTCTTCCTACCGTTTGGCTTCGGGACCTTCGCATTCTAAGTTACATATCAGGTAAAAATGCTTTTTTGCCAAGTCAATTCTAGTTCATATTTTGTTTTTCATCTTATACACTCTTTGATCATTTTTATTGGGTGAAATGTGAAATTAATCAGTTCAATTATAAGATTCGTACTATTTTACAAAAATTCACACAAATTAAAATCTAATTGATTTTATTTTAGAAAATAATCCGTTATTATTAGATATTTGTGAAAATTTGTAAAGATATTTGAGTTATAAGTGGTGAGTAATTCCCACCTTACAAATTGATTTTGTGAAGTTGTGTTAGACTTGACCTAAAATTTAACATGATATCAGAATATCCTACACTTAATTGAGTCAAATGTTATTAAGTCGCTGCTATTGCGCATGCTACTCGGATCATGTCCAGAGGTCTCATCTTAGACATGATGTAATGTATTACATTAGATGAAATAAAACCTTACAAATTTTCACCCTACAAGTTGGTTGTATAGAATTGAATAAGACACAAGTCAAATTCTAAGAATTATCATATATGTCAAACATTAAAATATGGGAGAACAAAATTTATAATCAAATATTCTATAGGTCTGAAAATTTAAATTCTCAGAGATGAATACAACACTGAATGGACATTTATTTATATATATTGTAGCTTGTGGAGTTATTGCAACGGTTGCAGTGGTTCTTTGCTTGTTGTGGGTTGGCGTGGTAGATGATGTTCCCATTCATACAAAAGGAACAACAACACTGAAGCTCTCAACTTTTCCTGTTGCGATGGGTCTCTATGGTTACTGCTTCGCTGGACATGCTGTGTTCCCTAACCTATACATAGCTATGGCAAATAGAAATCAATTCCCTGCCGTGCTCTTGACATGGTAATCAAAAGAATAAGAAATATTTATTTTTGAGAAAATAATCTTATTTTACTTTTTTTCTATGTAAATATTTAATTTAATTGTAATTTTCATCTTTTATTTTCATCAATTCGCAGAGTTAGTCTTCTTATTTTGAAATTTGGCAGTAGTTTTTCTTTCATATTTTTATCTAAATAAAATGATGATTTGACATATTTTAAATGACGTGACATATGATATTATTATTTCGAATCATTAGAATGCATTAGTTATTTGATATTATTAATTAAATAATAAAATGAATAATTTCAGAAATTGAAAATGAAGTTTTTATAGGATTTATTATAATTTCATAGATATTAATATCATCGTATCATATGTCACATCTTTAAAAATATGTCACATGTTAAAAAGTCCGATAGAAGGGCTAAAACAGTTGAATTTTAAAATACCAAAATTGATTTTACGAATTGATAAAAATAGGAGAACAAAAAATATAATTAAACTTAAATATTTTAAAGTTAGAAATAAATAAAAATTACAAAATTGTAATGTAATTAAAGTCAATCAATTTTTTTTAGTTTCTGTTTTTGAATATATCTAATATTTGCAAATTTGTTTTCCATGTAGTTTTGCTATTTGTACAGCTATGTATTTTAGTGTAGCTGTAATGGGATACTCAATGTTTGGAGAAACTACACTGTCTCAGTATACTCTTAACATGCCAAAAGGCTTGGTTGCTTCCAAGATTGCTGTGTGGACTACGGTATGCGCTCATTCTACATTACTATTACTCTAGTTCATTTACCTTTTATTTGATGTTTTTAAAATTTAAAATAGTATCAATTATTGTTTTAGTTCCCTTAAAAAAATTATTGTTTTTGGTTAAAATTATTTGTAACTATTTATGATAGAGAGAAAGATAAGTAGTATGATGTAATAAATAACTAAGAGTATCATTAGAAAAAATAAATAATTCAATTGAAAGAAATTAACAATTTATTAACTTTTTTTAATATATGTAAATAATTTAAAACGACAATTGAAAGAAACTAAGGAAATACATTGAACATGTTTTCTTGATAAAATTTGCTACACTATATGCTTTTTATTTTGATTGGAAAAAAAATATTATCTACACTTAAGAAAACTGTTCAATATATTAATTTTTATTATAAAATAAGTTGTTTACTAAAGTACCTTATTAATAGTTGTTATTTTTTATTTTCGAAAAACTGTTTAAAAATCAATTTAAGCCACCGAAAATATTATTGGATTGAGTCGCGAACTAGGTCGCTCTCTTTATGATGTTTCGCTGCACTGTCCAAATTGTGCAAGACAGACTATCAACCACGAAGTCCCCAACATAAAACAGCATAGATACACTATCAGAATTCTATTGCACCGTAGAAATCCGTTCTAGAATTATACCTTCAATATGGCAGTCTAATGGCTGCCACTCGCAATATGGTACTATGACCACTCGAAAGAAAGAGAAGAAAAAGAAAGATAGGGAGAACTTTTGGTGTGGTTTTTCAACTGAGTAGAACCCACTATTTATAGAGAAAATCTGCAACTGGATGAGAGAAAAAGGTGTGAACCATCAGACTAGATCCACAAAAACGTGCACTCTGAATTTGTCTAGGGTTTTGACTAGGAAATAAATTGATTCGTGAGTCCACAACATAGCGAAAATAACTAAAGTTTGACTGGGAAAACTAATGCGCGAATCGAGGAAAGGAACTGCCCAGATCAAATGTTGAATGTTGACTCAGTGGAGGGCAGACACATCTACACTGTATCAATGAGATGAGAGAAAAACACATGCAATTATAAATTTTATTTTTTTAATTTTTTCGGATACTAAAAAATAATGCACCATTTAACCTAGGCCCAGGCCCAAGCCGAGTCGGACGGCGGCGACGGCGTGCACGCGTGTGTGGTGGTCTATTTGCATGAGTTCTCTCCCCTTCACAAAATTGGGGTACCCTTTGGAGCACACCCCAATTGTCATACCTCCACCTTATAAACACTACTAGTATATGTCAGCCCTCCTACGTGGGACTTTTTTTTTTTTTCAATTCACACCAACTAGCTCTCATTAATATTATCATCATTTTCAACAGTCTCTTATTAATATCATCATCATTTCCAACAACAGCGGAAGAAAACTGTTGAATATATTAATTTTTATTATAAAATAAGCTCGTTTACTAAAATACTTTACTAATAGCAATCAATGAAAGGTAATTATAAAATGATTTGGAGGAGTTAAAGTGACAAAAAGATCATAAACTCAACTTCTCCACTAACAAATTTAACAACTAGTTATTAGTATTTGATTGTTTTTTATTTATTTAAAAAAAGTAGTCAGTGAAGCAAAATGAATTTAGATGCAATACATGAAATTATACTAGTGGAGAAAAAAAAGTAGATTAATTGATACTCTAAAACGACATAAAGATAAATATTCCTAACTACAATAGTTAATATGAGATGATAAGTGTATTAGGCATTCTTTGCTAAAAAATAGCATAAGTCAGTTGAAAGTGATGAATTTATAATAAATAACAAATAAGTTAGTCGATAGCGGATAACAAATAAATTAAGAAATTGAATTTGAAATGTTCGATAAAATTAGCATTAGAATTAAATTATAAGCATCAAATGACATAAGATATATATTTTAATTAATGTTTAAAACTTTTTAATTAAGATAATGAAGATAAGAATGAGCGAAAATATAAAAGAATGTGAGAAAATGATCATTACCAAACAACTCTATTTCATACGAGCTTATACGATATAAACTATTCGCTATAATCTAGTAATTTGAATTTGGATCCTCTAACTTTGAATTCTCTTCCTTTTGGTAACTTCAGAAATAAAAAGGACAGGGAGTGTAGAAAATAGGGGGGAAAAGATGATAGAGAAAGAGAAGATATTAGAGAAATAAAAAGAAACATTTTCACCTTAAAGAAGATCCCTGTCTTAGTTTGGCCTTTCCAAAAATACACTTATTCTTCTGTCTAGTTTCAGTTGTTAACTTAACCTATTTGCATGAGTTGCTAACTTTGTTTATTACATTTTGTTTTGCAGGTGGTTAATCCATTTACCAAATATCCTTTATAAGTGCTATATAAAATCATGTTTCCTCTGTTTTCATAATGCCTCCTCTCTTAAAAATAAATACTTTGTTTTAATTAAACTATTATGACGAAAAAATATGTTTTGCCTTAATTAGCAGCACATATGCTTTGAGTCTAACTCCAGTAGCGATGTGTCTTGAGGAATTGATACCATCAAATAATCCCAACTTTCAGTTCTACTCCATCTGCATCAGAACAGCACTAGTTATTTCTACACTACTTGTTGGTCTTTCAGTTCCCTTTTTCGGTTAGTCTTTCTTCCTCTCCATTATATATTACTTGATCAAGTTAACTGTCTCCTTAGTATTTCTTTAAGTATATTTGTTGAACCAATTTCAATACTTTGGTAAATGATTTTATTGTTGCATTGTTGGATTATGTTATATTATGAGCTACATATACCTTTTTTTGCAGGTTTGGTAATGTCATTAACTGGGTCTTTGTTCACAATGTTTGTTGTAAGTTCCCTTCATTTAATCTTTTTGTCTCACCTAAGGTTCCTGAAACAACATTCTGTTATTTAAATTCAATTCAACTTGGATGCAGTCCCTTATTCTACCATCTGCTTGCTTCCTAAGCATCAAGGGTGGCATAATTTCGCGCTCTCAGGTATCTTGATTCTCTCAATGCAAGATTTAAGTTTATTATTTTTTGTTATTTCGAGTGGTCGATAGAAAATGTGAGTGAAATGGACATATAATTGAATATGCAAACATTGATTGGAGAAAATGTGGGTATGTACATCATTTTTTGTATGTGTTGGGTCATGAAAAGAGTCCTAGATATTATCACATTGGCTTTGAGCAATCAGAAATGGATTTGACGCTACATTTTTATTCAAAATCTTAAGACATTAGGTACATGAGTCATTTCACTTACATGGGGTTCAATATCCATTTTTCTATCCAATGTAAGACTTTTACTCACACTTGAAACAATGTTTTCCTCAAGTGTGAATCCATTCATTCATCTAGGTATGTTCCCCCTCAAGCGGAAGATACTTCATCCACTTATACTTGCACTGCCATTGGCTCACAACATAAACGAGACATGCTGCCTAGCCACCATTTTGATACGAAATTTTTTCATACAAAGAGTTGGTCACCTTAGTTAAACCATCAATTTTAATATCATTGTTGGATCATAAGGGGAGTTTGAAAGATCATCACATTAAACCTTAGGCAACCATGTAAGTAGATTGGATACCACATTTTTACCAAAATCTTTAAGGCATTAGATATATGAGTCGAGTCATCTCACTTATATGATGCGCAATATCTACTTTTTCATCTAGTGTAAGACTTTTAACCAGACCTGAAACACCATCAAAGTGAACTAATTTTGGCTTTTTGTTTGTAAACAATTGAACACAATCACACTGTCTATATCAATCCAACTTAAAGAATGCCATGGAAAATAAATCAAAAAGTCATTTAAAATTGTATCATACCGTGTTGATACCTATTTTTTTGTTAGAGGACCAAATTTTTTCAAGCATTTCTTATTCTATTCTTTTGCTTATCGTTGATCTATTTTTATAGTATGATTACCAACTCTAATTTGACTACCTTTTTTTTTTTATCCTTTTGCTATTTCTTCAGGTAGCACTTTGTGTTACAGTTATTATAGTTGGTCTTGTATCATCTGCTTTTGGTTCATACTCAGCCATCTCAGAGATTATTGAGGAGTTGTTTGGATGAAGTTTGCGGCTTGAATCTTGGATTATGAAATTTTTCTGCTAATAAGTTGCCAAAATCCGATTCATACAACTGTTTTAAAGAATTTAATTTCTCCTCTCCAATATTGAGCCAACTTTAACTCTCAGTGGCTTCTCCATTTTGTTATACTGGTTCTATTAGCATATCACTAAGAAGTTTTTCTCCCTTTGGAAGCATGAATAATTTATTCATGTGGAAGAATACCAAATCAGAGATCTTAGAAATCAAGATCTCTATGAGGAATTGATAAATGCATTTGTGCATTTGAATGGGATTTTTGTTCAAGATCACAGTTTAAACAATGTTATACTCTTCCCTACCTCCTGTTTGAAGAACAATATATTCTTATTTTGGCTAGCATTACCTTTGTTGCTGCACTTGAGAGGTGCAACATATAGTTTACTTTATTTGATTTTCTTTTTTCCTACTCTCCTTGCTCATATTTTATATTAGTAAAAGGGTCTCAATAACTGGTGCTTTTAGAACATCACTTTCAATACAATGACATATATCTATATTTGCAATGTGTAACCGTTGGAGAGAATTTGAATCAAGATAATGCTTTTTGTTTTTTTTTTTTTTTTTTTTACCATAAGCATCTTGCATTATATCCTCCCTCCCTCTATAGTGCACTATTTGTGAATTTGATAGATCTGTCATCATCAAACCTTTTTGTCTTTGTTTCTTCTTCTACAAGTAGTAGCAATGTGATATCAGATGGTACAATTGGGAAACCATATTTACGATGCCCAAAATTTGGGTTTTTCATTTTTTTTCAAGAAAAAATTGGTTTCCAACTTTTTAAGCAAATTGTTTATGTTAGAACCAAGTTGGTTGGAAGAACTATGACCTTTACTTATTTTGATGATAATAAAATCATTTTGTGGGAACAATTTAAAGCACTATTGTTCTGATTAAGTGTGCAGTTCTCAGATCAAGTGAATCTTGTATGATCCTACACTGTATCCTCTGGTGATTAGACTAAGATGAAGAAACACTAAGACTCCGCTTCTGAGTACTTTTGTTAAGTCTGATGGACACACCCTAATACGCGCCTTTTGCGCTTCTGGAAAATACAAGTAATGCTCTGATTCGCTTGCATTTGATCGTTTACCTCTGATAAACTTGACAAGCTAGTGGCTGTCTACCTTTGATAATCGCATCAAGCATCTAATCATCTGACTATGACAAACAATGTATACTTTGATGAAAGTCAATACTCTGATAGAAAACAATGCTCGGATGATAGTCTATGCTCCGAAGAAGACACAGTTCTTGTACATCCTCTAATAAACACCATGAATTCGCTTTGTGTCGGAAGGTCAAAGAGACATGCTCATCGTATCCTCTACTCCTTCTGTTTTCGCACAAAGATACACATAATCAATTACAGTGACTTGTTTTGACAAGTTTTTAATGACAAATCAATCTTAGAAGATTTGATACGAAACTGCTACATGATACATGCTGATTTCTTGCAATCAGGACAACAACCATAAACCCTAAAGATCTCTATAATAGAACGTGCAATCCTTACTTGCAAAGCACAAGAAACAACTCACGGCAAAACTATAATACAAATGTCTCTACATTCTACTCTTAACTTTTGTTTTACATAGTGTTGAGAAATATTTTCTGAGAGTACAAATTTGTAAACACTATCTTATGTGTGATTATTTTTAGAAAACCTAAACCTATTCTTTTGTAACCTAGCTCAGTAGTGGCTTCATCCTTCAACATCTTGACTGCAGTAAGCTAAAAGGTTGACAAGACTTGAACACAATTTAGTTTGACTAGTAGGTGTTTAGTGGAAATGTAATTTAGTGGATTAAATCCTTCAGATTGAAAGGACTGGACGTAGCTGCTATGTTGGTGGTGAACATGGATAATTTGGATGTGTTATTCTGTTTTTCTGTTTATCCGCTCTATTTTCATTACCTTGGTTTAGTGTTTTTATAAACAATTTAAAAATTAAACACAATTCAAACCCTCCATCTTTCTTGTATTTCTCATTCTACATTTGAGATGTTTGTTCATGCTGCTAAGATTGAGGAGGTTAGAAGAACTCTTATTTTGATTTTTGATTTGTTGTTAATAGAGAAGGTCATGTAGGGGAAATGGTAGTGTTATTGAGGGTAGCTATTTTTTGCTTCTATTTAACAGTCTATCAAAATAATATTTCTATGGAGGTTGAGGAGGGTGAGAATATCAAGCTTTATTGAAGCACTTGACTAGTATATATACTCTAATATGGTATATAATAAGCGACTTCAACAACATTCTAAGTGTTGATGAAAAAAATGAGAAAGATATAATCACCCTGTTAGTTGTAGTTTTCACATCAAGGTTTATGTTCTAGAAAACTGACACATTAATTATAAGAATTTTGGAATATATGATTCTCACAATATAATACCATTAAAAAGACATACCATTTTCTATGACACTATGATGATGAAGAGTAAATACCGTAATCCTCCAAATCCTAATCTATCTTTTTCCCGTTCTTGATGGAAAATTGGTAAAAGGAATTTATGGATGAAACAGAACCCTTGAAATCATTGGTCAGTAAATTCCATCAAGGTGCTAATGTTTATAGAACTTATTTGCACTATTTCATGGATACTTGTATCCCTTTCATGAATATTTGTATCCTTTCACATGAGTCGTTATTGTGAATTTAATCATTCAATATATTATTCTTACATTCTCTCACTTGACTCATGTTACTTAACTATACATCAATCATAATGTGCATTAACGAACCTTACATGCATTAGTTCCATCATTCATCATATATAATTAAGAATATGAAGTAATAAGAGTCGTGAAGTTATATGTCATTTAATCAACACATTTCCTTTCATGTACTACTATATTAGTTTTTCTCCTCAATACGATCTTAAGATGAAAAGTGCATAATAGGTTCAAACATAAATTCATTATCAACAACATAATTTTTTTTCTTTCAATATAACTAGTTGTATGAGTACATAAGTAGAAAATAAAGTTAGAAACATTTCATAAATGAACTTAGAACTTCAAATATACATAAATAAAACATCATCATTCAACGTTCATTAGGAGATATAATGTCCACATTTTCTACATGGCCACCAAATACTTTAGGTGATAAAATTTTCGTCAAAGGGCCAACAATCATAAGATAGGAGCTAATATTTTCAATTGACATTCTATGTTTTTAAAATTATTCTTTAACAACAAAGTATTTCAAGTTCATATGTTAAGCACCTTAAGAATACTTGTCGGTTTTTAAGAGAAGAAAACTGTTGCAGAATTATCACTATAAATTTTCAACGGTTTGACAATACTATCAACAAGTCCATGTCTTGAAATAAAGTTTCGTAGCCAATTATCTTGAACCCTGGCCTCAAAGCATGCCACAAATTCAGCCTCCATAATGGATACAACAATGACTTACACCTTCACAGTTGTCTATGATCTTGATCATCTATTCAAGAGATACATATAACCGAATGTTGACTTTCTTATATCTACACATCCGACAAAGTCTGAATTTGAATATCCAATCACTTCAAGATTATTAGATCTCTTGTAAATAAGCATGTGATCCTTTATCCCTTGCAAATCTCTCTAAACTTTATTGATATATGTTTTTCTGAAAAAGCCTAGCAATCCTTGTGATCTATCACATAATCTTTATTTTTTGATCACATAACTTGCCACACGCATATATTTCATTTCAAAGTTGTTAGAGAAAAAAAAAATTAGTGGTCTCATACAATAAACAAAATACCATTAGTTGAATGCAAGGTATGGTTAACATATAGAAATAAAACATTAAACTTACTCCCTCTAACCTTTAGATATATACATTGATCAACAATGTCTTTCTTAAATCCAAAGGATATAACATTATCGTTGAACTTCAGATATCATTGACGAAAAACTTGCTTTAGTCCATATATTGACTTCTGAATTCTGAAGTTTACACACAATGTGTTTCTCCATAAAATTCATAAATTCTTTTTGAACTTTCAGGAAGATGTGACTTAATGTTATTCATAAATGATCATATGTTTAACATTAGTGCTTTGAGTTATAATGATCTTACAATTCAGATTTAAAGAATAATCATTCTATGTATAATAAATGTTCTCATTTAGGAGATCCACTAATACACAACGTTAAACATAATGATGCTGTTAATTTAACATTTATTTGACATGGCATATGCAACTATTAGAAATATTCGTGATCTTTGGATATATAAATAAAACTAATGATGCACACATACTACCAACATTCATGTCCATTAATTATAACACCAATTAATCAACCTTTGGATGATCCATAAATGTCTTATGACAATGAACTTTCAATTAACCCATAAATAAATAATTTTTTTTTATAGAATAATTAAATCATCATAAATTTTAGTGTCCATATTACGAGTAATTGAAATAAATCATTGTAAAAATGGAATTAAATAAACTTACATGACCAATTTGATGATTAACAAACTTTAATAATATTTAATCCATTTTAATTGTACATAAGTAGCACGACCATGTTAAAATACACATGTCAGCCTTAGTTAATTTTGCCAAAATATTTATTTGACATCATACTTTACATTACAATCTTTCAAAAATGCTTAATCTGTAGGTGGAAATACACAAGAAATGGGGGGTTTGAATTATGTATATGGTTTAAAAATATTTTACTAACTAAAGGTGAAAAATAATACTAAATAAAAATAAGAGGTAAAGGCAGTAAACAAAGGGAACAAAAAACACAATGATTTATCCTGGTTCATGACCAACCCAGTAGCTACGTCCTGTCTCTTCACTTAGAAGGATTTAATCTAGTAATTTAAAACAGATTACAAACCACTTAACTTCACAGGTTAAGTCTTCTCAACATCCAACTTGAAGTCCACAAGTCGTTGAGGATACACAACCATTATCGGGTCATGTTACACAAGTGTTTAGTTTATATTTCTGAGTTTACTCTTACTAGAAGATGTTTAAAATATTACTCAGACTTAGCACAACTAGAACGATATTACGATTGAGTGCTAAATAAAATCAAAGTATTTAATGATTGATGATTGATATTCAACTCTTTCTCATATTGGTTCGTATATCTTCGTATGTGTATATCTTGGTATGTTGTTCTTCAAGTGATGAGGACCTTTTATAGATGTCAATTCTTGCTTTCAGATCACTTTAATTTCTTCTTCTTCTTCTAATATTTTTCAGATTCCAACATTCTTGTTCCAAAGTTCTGAAAATTTAATTCTGGTTTCTTTAATTTTTTTTTCTCGTTGCAACCAAATTATGATGATTGTTGGTTTTGACTTGTGTCCAAATTCATAGACGATTGTTGCCTTGAATTTGATCTTGATCTCAGCTTTTAATTTTTCTGATCATTGTAGACGGTTGTTGGAATTAAATTGTTGATCGTTGTTGACCGTTACTGGAGTTTAATTATGATCTAAGCTTTAATTCATAATTTTGTTGCTGAATTTAATTCTAATCTAAGCTTTAATTCATGATTTTTTGATTGATAGTTAATGGGATTTTCATAATGTTCTATCTTTGCTTTGCATAGATCGGTTGTAGTGAATTTGAGTTGGACCGTTTCTATTTGATGAAATATTCAATTTAGTGTAGTTACGAATGTAACCAACTAGTCACTTTAATCCTTTTAAGTGTGGACAAAAGTAACCACTTTGACATTTGAATCTTTAATATCAAAATTTAAGGCAATGAGCCTTTATCAGATTATGTTTCTAAGTCGTATTTCTTCAGAGTCAACTTTCAGAGTCATGACTTTTATCACAGTCAAAGTCGTTGACTTTTCCAGAGCAATTTACTTTTTCATGTTGTGTTGACTTTTTCATTAGAGGCATTGACTTTGCTCAGAGCCATTTACTTTTTCATGTTGCGTTGACTTTTTCATTAGAGGCATTGACTTTGCTCCGAGCCATTTACTTTCCTCAAAGTCAGACTCTTACTTGTGTTGGACGTCGAGTCTAATAATCAAAGTTAGAAGTAGTATTGAAGTTCAGAGTCAGACCCAATCATCTTCTGGTGTTGAATTACTACTAGAGGCAACTTAGTAGAGGCAGAAACAATGTCGCATATCTAAGTTACTCTGTTGGAGGTAGCTTATTTGAAAATGTTGCACGAAAACCTTGGAGGTAGATCATTAGAGTAAGATCCTTAAACTCAGTTACATAGAGGCAGATCCTTAGAGGCATCTCCTTTGGACGGCGCATGTTGTTCCTTTCCTTTGATCTGTCCTTTTATTATGTTTCCTCTTAATTTGCTCATTTCCTCTGATGGACGTGCTTCCTCTGATCCGAAGCACTTCCTCTGATAGGCGCACTTCCTCTTATCCGAGGCGCTTCCTCTGATGGGCGCGCTTCTTTGATCTTGGGCGCTTCCTTCTAATTTATTTTTTGCACACTCAATTAAAGTATTAGTGCATTAAATTGTTATACAAAATACCTTTTATTATCATCAAAACAAGATAAGGAATTGTTCTACAAAAAATCCATGTTCTAACAATCTCCCCCTTTTTGATGATGACAAAAAACATATTTTTGTGAACAATTTAATGATAATAACAATAAAGCATAATTTACAAGGCTCTAAAAATAACTAAGAGGCATACATTGCAGAGCTCCCCTAACTTTAAGCATATTTAATTATTAAGCATAGAGCGATATTATGACTATTTAGGAGAAATATTCAACCTCTATTTTAAGGTTTCAAATCAGAGTAAACTAGGGTTGTTTAAATTGTTCCTAAAATTGTTCTAAAAAATTATTCTTTCCCTTTTTGTCATCAAACAAAAGGTGATTGAATCTAATAGACTTTTCCTAATAGTTTCAGAGTATTTCAGCATAGCATTTATCTTAGGATAGTTTGATTATATTATATATTTAATCTTGCAAAGTTTTATAGATCAAAATCATCATTCAATGATAAAAACAATATTCAAATTTTCTTTTATAAACTCAAATTTGTCTGCAGCAAGGGGTTTTGTTAGAATGTCATCCCATTGATGCTCAATGTCAACAAACTTAATATCTAAAGTTCCTTTGTGAAAAAAGTCTCTTATGAAGTGATGTTTTATTTCTGTGTTTAGCCCTAGAGTGCTCATGACTCTTCATCATATGCATATTTTTCATTCTTTTTAGTGTAATGTATCTTTAATCATTAGTTAATTTAGAGAGTTATGTGATATAATTTGTTGATTTTAGTTCTTGAAGTTAATTAAATGTTTATGTTCTTATTTCCTTGATTCAATAGAGATTTTTCGTAGTTTTCCATTGTTTCATTGTTTTAATGTAGTGCTGCATTTTTGGTGAGAAATCAACATGACCTATATGGAGTATTTCAGCCATATCTCGAGTTTTAGAGGTCCAATTTGAGTCAAACCAAGTGCAAATGAAAGCTAAGATCCATAGCTACAACTTTTATGAAGACAAAGGAACCAAATTCGGACTCGAAAAAGGAGAAAACTGCACTAAATGCCAGACAAAAGATTTTGTGCGCTTGTAGCGCGAAACCTGCGCACGAGGTGCATTTCCACAATTTTCACATCTTGTTTCTGTCCAGGCACCCCCGGAGCGCAAATCACGCGCCTGGGGCGCGTGACGTGCTACTGAATGTATAAAAATGCGTTTTTTTTTTTCTCACTTTGTAGGTATCTTTTTGGCTATTTGGATGTTTGGAGACTTGTGCCCTAGTAGAGAAATTCAAACACAGCTGTTTCTAACACCATTGGAGCAATTTTATCAAGAATAATTCATGAATCTTTTTTATAATTTTTCTCTAATCTCTATCTTTTCTATCTTTGTCATGAGTAACTAAACCCTATTTTTTTTTCAATTCTATTACTCTTATTAATTTCAAATATTATTTCAATCAATTCGAAAACTTTTTGTTGAATTTTAGTAATTAAACACAATTCGATAGTAAAACGCAATCTTTGAGTTCGACACTAGATACTACTGTTTTAATTAATACTTGCAACGATTCATTACACTTGTTGAAACCCTATCAAGTTTTTGGCGTCGTTGCCAGGGATTGCCATATCACTTTTGAGTTATAATTTATTTACTTAATTGAAATTTTTTGCTCTGCAATAAATTTTTTGTTTTTCTTTTATTTTAAATTTTGAAAAAAAAACTGGTTTTCTTTTATTTTCTATTTTTATTTGTTGAGCTTGCTAATGTCGTGTGCTAGTGGTTTGTCTCTTCTTTGTTTGAGATAACTATTCGCTGTAGAGCATGGAAGATTGTAATGATGATATTCTACTACAATTATTGGAAGAGTATGATACTTGTCTTATATCTACTGAATTACGCATAATTGAGGGACATATCTTGAGAGATACATTTTTAAAAGATCACCCTCAGATTGGGCCTCTTAGGTGTGACTTTTGCGAAGAAAGACATATGAATGTAACTTGTTTTGATTACTATGTCCCACCACTAGAATATGAAGATCTATTGGTCATAGAAGCTGAAGACGACGAGTGTTACATGAAAAAGATCAATTGGGAACAAATTCTACCTCATAAAATTCTATCCAAAGAATCAGATGACAAAGACTTTCATATTAAGGATGTTTTATCTGAATTCATGCAGAATAATATGGTTTCAATTGAAAGATTTGAATATCAATGTGAGAGGTTATTTGAACAAGTGGTTGAGTTTGAGAAGATGGAAGAGAAGTTGAAGATTGAAGATGACTTCATTGTTGTGGTAGAAGATGATAAACAAGAGGAGAACACGAATGAGGTAAAAAAAAAAGAGATTGACAAATTTGAGATTCAATCTTTGCCTTGTTCATCAACGTCCAATTGAAAAGGACATGGAAGCAACATCATTTATTTCTCAAGTTCATGGAATTTCTATCAAACAAAAAGAAGAAGAAAGATGATGTGTTCTTCCTGTCATATGTGCCACCTAGACAATAGTTGAGGCGTTAAGCTAATGACTTTAAAGAAGTGCTTCGTGGAAGGCAACCCATAGGTAGAGGTAACTTTTATTTTTGCAATCTTATTTTTGTTATTTGAATTTGTTTCTTTTTAATTGTGTGTAAACGTGCACTATGATGAAGAATTGTTAACAACTTGAAGCTAGTCATAAACTATTTGTTTCAGATTTTGAAATTTAAACTATTTCTTTGCTCATATCATTGCTCAATTCGATGAGTTTCACTAATGTATGCATTGTTGATTACTCCTTGGTTGTCAAAGTCTCACTTGCCATTTTTAAAATAAATAAATAAATAAATAAATAAATTTTGTAGTGGCATGTTTGGCATTATTTTGACAGTTCATACTCTCTCTTATTATACTAGTTGTGAGCTTTTGAGCCTAAACACATTATTTATTTGTTGTATGATTATCTAGACATGTGTTATCCCTTCAGAACTTGCACTAATTTTGACTTGCATCACTTGTGATTTATGCATACACTGAGGCAATTATGTTTGGTCATTTGAGCCTTTCTAACTACCCTATGAAAATTTCATCCTTTGCTAGCCCCTTTGAGCCGTGCCCTTTTATTTCAGTTACTAGCCATATTACAAGCCAAATACCTGACTTTAATTAAATCACCTTACTTGGAGTTAAGTAGAAAAAAAAATTCTTGTCTTGGTAAAGTTCTAAGTTTGGGGTGGTGGTTCTCACAAAAAAAAACAAGAAGAAAAAAAATTAGTTTGAGTACATTGATGCTCAATGTCAACAAACTTAATATCTAAAGTTCTTTTGTGAACAAAGTCTCTTATGAAGTGATGTTTTATTTCTATGTGTTTAGCCATAGAGTGCATAATTGAATTTTTAGTTTAGCATATGGAAGAAATGTTATCACAAAATATAGGAATTTTACTCTCATGAAGGTTGTAGTCTTCTAGGTGATGCTTAATCCATTGGAGTTGAGTGCTGCATCCTGCTGTTGAGATATATGTTGTTATCAAATTGGTTTTGCACTTATAGTTTGGATGTTAACAAAAGTATTTTATGAAAACAATAAATTTGGATTGATGGCTTCATTAAATATGCAAAAATTGGAAGAAGAAAATCAAAGGAAGGTACTAGAGGAAGCGACCAGAGGAAATAACTAGAGGAAGCGACCAGAGGAAAGTCACCAGTAGAAGTGAAAAAAGGAAGTCACCAGAGGAATTGACTGAAGGATGAGATCAAAGGAACACAAAGTATACGCGTCTTCCTTTGAACATATGCCTTTAAAAGTAATGTGCCTCTAAAGGTTACAAAGATTTCCTCTGATGTCTTGGTCTTATGTTTAGATGGTCTGAAGATTGTCTCTGAAGAATGGCTCTAAAAACTAAATCTGAAGATTGAATTTGAAGCATGCTTCTGAATCCCTTGTTCGAACCAAGTTGGTTTTATACTTTGAGTTTT
Source organism: Cicer chorassanicum (assembly GCA_037974735.1). Lineage (NCBI taxonomy): Eukaryota > Viridiplantae > Streptophyta > Magnoliopsida > Fabales > Fabaceae > Cicer > Cicer chorassanicum. The sequence continues at coordinate 32,919,087 of JBBPBP010009779.1, forward strand.
GATGTTAACAAAAGTATTTTATGAGAACAATATATTTGACTTCGCAGAGTATGAAACAAGATTCAAGTTTTTGAAGACAATCTAAAATAAGATTTGATTTAGATTTATAATTGAAGAAAATCTTTGACCAAGTTCAAAAGAAGATATGGTCAAGATTTGAAGAAGATATGATCAACATATTATCAACTATAAGATATGAATTATTTACAAGAGGATTTGATCAATATTTATCACAAGATGGTATGAATTATTTACAAGAAGATTTGATCAATATTTATCACAAGAAGATATGAATTATTTACAAGAAAATTTGATCAATATTTATCACAAGAAGATATGAATTATTACAAGAAAATTTGATCAAGATTTAGCACAAGAAGATATGAATTATTTACAAGAATATATGAAGCTAGACTAGTAGCTCAAGGTTACAGTCAACAAGAAGGTATTGAATACATTAAGACATTTTCTTCTGTGGCAAGGTTAAAAGCTATTAGAATCTTATTATCTTATGATGCACAAAATAATATTACTTTATACCAAATGGATGTAAAATGTGATTTTCTAAATGGTTACATAAATGAGGAAGTTTAAGTTAAACAAACCTGTGGTTTTGAAAATTATGAGTTTCCATATTATGTCTTTAAACTTAGAAAATCTTAGTATGGTATAAAACAAGCACCTAAAGCTTGGTATGATAGACTAAGCAATTACTTGCTAGAAAATGGTTTTGAAAGAGGGAAAGTGGACACAACCTTGTTTAACTAGAAACTGCACTTTCCTAGGTGTTAATATGATCTCATGGTCCAACAAGAGACAAAATGTAGCAGCCCAATTTTTTTAAAAAAACAAATTCAAATTCATAATAAAGAGAGAAATACCTTTGAATAAAATATTTAAGTCGTATCACAACGACAAAAGTCAACAATAATTACAAACAGCAGAAACAGTTTGAAATGAAAATCCAAAGTATTTAAAACAGAAAAATACACCGGGGCTATGAAACCTATCCAATGTAGCTCATACCCCTAGGGTATTCTCGGCAGACACCTGTACAAAAGCACTGCTCCAAGAATTTTAACTTCCCCACGTCACATCAAAAAGTGGTACAAGGACTCATCAAAATAAAAGTCAAGCTGACAATATATGGTATAGGTACAATCTTCCAAAATGAAATAAATACAACCACAACAGATAGACATCTAGCCCCTATACAGCCATCTAATCTGATCATGCTACAAAAAAAACTATAACCCAGGTGATCTCCACGCGCCCCGCAGAAATCCTTCTGACACAGCAGTGGTCAGGTAAGTCTAACTCTATTCCCATCTCCAGAGTACTAACTGGTAGGACGATCTTGATTCTCATCTGAGGGCAAGACCCAAGTTTCCACAATAATTGTAAAGGTCACCAACCGAAATTAACAAATATCACATAACATTTAAATTTTAAATGCACAAAATAACCTTTCAACTTAGCATACATCTAGAAAGGGTTTTCATATGCCAAACATGCATAATCAAAGTTGAAAAATGAAGTTTTTAACCAAACTGCACTGTTGTATTTGAATACAACATCCTTGTATCCGATTACAACTGTGAAAATGGCAGAATTTCAGTTTTGAAAATGTTTCGATATCATTCAATGCTTACCACATAAAGTCAATCAATAACACTCATCAAATACGACACAGTCACAAACCACAATCGAGTATGTATATACAATCATCACAGTATACCAAACATGATTCGCGTGCCAAGCACCCTAATGCAATGCGTATATGCCAATGCACATGATTCCGGAATTCCAAACGAAAACCCTCCTTGAAAGCGTAAATCCTAATTGTACAGCCTCTTACAGACCAATACTAATTATCAAGGTGCAATCTCTCACGGATCAGCACTATTTACTATCGTACAACCTCTCACAGACCAGCACA
>JBBPBP010009779.1:32921035-32972835 GCA_037974735.1 Cicer chorassanicum
TATATATATATATATATATATATATATATATATATATATACTACATATGTATATATAATCTGCTTACTAATATATATATATATATATATTATAATTAAACAAAACTAACAAATATCTAAATATTTATACACACATCGCTTCACTCACATCTCAAACTATTTTGATAAAAATATCTATTTTCGTTGCAACTCAATTGTCAGGTAAAGTTTTTAGCAGCTACAGATATTTTTAACAAAATAGTCCGGTAATACATTTTCCGCAACGTAATCAAATTATTTCTCGCCGAATAATTTTAAACGGATCTCATAAAAATATCATTGGCATTTAACATTCGAAATACCAATAAAATTGGCTAAAAAGCCTCAAAATTCAACATAAAAACACATCAAAAACAAAAAGTACAAATTAAAACTACAGGTCTTACATTCTACCCCCTAAAATTGGTTTTGTCCTCGAAACTACGTGTCGATAAACAACTCTAGGTGTTGTTCCCTCATCTTGCTCTCCAATTCCCAAGTCGCATCTCCGATAGTTGGGTTCCAAATCACTTTGACCAACGAAACATCCTTGTCCCTTAATTGCTTAATCTTACTGTCATCAATTCTCACAGGTAGTACTTCGAATGACAAATTCTCCTTTAGTTGTATTGTGTCCGGTTCAATCACCTGCGACGGATCTGCAAGGTATTTCCTTAATTGTGACACATGAATCACGTCGTGAATATTGGACAGTATCAGAGGCAAAGCAATCCGATAAGGTACCGGTCCAATTCGTGAAGAAATCTGATATGGTCCAATAAACTTAGGAGTCAATTTCTTCGATTTCAAGGCTCTACCAACTCCAGTCGTAGGCGTTGCTCTACCAACGCTTGTCCGCATAACTCTTTTGACGATCTTGTGAAATCTTAATTTTCTCCTTTATCTTCTTTACCTTATCTGTAGTCTGTTGCACCATCTCAGGTCCTACAATCATACTCTCACCGTCCTTATACCAACACAAATGTGTTTGACACTTGTGCCCATATAAATCCTCGTATGGTGCCATTCCAATACTTTCGTGAAAACTATTGTTGTAGGTAAACTCAACCAACGGTAGTACATCTTCCCAACTTCCTCTATCATCTAGTACACAAGCTCTCAAAAGATCTTCCAATGACTGATTTGTTCTCTCAGTCTGTCCGTCAGTTTGTGGATGGTAAGCTGAACTCAACCTTAGTTTTGTTCCCCACGCGTCATGCAATGCTCCCCTAAAGTGCGACGTCAATTTCGGATCACGATCTGATACAATACTCGACGGTACTCCGTGTAATCTCACAATCTCAGCAATGTAGATCTCCGTTAGCTTATCTACCTTATAGGTGGTCTTCACTAGTAAAAAGTGTGCGGATTTAGTCAATCGATCCACTATCACCCATATAAAATCATTCTTTCTCCTTGTTTTCGACAATTCAGTTATAAAGTCCATGGAAAAGCTGTCCCACTTCCACTCAGGTATATCTAAAGATTGCAACATTCCAACAGGTCGCTGATGTTCCACTTTCGCTTTCTGGAAAGTTAGACAAGTCGATACATACTCCGCTACATGCCTCATCATTCCTGGCCACCAATAATTCTGCCTCAAATCCTAATACATCTTTGTTGCTCCAGGATGAATACTCAATTTACCATATAATATATATATATATATATATATATATATATATATATATATATATATATATATTATAATTAAACCAAACCAACAAGTATCTAAATATTTATACACACATCGCTTCACTCACATCTCAAACTATTTTGATAAAAATATCTACTCTCGTTGCAACTCAATTGTCAGGTAAAGTTTTTAGCAACTATAGATATTTTTAACAAAATAGTCTGGTAATAAATTTTCTGTAATGTAATTAAATTATTTCTCGCCGAATAATTTTAAATGGGTCTCATAAAAATATCATTGGCATTTATCATTCGAAATACCAATAAAATTGGCTAAAAAGCCTTAAAATTTAACATAAAAACACATCAAAAACAAAAAGTACAAATTAAAATTACGGGTCTTACACAAAACACCATTGCTCTATCAACAATAGCTGCATAATATATTGAAGGTGCAAACACGAGAAATTGGATTCTTTTTGCTAATTTATTTAAAACTGGATGTAGTACTTAACTCCTATGGATGAAAAATCAACTGGAAGATTACAAGAATCGTGAGAGTAAAATTCCTATATTGTGTGATAACACCTTTGCTATATGCTTAACTAAAAATCCAATTATGCACTCTTGGGCTAAACCCAGAAATAAAACATCACTTTATAAGAGACTTTGTTCAAAAAGGAACTTTAGATATTAAGTTTGTTGACACTGAGTCTCAATGGGCAGACATTTTAACAAAATCCATTGGTGCAAATTAGTTTGGGTTTATAAAAGAAAATCTGAATATCGTTGTTATAACTGAATAATGATTCTGATATGCTTATGCATTTAAGATATTCTAAGTTATATGCTATGTTCCAATTATTGATGTACTCTAAAATATTTATATAAGTCTATTTGTGTAATAAGTCTCACAACTTAACTTCTTTTGTCTGATGACAAAAGGGAGGAAAGTAGTTTTTGAGAACAATTTTAAACAACTCCTGTTCGTTCTTTTTTTAAACCTTCAAACACAGGGAGTTCTTGTAAAAGTCAAAACATTACTCTAAACTGTTATTGTTAAATATGCTTAGAGTTAGGGGGAGCCTTATGCTTTATTGTTATATATTATGCTTTATTATCTTTGTTAAATTGTTCACAAATAGATGTTTTGTCATCACAAAAAATGGGGAGATTGTTTGAACTAGGATGGTTTGGAGAGCAAATTTCGTATCTTATTTTGATGATAACAAAATAGGTTTTGTGGGAACATTTTAATGCACTAATAATTTAATTGAGTATGCAGAAAATAAGATAGAAGAAAGCCCAAAAATCAGAGGAAACCCAAAAGATCAGAGGAAGCGGGTCAAATCAGGGGAAGCGCATTGGATCACAGGAAGCGCGTCCACCAGAGGATACCACCATAGCATATCACTAGAGGATACCACTAGAGGATACCACCAGAGGATATCACCAAAGGAAAAAAGAAACAATCAGAAGCAAACATATCATAGGAAAAGAAACAATCAAAAGCAAACAGATCAGAGGAAAGTTAACAATCATAAGAAAACGGATCAGAGGAAAGGAACAACACACTCCCTTTGTTGTGTTGAGCATCAGAGGAAGCAAGCGGATTAAGAGGAAACATAATAAAAGAATGGATAAGAGGAAAGTAACAACACGCGTCCTTCGAATTCTCCAAAGGAGATGCGATTAACGATCTGCCTCTACCTCAAAGTATCTTAGTCTTAGGATCTAACTCTGTTAATTTGCCTCCAAGGTTTCACCTATAAAGATAAGACTCTAAATATACAACCCCAAGTGGCCCCCGTCAAATTATTGAAACATACAGGTTGTGACTTTTGCGGGGGAGCACATAAAATGGAGCTTGTGGAGTACCGAATGCTGATACAAAAGAACTAGAAGAGGTGAACTTTATGGGTAACAATGGGAAGCAGAATAATCCTTACTCTAGTATGTATAATTTGGGTTGGAGAAATCATCCAATTTCATGGAATGATCAACAGGGTGGACCTCAAGGTCAACAATGATCTCATCAAATCAAGCTCCATCTCGTAAAGGTGCTTGGGAGATAGCTATTGAGAAGTTAGCAACGAACACTAGTGCTTTCATTGAAGAGTCAAGAATCGTCCATAAAAATCACTCAGCTTCAATTAAAAATCTTGAGACCCAAATGGGTCAAATTGCTCAACATCTTGCACAAAGAGCACCCATAAATTTGTCCAGCGACACAGTTTCGAATCCGCGAAATAATGTCAATTTCATGACAACGAGGAGTGGCAAGGTAATTGAAACAGTACCACCTAAAGCCAAAAGGGGAGGGAGTGCTTCAATTCCCACCAAATCAGACGAAATGGTCACCCCAACCTCAGTTGAGGAGGACATCTCTCTTGAAAAGCAAGAACAACCTGTGGTGCAGAAAAAGGAGGCCCTACAAAAGCCTAAAATTCGACATCCATTTCCTCAAAGATTAAAATGAAGAACCTGAAAAACAATTTGGTAAGTTTCTTGATGTTTTAAAAATTTGCAAATTAACATTCCTTTTGCAGAAGCACTAGAACAGATGTCGACATACGCCAAGTTCATGAAAGAAATTATGTCAAAGAAAAGAAAAATTGGCGGTGAAACAGTGATGCTTACCGAAGAGTGCAGTGCTATTTTTTAAGAGAAAGCTTCCACCTAAGCTCAAGGATCATGGAAGCTTCTCTATCCTTTGCGCTATTGGGAATACAACTTTTGGGAAGGCCCTGTGTGATCTTGGGGCTAGTGTGAGTCATATGCACCTTTCTATATACAAAAGGTTAGACATTGGAAGAGTCAAAGACACAACTGATGTTACAGTTTGTGGATCGCTCAATGAAACACCCATATGAGGTGGTGGAATATGTGTTGGTCAAAGTAGATAAGTTTATTTTTCCAGTGGATTTTGTGGTACTAGACATGGAGGAAGACAATGATATCCCCTTGATCTTGGGGAGATCATTCTTAGCAACAGGGAGAGCTATGATTGATGTGGCGGATGGTACCTTAACCTTTAAGGTAAATGAGGAAACAATTACATTCAATATTCTAAAAGCCATGGAGCACTCAAAATAAAGAGAATGGTGCAATCGAATTAAGATTTTCGATTCAATAGTCGAAGAAAGAGTTGAACATCAAATACCTACTTTGCCTTCAAAAAGGGTGTTGTGCCTGTCCCCTGATGTTGTTAAAGATAGTGAAGATCCAAGAGTGAAAGATGTTTTAGCCATGTTAGAAGCATCACCATCTTACTTTTCCCGCTTCCATACTAGATGGGAAGAGTTTAAAGGGAATAAAGAAAAGCTTGTAGAGAAAAAGAAAGATACGCCACAGGTTGAGCTCAAGCAATTGCCACCTCACTTGAAATTTGTATTCCTTGGTGAGAAAGATGATGTGTTCTCTGTGTCATATAATACACCTTGACAATGGTTGAGGCATCAAGCTAATGACTCTAAAGAAGCGCCTCGTGGGAGGCAACCCATAGGTAGAGGTAACTTTTATTTTTGCAATCTTATTTTTGTTATTTGAATTTGTTTCTTTTTAATTGTGTGTAAACGTGCACTATGATGAAGAATTTTTAACAACTTGAAGCTAATCTTAAGTTATCTATTTGGGATTTTGAAATTTAAATTATATTTCTTTGCTCATATCATTGCTCAATTTGCACGTTTCACTAAAGTGTACATTGTTGATTACTCTGTGGTTGTAGAAGTCTAACTAGTCATCAATTTTTCAAAAAAAAAAATTAAAATTAAACTTTTCAGTGACATGTTTGGCCTAATTTTGACAGTTCATACTCTCTCTTATTATCCTAGCTGTGAGCTTTCAGGTCTAAACATTTGAACTCTTTGTTGTGTGATTATCCAGACATGTGTTATCCCTTTAGAACTTGCACTAATTCTGACTTGCATCACTTGTGATTTATGCATACAAAGAGACAATTTTGTTTGGTCGTTTGACCCTTGCTAACTACCCTATGCAAATTTTATCCTTTGCTAGCCCCTTTAAGCCTTGCCCTTTTCTTTCGGTTACTAGCCACATTAGAATTCAAAGACCTGACTTTAATTAAATCACCTTACTTGGAGTTACGTAGGATATTTTTTGCCTCGTCTTGGTAAAGATCTATGTTTGGGGTGGTGGTTCTCAAAAATAAAATTAAAAAAAAAGAAGAGAGAAAAAAAAAGAAAAAAAAAGAAGAAAAAAAATCAGTTTGTGTACTTTGATCAATAACATCTTCTTGGCTCTTTTGCTAATGTTCGGGAATCTCCACAATGAAAATGAAAAAAAATGGGAAGAATAATCTTCAAATGTGTACCTAACTTCAAGTAGTAAAGCCTACTATCCCAAAATGTTATACCCTTACCTAATCCCCATTACAACCTGAAAGTCCTCCAAAAGTGTATATGTTTGTTGCATTTTGATTGCTACCTAGAATTTTTCCAAGCCTATGGTAGCGTGATGCATGCTCTAGGATTTGAGTGATAAATTCATAACCCTTGCTAACCACTTAAGAGAAATTTTGGTGAGATTGTGTGAAGAGAGAGTTGAACTTGATGAATGAATGATAAGTTTACAAATGGTGTTGTTTTTTTTAGATGCAACCTTGGAGCATGATGAATATTTTGTAGTAGCTGGAACTTTGAAGATTAAGTTTGATTTGATTTGAGGAATTGAGTTTGAGCTTGGTTTTAACCGTATCCAATTTGAAATTAATTGTTGATTGGGGACAACCAACAGACTAAGTTTGGGGTTGTGATAACTCTTCATCATAGGCATATTTTTCACTATTTTTAGTCTTATTTATCTTTAATCATTAGTTTATTTAAGAAGTTATTTGATATATTTTGTTGATTCTAGTTATTGGATTTAATAAAATGCTTATGTTCTTGTTTCCTTGATTAAGTAGAGAATTTTCGTAGTTTTGCATTGTTTCTTTGTTTTAGTGTAGTGCTGAATTTGGTGAGAAATCAACATGACCTATGTGGAGTATTTAATCCATATCTGGAGTTGTAGATGTCCAATTGGAAGAAACTAAGTGCAAAAGAAAGCTAAGATCCATAGCTACTACTTTCTTGAAGACACCACAACTAAATTTATATTCAAAAGAGCAGAAAAATGCAGTAAATGTTAGACAAAAGATGTTGTGCGCCTGTAGTGCAAATCCCACACTTGAAACGTATTTCTGCATTCCTGAATCTGTCCAAGCGGACCTGAAGCGCAAATCCCGTGCCTATGGATCTTTTTGGCTATAGGGAAGTTTCGAGACTTGTTGTAAGACCCATAATTTTAAACTCTAAATTATGCAATTTTAGTATATTTGGTGTTAAATTGTTGAGGCATTTAGCCCAACTTTAATTCATTTTGTGAATTAAATACCAAAAGCATATTTTATTAGAGTTTGTTTTATGTTCTTTATATATATATATATATATTTAGATCCAGATAAAATTATTCGTCGAAGAATAATTTATTGATGTTGCGAAGAATTTAATACCGGACAGTTTTGTTAAAAATATCTGGTTGCTGAAAATTTTACCTGTCAATTGAGTTGCAACTAGAGTGGATATTTTTATCAAAATAGTTTGAGATGTTAGTGAAGTGATGTGTGTATGTGTATGTTGATATTTGTTGGTTTGGTTTATATATATATATATAGAAGAAAGGGAAACAGAAGGAAGCGGAAACATTTTTCCTGCACGCTCGCGATAACTTCTTTTCCTTTCTTTCTCGGTTTCGCGAAGTTAGTGTGGGTGGTTTCCAAAATCACCAAATGTAAACCCTCACTTCTCACCTAGATCTAAGCCTCCATTCGAGAAGTGACAAAAGGGAAAGTTGCTCATCTCTACGCTACGATGCTAGTGAGCCAACTTTGGAAGTGACGACATGAACAAAGTTTTTACCAGAATTAATCGCGGTGCCGAAATCGATTGTTTAAGCTATCGTTAAGGTAAGGGGTCCTTCCTAACTTTTAATTTGCATTTAGGACCTTATATGTGAATTTGTGGAAAATAAATTTGATGTGTTTGACATGTAGATATGTGGAAAATGAATTTAATGTGTTTATGGGTGAAATTGTGGAAGTTGAATTTAATGGGATTTATGTTTGGAAATTTGGAGTTTTGAATTTGGTGATTTATGGTTGAAAATTTTGGAGATTTAATATAGGTGGTTTATGTTTGGAAATTTGGAGTTTTGAATCTGGTGATTTATAGTTGAAAATTTTGGAGATTTAATATTTGGAGATTTAATATAGGTGGTTTATGTTTGGAAATTTGGAGTTCTGAATTTGGTGATTTATGGTTGAAGATTTTGGAGATTTAATATTTGGTGATTTAATATAGGTGGTTTATGTTTGGAAATTTGGAGTTTTGAATTTGGTGATTTATGGTTGAAAATTTTGGAGATTTAATATAGGTGGTTTATGTTTGGAAATGTGGAGCTTTGAATTAATGTGATTTATGTGTGGTTTTGTGGAAAATGAATGGATCAAATTTGGTATGTCTGGTGAATTAAATTTAATGTGGATTGTGGATTAAATTTGATTTGGGTTTTGAGGAAAATCTGTTTTGAGTGTACTCTGAGAAATGTTTGAAAAACCATTATTATTAAATGAGTATTAAAAATGGAGAATCTTTTAATAGCTGCATTTACGTAATGGTTGTGGTGATTCATGTTTGGTGTGATTGATGTGTTCATAATTAATATTATGAATTTTTGAGATGTGTTTTATGTGTGGATTTTGTGGAAAAATGAATTGATATGAATTGGTGTGAATTGTGGGATTATGAGTTATATATGTTTGAGTATGCTCTGTGTTGAATTTGAAAAAATCATTAGTGTTAAATGAGTATTAAAAATGTGGAATCTTTTAATAGTTGCATTTACTTAATGGTTGTGGTGAAAAGAGTCAGAGTATGCTCATGCATTTTCATAGTACATGGTGACCGCGATGGGGCATGGTTATAGTGGGGACCGGATGAGCCACGGGATGATGCCATGTGAATTGTTGGTTCATGTTATCCTTACGAGGATTATCGCGTCGTGCTGATTTGTGAGAGATTGCGCTCTAGAATGTGCTGATCTGTGAGCGATTACACTTTAGAAAACAGTGTAAGGCCTGTGATAGGCTTAGTAAATCGTGCTAGACTGTGAGCGACTGCACCTTGATAATTAGTATTGGCCAGTGAGAGACCGTATAATTATGATTTACGCCCCTTCAAGGAGGGTTTTGGTGTGGAATTCCGGAATCATGTGCATTGGCATATACGCATTGCATTAAGGTGCTTGGCAGGCGAGTCATGTTTGATATATTATGATGGTTGTATATACATACTTGATTGATGTTTGTGATTGTGTCGTATTTGATGAGTGTTATTGATTGACTTTATGTGGTAAGTGTTGAATGATTTGGAAACGTTTTCAAAACTAAAAATCTGCAACTTTCACTGTTGTATTCGAATACAACAAGATTGTATTCGAATACAGTTGTGCTGTTTTTGCTTCTGACTTGTGAAATAACACTGTATTCGAATACAAGGATGTTGTATTCGAATACGAGAGTGCAGTTTTGTCCAAAACTTCATTTTACAACTTTGATTATGCATGTTTGGCACATGAAAACCCTTTCAAGGTGTATGCTAAGTTGAAATGTTATGTTGTGCATTCAAAATTTAAATGCTATGTGATATTTTTTAATTTCGGTTGGTGACCCTTTACATTATTGTGGACCGGGCTTACGCCCCAGGTTTAAGAGTTTTGAGTCGTGCTGGAATTGCAACGACGTTGAAGGCATGGCATAACGGTGAGTTTGGATTTGTGATCGAAAGCAGGGGGGCTTGATGCCGCTCGTGGATTCTCAGTACTCAGTCACCCTCCATTAGATTAATGATCAACTTAGGGTTGTATTTAAGAATTTTATTTATTTTCTATTTTTTATTTCAAGGTTGTTGTCGCAAAGGGAACTTATATATTTGAAACAAATTATTTTAGCCGATGTATTTTATATTTGGATATTTTGGATTTTCGTACCAAAAACTATTTCCGCTGTTCGTAATTATTGTTGACTTTGTCGTTGGGTTACAACTTAAATATTTTATCCAAAATTATTTCTTTATTTATGGATTTGATTTTAGTTGTTTTAAATAAATAAATAAAAATACACTCGCGCTGTTAAAAATCAGGGTGTTACACTTGTGCCTTAGCAGAGAAACTCATAGATAACTTATTCTAACCCCATTGAAGGAGTTTGATCAAGAATGATTCATGAATCTTTCTTGTAATTCTTCTTGAATCTCTATATTTTGTATCTTTGTAATGAGTAACTAAACCCTATTTGTTAGGGATGAGTGAAACAAGATGAAACCCTTATTTGTCTAATTTGATTTTTAGTTATATGAATGAGTTTATTGAATTATTTTTCTCATCTCTGTGCTTAATGTCTTTTATTGTTTCATCGACTTTAAACTATTTTACGGTTCGCATTTTGAAACGATAGTGGACTTTACGAATGCTTGAGATGAGAAATTCATGATATTGTTGTCTTGGGATAGATATAGGTCATGAAACCAATTGAATTATTTGTAGAGGCAATAGTTTAATAAGAGAACTCTTGTACTATAAAGCTTAATTCTAATCTTAAATCCACCAAGGAATTAAGGGTTACTTTGAAATTAAATGTTCTGTCACTAAGACATTAGGACAAGAATAACAAAGAGAATTCAATAATAGTTCAATAGATGAATTTAGTAACTAGGATTGAATTAGAAATCAAGGTTGGATTTGAAGTGAAACTCATCCCTGACATTTTTCTTATTATAAAAGCTCAATGCTATTACTCTTGTTAGTTTCAAATATTTTTTCAATCTATTCAGAAATTTTTTGATCAATTTTAGTAATTAAACATAATTCGGTAGTAAAATGCAATCCTTGAGTTCGACACTCGGTACTACCGTTTTATTATTACTTGCAACGACTCAGTACACTTTTTGAAACGCTATCATCTATTTTAGTGTGTTTTAAAATATTAATTAGCTTTATATTTATGATGACAAGGAAAACTTAAAGGTAGATTGGAATAATTGACCAAAGAAACAACTTTACAAGGAACTCTCCCACCAAATGAATTAGACGTGTGGTGTGAGCAGGTTGCAGGAATATAAAGAGGACGAGTATATGGTTTCAGAATGTATTATTAGGGAGACCATATTATCGTGGGTCATATTCTTCATCAACAAAGTGAGTACAAAGACATGAATTTGAAAAAATGAAAAATGAAAGAGATCAACAAAGACATGAATTTGAATAAATGAGAAATAAAAGAGATCAACTTCGAGAGAAATTGACTAATACAAATAGAATAGTTGAGCGCAACAACCACTTGATAAAACAATTGATAAATAGCTTGAACTTTCAACCCTTGCCATATACTAGAGATCAAGTTCATGAAGATGAGATTGTTGATAATGTTATTGGCGATCATGACGATGAGATTGGTGATCATGATGCTGGTGATTTTGATGATGAGATTGATGATAATGATGCTCGTGATCATGATGATGAAGAGTTAGATGGATAGTGATAAGTTAAACCGAAGAACAAATATGTGGCAATTTATTATGACTAAATATATTGTGTTTAAACTAAAATTTTATATGTATTATTTTGAGTATTTAGAAATATTACTTAAATATATTATGTTCTTTAAATGATTTTAGTGTATGAACTTTTTAGATATTGAAATCAGATTAAAAAATTATTTTTATTGTTTTTTTAGATATTAAAGTAATGGATTTTTAAAAAAACTGATTTGGTCGCAACAAGTAGCGAATAGTAGTTAATTTATCAACGAAATTTAATAGGCCGCTGATTTGGTCGCTACGAGGCACAACGACCGATTTATTGGTCACTAAAATCGAAATTTCTAATAGTGAATGGCGATGAATTTTAATTCCTTGTATCGAGTTTTCTATTTGACCTCCATTCAGTACTTTAGCCATAACTTGAGTTACAAAATTTCATTTTGAGTGAAACAAAATCCATTATATTCCTAACATCAATACCTACATTTATTATTTAGGCACCGAGACATGATTCATCATTTTTCTTCTCCTTGAGATGTGATAAGGTCTCAATGCAAAACTGAGTTTGTACCCGACTAGACTTCTCTTTTTGTGAAGCGACATCTGAAACAAAACAAACATAAACACTATTTAAAGGATTCTAAATCAGAGTTTTTCCATTCCCTTCCAACCCTATCCACCTTCAACACCCTTAATACTCCAAAAACTCCATTTTCTCTCAAATAATAAAGAATATTCATGACACTCTGATCATTATGACCGTTAAATAAATTTTTAAAGCATTATAGAGATTATAGTTTCCCCAACATCCTTGATTCATGTTTTAAGGTCTATTTTACCCTTGATTTTGACTTTATTCCCTTATTGGTAGATTTTCACAGATTGATTCTTGAAGAGAATCCTGTTTTCTCTATTGACACATCTTTTTTCTTCTATTTCGGCAACCCCATTGTCATTTGGAAAAACATATATCGTTTTTGGTTTCCTTTATTCGAAATCTTCAAAATCTTCCAGAAGCACTACTTATTTGTGTGTTTCAGTGAAGTTGACGTCATACCCTTTCAATGATTCAGTGTGTTGGTGAAACTTTTCCTGATTATATGTCTCCATTCATACTAAATATGTTCCTGCGATCCAAATAATTTTAACAATTATGTTTTAAAATATTTTGAATCTTGTTTACCATTTCTCACGTGAGTCTGTTGACTAAAATGCGGGAAACCAATAGGTAGAGACCAACTCTAATTGGGAATATGGTGAAGCTGGAGGCGGTGGTCAAGGAGAAGTCTTTTATTTTAATCAATTCATGTTTATAATATATTTAGGACAAATGGGAACAGGTGATTCTCACAATGTCTTTGTGTAGTAATTTAAAAAATTTAATAAATGTGAATACGAGATTTGAGGGATTTAAAAATGAGTTTAGAAACCATATAGATTGTGTGGGTATTTATCTTAAATAATGATGGGTTGATTTTTGGAAGGTGAATATTTTTGGATTTTTATTATGTGATACACCATGTAACACCCCAAAATTTATAATAAACTATTTTATTAATGAAATATGATTTTAAATAATTAATTTGGTGTTAAAATTATTTTACAATATATGTTGATCAATTTTCTTTATATGTGCGCTTTCTATGATGTTCTAATCTTATACATATTTGACTAGATGAGTGATATAAATAACAAATATTATATTTTATTATTTTATATATTTTTCTAAAGATAATAATATTTTAGTGTACATATTTTCAAGAATAAGATTTTAAGCGATTTTACGTGTATTTATGTTTTCGTATTTAAGTGTGCACATATTTATATTTTAATTATTTCTAAGTATTTCTTATTGTAGTTATTTATTTTATAAATAATTATCTTGGAATAGTAGTAATATTGTGTTTGATTTCCTTTATTTTTATATAGTTGTTGTTATGGTATGATGATTTTATACGTATTTATTATGATTTAGTAATTAATATAAAGTATTGATGTTATATTTATTTATTATATAATTTCAAATATTTTTAACTATGTTAGTAATTTAATGTGAGTATTTGGAAAAATAAGTATAACTTTAGTGATTAATTTGAATATGAGAGATTTGGTTATTAATGTATTTTATTTTATAAAATATTAGTTTTGAAAAATTAGTAATATTTTAGTAATTAAATTGTTTTTTAAAAAAATATATTTAAAAAATTAGTATTTATAATTGTTTGTTTTATTTAAAATAAACAAATAAACAAAAGAAAGGAGTAAATGTGTTTTATGGGTTAAGCCTATATGCAAAAGGAAACTATAATTAAATAATTAAAAAAAGAAAAAAAAATTGAATTGAAAAGAGAAAGAAGCAGAAACAGAGATGAGCCGTAAACGGCAGTCGCAAAATTGAGAGAAAAGGAAGAAAATTGGCATCGATCATCGATAACTGTTCCAGCAAACTTTCTTTTTTTTCGTCCAAATTTCATTATGTTGTTTAATTCATTTAGGTAGTCAAATAAACATATTTCCTCAGATTTTTAACTATCCCAATTTCTCTCTAAAATACCCGACTTATCCGTTTATAAAATTCTTTATTTTGTGCCGTTCTTCCTCACCGTAAGTCCGATTTGAGTGAAACCAACGCCAAAACGATCGTGTGAAAAGTGGCTATATTATCCACTGATTGGATTTTTGATTTATGGTAAGTTTCCTTGACCGAATTTCGAAATTATTTTTTAGAGTGTCACCTCATAATTTATTTTTAACGTTTACCCATAAACTGTCGAGTTAGATCGATTAAAGGATAAAAAGTCAAAGAACAAAGGCTGTTTGCTCGTGGAATCGTATTCGTGTGTGAAAGCGTCAAAATAAGGTAAGGGGTGAGAGAGCGTTTGAATTCATGAGTATAATATATTGTGAGATGAACGGGAAAACCGTATTTCCCAACGATTCATCCGGGGCTCGCTACGTACGACAGTAGCCCTTTGAGGGATAAGTTAATTAATGTGCAAATATGGAAATTGTGAGATTAAAATATAGAATAGAAATATTTGTAAGGTGTTGATTGATTTAATTTCTTTAAATGTGTGGTATTTGATGTTATTGTGACATTGAGTGTCGAATTAATTTTATGTATATGTTTGATTAGATGAGTTTATGTGATTTGATAATAAAAGATGGATGTGTTGTGATAATTTTATGTGATGATGATGATGTATGAAAAATAATTGTAATTTTATAAATTTGTGATAAGTTTATGTGATGAGGTACAATTGATGGTAGTAATGCTCTAAATTTGTGATGAGTTTATGTAATGATGATGATGTGCAATTTATAATAGTGATGTTATGAATTTGTGATGAAAATATGGAAGTAACCCCTAATGAAATAATTGTGATTCCAATTTGTGTTTGAGATGACGGTCTTAATGGAGTATCATAGGCCAACGAGGGGAGAAAATAAATATTGAGAATTTGTGAAGTGGAGATTATTTTGTTATCATATAGGTAAGACTTGACAAGCCTAGTGATTCCGGGGAAGTACAACTGTATTGAGCCTGATCGTGGCGGTCTACTATTGAGCCTTAAGCCAAGATTGTTAGACCTTGGTGGTATTCGGGTGGGGAATTCCTAGGTGACTTAAAGGTAGCACTCCAAATGTCAGGAGCTACCATGCAACACACGTTTACCTCGACTGTCGCGTATATGTGTCTCGGGTTGAGTTGAGGGGATCTATGAGAACAGGGCCAAATTGAATTGTCCGTCCACCGGGATGGTGGCATAGTATCAAGCCTCCTAACCAAGTACTTCAGAGTTAGAATGGTACCACATTGTGAAGTAGAGTCTAAGCTCATGCATAGCATTGCATTTTTTTGTGATTGTTTTGTTGTGATTAATATGTGTCGTGTGCAATAATAATTCTTCTTAGATGATTTGATGTTATAGTGAAATGTATTGATTTTCCTTGAGTGGTTTTGACTTTATTAATGTTATGTTTTTCCTTGAAGAATGTTTGTCTAATGATACGGTTTATTTATGATTAATTGTGTGTTCTCCTTCCTTATATTATACTATTAACATGATTTCAGAACTCACCTCCTTCGTTGTTTGTGTTTGACTGGCTTGGCCCTGCGTTTGTGAAATCGTAGTTATTACAGGTTAATGAGTCTTGAAGTTCAAGTTTTGGAGAAGCCACGCTCTGATAGGTGATACCGGAAATGAGAGTCATAAGTTGTATTTTTATTTGTTTAATTAGAAACAACTTTTTGTATGAAACCTTATAACTAGTAAAGTTTTGGAATTAAATTAAAAAAATTATAGTTAAATCAAAGTTTATGGAGATTGCACTATTTTATAGGAGGAAAAAGTTTAAAGTGTTCATTTTGAATTTTGAGGAATTTGATATCTCAAATTAGTTATAAAAGTTTTCATTTCCTTGAAAACATATTTGCTTTATCCGCTGTGAATTAAAGTTAAAAATTCTATTATAAATTATAATATATTATTTTGGGGATTAGGGTGTCACACACCATACACCATGCTTATATATGAGTCATGATTATTTGATAAATTCAGCTAAGATGATCTTTAGGTGTTGAATTTGTGAAATGATGAGATTATAGAAAATTCAGTTTAGTTGACTTTGAGGGAAGTGTAAGAACAAAAGATGAAAGTGTAGAGCATGTCAATACTTTACTGCCTATTATGAAGTTGCTTACAACAGTGGGAAGGGTTTTGTCTTCTTTATACTATTCTTGATGTTTGCTTGTGGTTTCAATTCTTGTTATTTGGAGGAGTGGAGTTGTTGGATTTAACTATGGCATTATCTGTAACAACCCACTTACACTATTACTCATGATCATCTCACACCCAAAATCCATCATTGGAATTTAGCGAGTTTTTATTTTCAGCTAGAGTCAAACTCGATACCTAGGGTATAAGTACCACCGTTCATTCACTACAGTTGATAGTGCACGACAAGAATTTTTCAGATTTGCGACACTTGGCCTACGACGGTTCTGAAATAACTGCCCTCAACACGACTTTGCGACGGTTCTTGGGGCGGTTTTGTCAACCGCCGCCACCGTTTAAAGCATAAACCCCACGTTTCATTTTCCAGTCCCGCGTGTGTTCCTTTCTCAACCCTAAAATTTCTCAGTCCCGCGTTTCCTTTTTCAGTCCCGCGTGTGTTCCTTTCTCAACCCTAAAATTTCTGAAAAACCCCCAAATCTTTCAACCTCTGTCAACACTGAATGAAATGAAGCCGATCTTTGAAGAAAAACGAAATCACCTGTCAAAGAAGGTGATTTATCATCTTGGAAACAAAATCAGCTTTTGCAAAGGTAATCTCTCAATCTATCAATTTCTGAAATTGCTAAAAGTGAAAAACGAAAACTGATAACTCCGATGGCACCGTTTATCACTTCGATCTTTTACGAAAACTAATAACCCTTTCTTTGTGTTATAATGGCTTGGATTGTAATAATCATGTGTGTGCTTAATATTATGCTTTTGAATTTCTGCATCAACAATCCCTGTTATTTTGCTTAATATTATGTTTGAATATTAGTAGCAATGAACTTTGATGATTAGTTATGAATATGTGTTTAATTTTGTGCATTATTCTATTTTAAGTCATTATATGTGTTTTAAACCATTGCTATGTTTTATTTAAATTTTTAAATAAAGGTTTAAGATAGTCTCGCGCTCACTCTATAATTTACAAGCACCATATTTGGCAATCATTGTTTTGTTTTCATTCTTCTAAAAATCGGCTTCAGGCAGTCACTTTATGATGTTCCAAAGGCCAAAGGAGGGGAATAAGGATGCTGTTTAAGAAAATTGCACTATTCGTACAATTTTTTAGAGTACCACATCAACTAGAGAAATGGCCTAGCAAAGCTTATATGGCTAGGGAGTCATCACCTTATGCTAATAGGAAAAGATCTTGATTATTCCACCTGTATTAGTATATGGTTCAAATGTTCAGGCATGAGTGTGAAAGGGTGTGCTGAGAGTCATACGTTGACTAATATTATGGTCTAGGCAGTGCTTATTATAAGGCTTGGGCACTCTTCACCTTAAATTTTCACAGTTGCTGCTAACTTGCTTTAAAGATTCTGATTGTGGGGTTTGGTTACATCTTTTACTTCTTTGTTCTGAACTTCATAACAATTTTCACTTGTGCATAAAATTTAAGTAATTGGATTTAACTTCGACTCATCTCCTTTCTTTGGGTTGTATGCTTGAATGGTGCTAGTTTGACTATGACTATGTTATGAGATTGTATCTAATAACTACTTCTGGCATTATAGGTCGGAGATTCACAGTTTGAGGGTCGTGAGCGTGTGCGATATACTAAAGAAGAGCTTTTACTGATTAAAGAGGTAATTGATAATTTGTTCTTGCTGCTTAGTGTTTTCCTTTTTGAATTAGTTATACTTTTTCTTAAAGAGTCTTTCTATTCACCTGCTGCCTATGTGCAAGTTATTATTTCACAGGCTGTTGAGACGACCCCTGATGATATTTTGAGAAGCAACCCATTCTTCCTATAGTAATGATAGTTACATTACATGAACACTTTTGGAATCTTTTATTTTTGTCATCTTTTAGAACATTAATTGTAGTCCATTTTTTTACATTTGGTCCGTAGTAAATGATTAATTCATTCTCAATGACTCTGGAATTGTGATAGCGTCATTCTGAATATTATTTAAAAAGTTGTCAATTTATAGGGAATATTTTCTGTCTGCCTAAATTCTTCAAATAGGTCATATTATTATAAAAAGTTACTTTCAATTGTAATTATTCTTGAAGCCTATTTTCTATTAAGTTGAAAAAAAATTCAACAGGTGTGGAAAAATGCTTTGCTTTAGAATTAGAATATTTGTGAAAGCAATGTTACTCAGCATATTGTCAACTCCATTGATGGAATGATAAACTCAATACATTATGAAATAGAACTAGTAGAATACATAATTCTTTTTTATGTCAAGTTGGACTTGGACATCCTTACAGGACAATAATAAATCCAAGAGACCAAGTTGGATAAAAAATACCAAGAGTCACTTGTACAACAATAAAAATAAAAAGACAAGCTCTTCAATCCATACATTAGAGAAAATGTGTTCGTATTACATTAGACAGGGAAAAAACCAGTCAAACGAATATGCTATAGAGTAGTACGTAGACCATATTTAAATGCCTAGCCTAGATAGAGTATGTATGAGTTACTCTAGTGTTAATGTTGAGATTCCACATTGATGGAGATACGGTCTAAAGTCTAAACAATGCTAATAAGACTTGGACAGTTCGTATCTTACAAACCCGTTGGTGGATCTGAGTTAGAGCCACCCAAAATTCGAAGAGTTTATAAGTGTATTTTGGTAATTTTGTGTATGGTAATTTTGCATTATGTACTTGTATGAATTTGTTTACTCTGTTCTTCATAATCTTAAATTCATGTTATCCATATTTCATATTGATTATTGTTTGGCGGTCTATGTGTTTTTGATGCATATGAGCTAAATTTTCACAGTTGCTGCTTACTTGCTTTAAAGATTCGGATTGTGGGGTTTGGTTACATCTTCTACTTCTTTGTTCTGAACTTCCTAGCAATTTTCACTTGTGCATAAAATATAAGTAATTGGATTTTACTTCGACTCATCTCCTTTCTTTGGGTTGTATGCTTGAATGGTGCTAGTTTGACTATGACTATGTTATGAGATTGTATTTGATAACTACTTCTGGCATTATAGGTCGGAGATTCACAATTTGAGGGCTGTGAGCTTTTTGGTGAAGATCAAAGTTGGGGCCGTTTAGAAAGCAACGTGAGTGTGTTTTCTATCTTTTATTTATGCCGTTAGCTTTCTAAGGCCTGAATCCTCTCTCATCCCGTTGGGTAAGTTGATTGTTGAAGTTGATTTATATTCGACAGTGAGCATACTAATAGTAGCATCTTGCAAGAGCCCATTTCATCAATGAATGGAAATTTTTCATGTTTGAATGTCATGCCACTATTTTATTCTTTTGGTTGGTGCAATTATGTGTTGTCCCTATGTACTTGTATGAATTTGTTTACTCTGTTCTTCATAATCTTAAATATGAAATATGAAATGTTTTCTCTTTGTGGCAACATACATATGCTTTGGTTGGTGCTTCATTTCATTGGGTTTTGTGGTTCTTGCAACATTATTGTTTAGAATCTCTTAATAATATATATTGTAGATCAAGATGAAGCTATATGAGCAACATTCTATGTTAGCCTTATTATGTGTTGTTTGAACAGCATTATCAGAGATCAATGTCTTCAATTTACTATGTAACTTAGTTCGTCTTGGACTAAAAAATTTCAGATGGGATAATCACAGTTTTTCAGTCTGGATAATGGTAATACAACAGGTTCAGTTGTTGTTGCTAAACTTTGTTAGTCATTAATTAGGTTTCTGGAGCAGTCACACTGTTTGAACCAAACTGATTGAAATTATTTAGTAATAATTTAGTAATATTAATTACAATACTTGACATTCTAATTTCTAAATTTTTTACTTGTAGTCCTTTTACTAAAAAAATATTGCATATTAATATTCGATTTTACACGTATAAACTTATCGATATTCGTTGATTCTGATGACATTTTCATTGGCTCTATTGTTATAACATTCAAAAAACAATGGTGGTGCTGCTGCAAAATGCTGATTATAACACCATTCAGGTCCCCAATTGTCTTTGCCATAGAAGGGTGGAATCATATACTGATTTTCAAAGGCACTTTGGTTATATATTATATATTCTTGATTATTACTATGGTGGCTACAGATTACTATACCATTTGAAAAATACTCTATAGATAACACCATTGAATCTGCACACCTTATTTATCCCTATTTTATTTTATTTTATTTTATTTTGTTTTGCTAGTCTGATAAATTTCATAAATAGCGTTACTTTTAACTCCTTACCCATTTTTTCGCATACTATAACAGGACAACATAGATCATGCTAGGAACTTGGAAGTGGAAATATCGCATGATCTTGCTAATGTATATATAAGTCTCTCACAGTGGGAAGATGTAGAGGTGTGTCTTGCGAAATCTAAGGCCATCGAACTTTCGAAATCTAATTCTTGAAATCTATGTTTCAAAAGTAATCTATTTCCAATTGCTGGAATTTTTTGGCGATGTACTCACACTTCTAATACCATCACAGAATGTTGTTGGAATTTTTATTGGCATTCCAATAGATTCTTCACATATCCTTCTAATTTCGTTTAATGTCCACAACAAAATGAAAAATAGGTAGTGTATTTAATGTGTCCATTATATATGTGATTATCCTTAAAATATGTATGTATTGATGTATTTAATTTTAGTATTTAAAAAACACTTAATAGTATTAATTAAGAGTATATTTGGAAAAAATGATAAACCTATTTAGTAATTTGAAATGAGACTTATAGATGTAGTAGAATCTAGCTTAGTACACAAATCTGAAACAAGCATGCTGCATATGTTGTGTTCCTCAAATGAAATTATTGGCTAATAAGTTGTTTCATTGTTTCTTTTTTATAGAATGACATCAAGAAGGCATTGGAAAATAATTAAAAACAAAATGAATGTATATTTGGTAAATGTTGAACCAATACAACCAATTAGTAAAGTGTAAATAAAAAAAATATTGGATGAAAAAAATGCTTATTTTTGTTATTTCGGTTATATATAAATAGTACTAATATCATTATAATGCACTTACAACTGTTGTTTTATATTTTATATTTTTCAATATTTGAATTAGTAGCTTATTTCATCACTAATGTTGCAGGTAGAATACTATTGTTTTGAGTCTTTGGAAAAACATCTGCTAAAAAGATTTTGTATTCAGTTTAGAAGTGAGTATTGTTGAAGGTTATAAACTTTAAGAGCTTGCTAAGGTTAGTTAATGCTATCATTTTCTATCAATTTCTTCATTTGATTAGTATTTGAGATAATTTGAAACCATGAAAGAAATTAAGAAAAATGGTTCAAAGCATGAGTATGAGGTTAATTAATGGCTTCCTTTTTTTTGTGTGCATTTTTTATGTTTATTTAGACTTTTTCTTCTTTAAGGGAATTTGTTTTGTGAATCTGCTTTATAACTGTTTTGCATGTTTTGTTCCTTTATGCATAGTGAATCTATTATGTTTATGGATAATCTCTTTTTTGTTCTAAGTTGAATTATGTTCTTTGTGTGTCGAAATAACATATGTTAATCTTCTTTGAAGCAATGGATAAGTCATGGATTAAGAAGCCACACACATCGGCTGAATATGATCAAGGGATAAAGAGATTTATTACTTTTGTATTTCAAGATGAATTAGAAAATGGTGAAATAATATGCCCTTGTAAACGTTGTGGTTTTAAAAAACTGCAGAGTAGAAGTGTAATGTACGATCACATAAAGTGCAAACCATTTCCAAAGGGATACACCCTTTGGGTACATCATGGAGAGTCCATAGGAGAAACTAGTATTATATCACCTAGTAGTGTTTCAAATATAGTTCAAGACACAATTGTCGTTGATGATCATATGCAGAACATAACCAATGATGCTTTTGGAGTCGAAGATCATACAAACGAAATACCCATTGAATCAAATGTAGAGATTGATTAGAATGAAGATATGGTGCCAAATGCAAGTCAAAAAAGGTATGAAGAGGCCAAAGAGTACTATGAATAAAGTAGAGAGGGAGAACAACCTTTGTATGAAGGGTGTGTTAAATATTCAAGACTATCTTTTTTGGTAAAGTTGTATCACATCAAATGTTTATGTGGAATGACTGATAAAGCCATGACAATGGTTTTAGAGTTATTAAAAGATGCATTTGAATTTGTAAATATACCAAATTCATTCTATGAAGCCAAGAAAACAATAACCAAGCTTGGTTTAAATTATGAAAAGATCCCTGTTTGTCTGAATAATTGTATGCTTTATTGGGGTAATAAGGAAGATGAAGAGAGGGAGACCTACAAAATTTGTAACACTTCCAAATGGAAATCAAAAGCAAAAGTTCGTGCAATTGGAGTGTCTGGTGATGGCAATAATCGAAACAAAGTCCCTGCAAAAGTTCTTCGTTATTTTCCATTAAAACCATGGTTACAAAGATTATTTTTGTCCTCAAAGTCGGCCGAGGATATGAGATGGCATGCAATCGATAGTAAGAATGATGGAATGTTGAGGCATCCTAGAGATTCTGAAGCTTGGAAACATTTTGACTTGACACACACTTGGTTTGCATCAGACCCGCGAAATGTGCGTCTTGCATTGGCTAGTGATGGTTTTAATCCTTTTGGTATGATGAGTACAAATTATAGTATTTGGCCAGTTATTCTCATTCCATACAACACTCCTCCATGGGTGTGCATGAAAGAAACATCTTTTATAATGTCAATGATAATTCCCGGTAAAAAAATGCCAGGAAATGATATTGATGTCTACTTACAACCTCTAGTCAAAGAATTAAAGGAGTTATGGGCAACAGGTGTCGATACATACAATTCTTTTAAAAAAGAGATGTTCACATTACATGCAACTTTGATGTGGACAATTAGTGATTTTCCAAGGATGTGTACACTTTATGGGTGGAACACTTACACTGGACTTGCTTGCCCATCGTGTAACATTGCATTTACTCCTCGTCGTCTTCCTCATAGCAGAAAATGGTGTTTTATGGGTCATCGTCATTTTCTTGATCAGAGGCATAGATTTAGATTGAACAAGGTCCGCTTTGATGGTCAACAAGATATGCGTGGTCCACCTAAAATGTTATCTGGGCTTCAAATTCTTGAACAAGTTCAAAACATTGATGTCACATTTGGTAGAAAGCCAGATGAAGAAAGGTCGGGAAAAAGAACACGTGGTGGACGACCTACACAAGGTGTCAATCAACAATGGAAAAAGAAAAGCACATTCTTTGAAATTCCATATTAGAAGGATAATCTTTTGCGCCATAATCTTGACATGATGCCTATTGAGAAAAATGTGTGCGATAATATCATTTTTACTTTGCTAAATAATAGCACAAAAAGTAAAGATCATCTTAATGCAAGAAAAGACCTTAAAGCTATGGGCATAAGACTTGACCTTTGGCCCAATGAAAATGGAAAAATTTCTCCAGCCGTTTTTACTCTGACTAGTTAAGGTAAGAAGAGATTTTTAACAACTTTAAAGAATATCACTGTGCCTGATGGTTATTCGAGCAACATTTCTAGATGCATTGACATGGAAAATCTTAAGTTGAATGGAATGTTGAAGAGTCATGATTGTCACATATTGATGGAACAACTTCTACCGTTAGCCATTTGAGCAACATTACCTGATGATGTTTCAACTATATTGATTGAGTTTTGCGCATTCTTTAGACAATTATGTAGTAAAGTATTGAAAAATTAGATTGTCCTTACTTTATGCCACATGGAAATGATATTTCATCCCTCATTCTTCACTGTTATGGTTCACTTGGTTGTTCACCTTGTTGAAGAAGTTAAACTTGGAGGTCCTGTTCATTATCGATGGATGTATCCTGTTGAAAGGTAAAATATGTGTGATCTTGTTCCATCAATAATTAGTGGTTGACAATTTTTTCTAACTAATATTATTGCGGTTCAATAATAGGTACTTAGGACAACTTAAATCGTATGTACGTAATAAAGCACAACCCAGAAGGGTCTATTGCAGAAGGATACCTTGTACAAGAGATTCTTACATTTTGTGCAAGGTATCTACAAAACATTGAGACTACATGGAATCAACTTGGTCATGTAGAAGATGAGCCTATTAATGAGATAGAATCTGACTCACGTGTAGCCGAATTATTTCCTAGAGTTGGAAAATTTGTTGGTGGATCTTCATACTACACCCTTACACCAATTGAAAAGTTACAGGATCATAGACACGTTTTAACAAACTGCATCATAGTTTACTACTATCTAAGGTAAGTAATTTTATTCTATTTGTATTATTTACCACTAAGTTTTTTTTTCTATACATCTAATTGGAAATAACCAAATAGGCAATATAGAAGTATTATTCGAAGCCAAATGAGGAGTGGTGCAAGGAGTGCTTCTGAGGTAGACAAGAAGGTTCGTAGAGAGTTTCCTCATTGGTTCCACAATCGTGTTAGTGTTCATGACAAAATTGGTGATTGAGTTGCTTTGGTTTTTAATAAGAATGTGACAAATTGTATATTTTATGGTGTTCAGATTTGCAACAATCTCGAGAACATTAGTGGATCAGATAAAAATGTTCTCGTTAGTCTTGCTCAAGGTCCTTCTGATAAAGTTAAAAGGTTCACTGCATTTAATGTCAATAGATTTAAATTTCGAACATTGGCAAGAGACAATTTATTAAAAACTCAAAATAGTGGAGTTTTTGGCATGTTCGAAACACGAAGTTATGCAAGCAATAGTGATGCACAAATGAGATTTGGAGGGGTGCCTTACTATGGAAGATTGATAGATATCATTGAGCTTTCCTATGATGGCTTCAAAGTGCCCATGTTTAAATGCAAATGGGCGAATACCACAATACCAAGAGGCATTAAGACGGATAAGCTGGGTTTTACCTCTATAAATTTTGCAAGACTAATACATACTGGAGAGCATGAAGATGATGAGCCATACATTAAAGCGTCAGAAGCTCAAATGGTTTATTATGTGGATGATGAAAAGGAACAAGGATGTAGCATACCTATTCATTTAAAGCCAAGAGACTTGTATGGCATGGGTGGAGATGATGAAATTATGGCACCCATTGAACCATACCCATCGCAAAATTTGGAACAAATATTTTCTAATGAAACAACACATATACAATTAGCAAGAATGGCTACAGACGATGATCCTAAAACTTCAACTTTTAATGATGATTTTGATGACAACAATCATGATATGAATTTATGATTGTTAATAATTCTAGTTTGTTGTTTATGATATGGTACTCTTCGATCTATGTTATTTTTTTACTACTTTTTTTATTGTTGGGTTTAATGTGCTCATTTTTGTTATTGTGTTCGTTTTTGTGTTAGGCATAATTATGATTGACATCTTTGAAAATCCTATTTGTTTAGCTATTTGCATCAGTCTAACTTGGTTGTCATCCATGTTTGCAGTGTAAGTGTGTCTGGAGTCTCACTCTTGTGAACAAAATGAAATCATCATATGAGGATATTCGGCGCAAAACAATGAAAGAGAATAAAAAAAGGATGGAGGCTCTCAATCTAACTCATCTCTCTCAATCCCTTCACAAATCTTCTTCTACCATTTCAAAAACCTCACCAGTTAGTAGTAACTAAAATTACTAACAATATAACATGTTTCTTATTCGTATTATATGTTGATTTTTATTCATTTACATGGATAATAAATGATTGCAGCGTTTCACGAAGGGTCGCTCGAGGCTTATACTACCTGGAGATCTTGAAGTAGCAAAAATGAAGCATCTACGGAGACATGGTTTACAACCAACAGTCCAAACGACAACTCTGGAACCTACCCAGGTGACAACACCACCAGTAATGCAAGCAATAGAACCACTACCATCTCCGTTGACAACAACACCAACTGCAGTGCAACCGACAAATCCACCATCTTCTCAAGCGACATTCCCAGTAGTGCCAACGATAGAACCACATCCTTCTCCGGTGACAATACCACCAACTATAGTGCAAGCGACAGAAGCAACACCTTCTCAGGTGACAACACCAAGAGCAGTGCAAGCGACAAAAGAAACACATTTCCAAGAGACATCCTCTCACTCTGAAGATGTGGTAGAAGATGAGCCAAAAATTTCTCAAAAAAGGAATTCTACATATTGGGATTTAGAAGTTATAAGTATGTTATCTAATGTCTAATTATATTTATAAAATTTAATTGTTTTACATGATTGTGGTTTGACATGATTGTGGTATGATTATTTATAAAATTTAATTTTTCGGTGAAATTGCAAGTTTAAGGATTTTCCTATAATGTACGACAATTGGAAACTAGTTCCATCGACAAGAAATAATGAAATTTTTATGGATAAAATACAAGTATCAATGATAAAACAACTGAATATTCTCAATTTATTGTTTTGATTGTAAACTAACTTTTTTTTATGATTATTCTAGTCAAAGTTCGTTGTTGATGATAGAGACAAAAAAAAATATATCCTTACGAGCCTTGGAAAGAAATGGCGAGATGCACGATGTAGGTTGTTTAATAAATTTTATAAGTGGGATCTTTCTTTGGAGGAAAACCTACAAAATTATCCTCGTTCTATTAATCAAGACTATTGGACTATTTTTGTCTAATACAGGTGTAAGACAGATACAATGGTAACCATTCTTTTGTTGTGTTGTCATTTTTTTTCTACTGTTTAGTTTTCTGATGTCATTTGTTATCACTGCATGAGAACGCCGATAAAAATGGTGCAAATAGAGAAAAGCTAACGATCCTTCATACATTAGGCTCTAAGACGCTTGCAAGAAAGAGGAATATGTTGGTAGGATTCACTCAATCTACTATTGATTGCATACTTAATGATATGGAATTTGAAGCAACCATAGGTAGTATAGGTCAATGAAATTAACACACCATTTTGTAGACTATCTACTTCGCTCATACCACATGTATTTTTACTAAATATTGCCCGTTATTTCCCCTCCTCAACCACACAGGAAATAGTTTTCCAATATCATCATCTTGACATAGAATAGAACATAGGTACCCTATCATGATATTTATGATAAAATGCTATGGAAATTTGAATATTATGCTTCATAATATTAAAAATAAAATCATATATAAAAATAAACATCAAAATAAAAAAAAATTGTAAAATACTTATGTTTTTCATGAAGACAAAGACTAAGGAAAGTGATCAAGATGCAAGCTCAAAAAGAAGTCAACAATCAAGTCAACTATTGTCCTATACTAGAAGACTTGTAATTTAAGGTACTTGGTGCAATCTAACATTGTTATATTTCAAATGCACATGAGAACCTTCTACTTTAATGTACACATGCTTCAAAAGGATTTTCAAAATGTCAAAATGCATGCACAATGTTTGAAAATCAAGTTTTTGACAAAAGTAAAAGTTGTATTCTACTACATATATGTGTAGCTGAATACAAATGAAGTCAGTAGCAAAAATTGCACATCTGTATTCGACTACAACATCTTGTAGCCGAATACAAACTCAAGTCAGTAGCTAAAACTGCACTGTTGTATTCGACTACAACATGATGTAGCCGACTACAAAATCAAGTCAGTGACAAAATTCAATCATTTGTATTCAAATACAAGGATGTGTAATCGAATACAAGCTTGAAAATTTGAATAAAAACTGAATGTTACAGAGGTGTATTCGACTACACTTAAGCTATAGCCGAATACAACTACGAAGCAATGCAATTTTTCAGTTCAGATTCAATCGGATCATTGCATATGTTCATCAAACCTCTAGGAACAACTACCACTCATCTGAAGTGATGTCTAAGGAGTATAAATACTTCATAGATTCAGATTTAACTTCAGAACTTTGAATTTTTTTTGAGAATTTTAAAGATCCATTAAAAATCAAACTTTCATATTTCAAGTGCACATGTTTTTCATTGTCATATCATTGTAAATGTTCTCTACTGCACTTGAAGTACAATAGTATTGGATTGTTATCATTGTACAAAGAAAGCATATCAACTGTTATATTCTCTTGCTTTCGAATCATATCATTGTTGTAAAACCACTCAAGTTATTGTGTTGTTTGAAGAAAGTGGTGTACTTTCTTCAAGTGTTGTAAACTAAGATAGTGGTGTGCTATCTTAGGGGGATTGTTGGAAGTTTGTAACAGTGGTCCTAGGGTGGGACATGTACTTATTCTAACAATAGTGAAAAATCTCTAGTGGTGTGCAAGAGGACTGGATGTACCCTTGATTGTAAGGGGAACTAGGATAAATTGTTGTGGTCTTTATTTTTCTGCCATTTACTTTTTACCACACGCTATCCTAATCAAAAAAATAATCCACTACGTCTCTAAAAACCAGAAAATTTCAAAACACCTAAAGTTAAAAATATAATACATAAATTTGCATGTTTTTTAGGGCAAAATAGATTTAGTGGTCCTTTAAGTTACATAAAAATATGGCTTTAGTCCTTTAACTTTTTTTTGGTATCAAGTAAATCGATTATGTTTGTAAAATTTGTCGTATTGAATTATTTTTAATCATAACCGCATTTCAATCATTTTTAGTTAGAGATTTTTAAAATTTTAATGTGAGTTTTGCTATCGATCATCTCAAGAACATCATAATAAATTTTCATGTGATTTCATGATCTGGATTAAGACAAATTTGCATTTAATTTCAAGAATTCTATAATGTATTTTACTTGAATTCTCCCATGTTGAATCATTTCTCTAAAATGTGATTGATGGTTTATGTTCTTATGATTATTGCAATCAAAGCACCTAGAGAATTACACGAGTTTATTGAAAAGAATAGAATATATTTGGGTTTCAATATTTTTTGTTTGAAATTAGGATCAAATGCATATTGCAGTTTTAGTCCCTTTATTTTTACTAGTTCACGAAACTGTTCCCCCTATTATAAAAGTTGATAGTTTTGGTCCCTCCGTTAGATTTTTTAACTAAAAAAGGACAATGTGAGATGTTTTAAAAACTGACATATGATACGATGATGTAGAGTGATTAACACCCATAAAAATGAAATAAAACGATGTAAGATCTTAACTTTCAACTTCGAATTTTTTTCATATTTTTAATTTAATTAATGACATATGAATAATTAATGCACTAAAATGGTTCTATATTATAGAATTGTATGTTACATCATTTAAAATATGTAAATCATTATTGTTTAGTTCAAAAATCTAAGGGAGGGACCAAAAATGTAATTAAGCCAAACATTTACAAAATAAAGGAAGAACTTGGCATCAAAAGAATGATAAACTAGAATATAACTCGCACGCTGCGCGGGTGTAATTTTTAAAATACTCTTTCAATGTAAATTTCTTAAAAAGTTTGAAGGTGATATTTATGGTGTACAAATATTTGTAAGTTTCTTAGTTTATAAGAATAATAGTTGTATAACAAAAAATTAAATGCAATGAAAACAATTGAAAATATTAAAATAAAATACGAGTGATTTTCACTCTAAAAATATTATTAAAATAGATGAGTGATTTTTTGTATACATTTAGTTTTGTTTTAAATATTCAATCATTATAGAATAATTTTTATCCAACAAAAAATAGAATATATATTTTGCAAGCATTGATTTGAGATATATTTGTAAGCATAATTGATTTTTATATGATCATTATTTTGATTTTTGGGTTACTTTTTATCTTGAGTATGAGTATACTATTATTTCTTTATTCTTTTTTGACTAATTGAATGAACTACTATTTCTTATATTTTATGTTTCATGTCTCATTTCCACTTAAATTTCCAATAACTAATTCTTAATTAGAGGTGCTACGCCACATGTTTCTTTCAAAAATATTTTGATTTAATTATCCTTTTTAGAGAGTGTATATAATAAACAAACTCAAAGTACTATTTTTTTACGACAAAAACACAGAATAATATTGGGAATGATAAGACACCACTACTTGATTTTGATTATTTTTGCCGTTAATTGAAACTATACTTTAATTTTGATTAAATACTTTGTTTTGTATTAGATGAATAAAATATGTATCCGAGCAATAACAAGAGAAAAATGAACACAAATTATATGTTACTTCAAAAATATTTAATGTATAATTTAACATTTTTATTTATTTTTAAATATCCTTTGCTGTTTTTTTTTCAAACACTTGCTAATTCAAATGATTGTGTTTTAAATTTTTTATTTATTTTAATTTAAGCTTCATTGGATTGTTTGTGCATAAGTTTAATTATTGTTTTTTAATATCTAATGGTTATGTTTTTATATATTTTGTAATAATTTATGGAATTAAAATGTAATTAAAATATTGTGATGTAATTATATTCAATGAATTAAAATAGTAAATGAAAATTAAATCAAGTTTGTAATGGGAGTTATATGTTTTATTGTTGATTTTTTTAATAATTGAGATTTAGACAAAAAATTAGTGGAATGAAGAATAAAAAATGAATGAATTCTAGACGTACCACATTATATGTGACAAAATTAGTGTTGATGAAATATAAGGATCTGATGTATCAATATAATATTTTTCGGGTTTGTTTTAATATGTTACTAGAATAGAACTCACGCGTTGCGTGAGCTAGCTTAAATTTTTTTTGTGTTTTTTTTTCTAAATAATTTTTTTTAGTAATTAAAATTTATATATTGTTTATGTATCTATTTTATAATTATTGAGTTAAAAAAACTTTACAATTCTTAAATATAATTTTTTAATACTGATGCTGCTATTTTTAACCAGCAAGGGATTGGCTGCTTGCTTCATCCCGCCCTTCCTTCCCTCACCTGTCCCACGCGCTCTTTGATGCCGAAAATCCTATAATACCTGTGATGGTAAATTGCAACCACCAAATCCGTCAATTTCATTCTTGTTGCAATGAACAATCAAACAAAGTATATACATATAAATTATGTTATTATGAAATTTCATAAACTCTTTTTGGAAGTAATACTAATAAATGTTCATATTAGTTAAGATCAAATTATACTTTTTTTTTATTGTATTGAGACTCAGTTGAAAAAAGACTAAATATAAATAGATGTAAGTTCACATATATGAAGACAAAATATTATATATATATATATATATATATATATATATATATATATATATATCAATGAAAATGGCATCATCTAAATTTTTAATTTTATTTTAGTATTTTATGTTTTTATTCTATATTTACTTCATCCCATTGGTGTCATGGAAAATTTAAAAATTTAGATGAGAACTACAAATAAACTCAATGCATCGATTTTAATATAATAGGAAACATGTAAATATACATATTTAATTAATCGGGTAAATTTTTAAATAAGCTATATATGTGAGGTACAGGTTTCTTGTTTGAATAAGAGAAAGACACAAATCAATCCATAAATGTACAAAAATAGACATAACAACTTCAAATAAAATATTTTGTTGAAAAAATTTACCAACAAATTATTTAAGCTAGAATGTACATAATGAATTATGAAACATATAGAATTATCATATAGAATTATCAAACTTAGTTCATTTATCCTATACTTTTCTTTTCACCGTGAACTTTTGTCTCAACTCCTTATTTTCATTTTTCTTCATCATCTGGGAAAAGGAGTACGGTTACCTGACTAAAACAACTATATAATTAAAGACTAATGATTTTATTTGACATCGTAAATGTCCTATTTTCTTTGATTTGAGCTAGCATATCTAGAGTATATCCCTCAATTCTAATTTTTATAGATTCCAAAATATTCAATGTGAAAGAACATTACAGAAAAAATCTATAATACAAATATTTCAAATCAAACACATAAATATTAAACAAAAAGTTTCAAATCAAACACAAAAATATTAAACAAAAAAGAAGTTGAAGATAAGACACTTGTCCTCCAACAACACTAATTAAGCTAGATTTTGTTTGGTAAGTTGATTGAATATATGCAATATTGATTATATCAAATATGCAATGCAGATCCAAAAAGAAGATATAATCATATTTTTTTTTTTGAAGTTGATGTAATTGGAGTTTGAGATGATGGGAGGTGGGCTTGTAAAATAAATGAGAATCTTATGAGATTAAAGAAGGTCAAACAATCAATAGCTCGTAAATGCATAAGATGTTTGGAATTAAGTGTAGTTAATATTATGTTTGAAATTGGAAGAGACATGTAATTATTTGAAAAATGCATTAAACGGTAAAAATGAAACAACAAAATAATTATCATAAAATTGATTTGGAGAAACATATTAGAGAGAAAAAAAAAGAAGTTGTTTTTAAGTTGACAACTCAACATATATTTGGAGGTGGCAAAATTGTGATTATGTGGCATATAGAATGTTATCATTTTTCACCGGGAACTTTTGTCTCAACTCCTTATTTTCATTTTTCGTCATCATCCAACTTCTGGTAAAGGAGTAGAGTTAACAAGTACATAATTAAAGACTACTTTCTTTGATTTGAGCTACCATATCTAATCTTGAGTATTTCCCTCAATTCTAGTTTTTATAGATTCCAAAATATTTGGTGTAAAGAACATTACAAAGAAAATCTACGATACAAATATTTCAAATCAAATACATAAATATTAAACAAAAAAATTACAATCACACACAGATATTAAACAAAAAAGAGGATGAAGATAAGGGCACTTGTCCTCAAACAATAACAATTAAGATGAATTTTGTTTGTTAAGTTGATTGAATATATGCAATATTGGTTGAATCAAATATGCAATGCAAAAGAAGATATAATCAAATTTTTTTTTGAAGTTGATGTAATTGGATCGTTTCAGATGATGGGGTGGACTTGTGGAAATAAAAAAGAATTAGGAGATTAAATAATGTCAAAAAATTAGTAGCTAGTAAATGCATAAGATGTTTGGAGTTAAGTGTCGTTATATTATGGTTGGAAATGAAAGAAGCGTGTAATTACTTGAAAATGCATTAAACGGTCAAAATCAAACAACAAAATAATTATCATAAAATTGATTTAGAGAAACATATTTGAGAGAAAAGTAAAGAATTGTTTTTAAGTTGACAACTTAGCATATAGTTAGAGTTGGCACAATTGTGATTATGTGGCATATAGAATGCTGATGTGTCATGATCAATGTTCGGGAGTTGTTTTAATATATTATAATAGATAATAGATACTTACTTGTTACATAATAAGATAAATGATTAATATTTTATTTTTGTGTAACTTAAATGACCGCATGATCTATTTTCTTTTTTAAAGAAAACAATGAGAGTGCAAAGGCATAATTATATAAACCAATTATTCGAAATTGGTTAACACAAAAATCAGAACCTATCATGTTCAACACCCTAAATACTATTACAAAAACTGAAAAGGAAATACAAAAACCAGTGGGGACCAAAGCAAAATGAATTGAGTAAAGAGTAAAGAGTCTCACCAAGTAAATGAATCGGTAGCTAACCTATCTTCACAAGCATTGCGGTATCTAATTTGGATGCAGTCTATTATTTCCACTCTTTAACCACATAGGAGATTGATTTCAAACAACACCATCCAACATAGAACATTAGGTACACTATCATGATTTTTATTTATAAAATGCTCTAGAAATTTGAATATTATGATGCATACATAAGAATAGTAAAAATAAAAAAATAAAAAAGCATAACATACAAGTGAATTTCACTTTTGGTCCCTCGTCCCTCAATTGTAACGATCCAACAATTTTAGTCTGCACTATATTTTTTATAGGTCTAAGCTAACTCAGTATAGGTGACATGACTATAATTAAGTTCAATGTGCATATATATGCCACATCACTTTTTTAATTCTTTCATATCTTTAAATAATTTTATTTAATTTAAACGGTGGTTATTATTATTATTATTATTATTATTATTATTTTTATTATTATTATTATTATTATTATAGAAAAATAAAAATTGTTTTAATTTAAACAGTTTCATTAAAATGTTAACCTAATTTATTTCTCTTCTTCATTCGGTGCTTCCCCCACCTCATAAGCTAATATCTTTCTCTTAGCCGAATTTGACACACACTTCCTTTATCATCATTATCAGTCAATAGTTTAATTTTAACCATTTAACAAATAAATAGTCAATAGCAAGTTCTTATCATAATCATCCTCCATTGCCAAAATAAATTAGATGGATTTTCATCCTACAAATCTCACTAATGGGTTCAATTGAAATAAAAACAACAAAACAACACTCCTAACGACTACCACGCGTAATATGGCACGAAGGTCACTCAAGAAAAAGAAGAAGAAGAAATAAGAACGGGGGGAGAAGAGAGAAAAACCTCATAAGCGGAGTGCTTTTGGTGTGTTTTTTCAAGTCAGGAGAGCCCTCTATTTATAGAGGAATTCCGCAACTGGATCAAAGAAATTGGTGGATCCATCAGTGCGCTCCTATTGACCGTTCCAAACCTTGACCTCAGGAAACGTGTGCTCCAAAACCGCTGCCCACCCAAAACGTGCCCCTTTGACTACCTGAACATGCGCTAGGGTTTTGACTTTGAATAATGACCGGGCAACAGCAGTTACGTGGCACCTAGGGTTAGGGTTTTGACCGGGCAAAAAGGGGAAGACTGGATCAGATCATTAGGTAGACTCGGTGGAGGGCAGTTACGTAATTAACGCAACAATCAGAGATAAAACGCAAGCATTCAATTTTAAAAATTAATTAAATAATTTTTTAATTTTCATTAAGAAAATAATTATAATACAAGACCAAGACCAAGACCAAAGCCAAGGCCCAGGCCCAGGCCCAGGCCCAAGCCCGGCCGGGCCAGTCGAGCCGAACAGACGGCGGTGGCGCGCACGCGCGCGTGTTTGTTGGTCAACTTTGCTTGCGTTCTCCCTCCTTCACAAAATTGGGGTACCCCTTGGGGCACACCCCAAGGTACATACCTCCACCTTATATACCCTACTAAAGTGTGGTATCCCTCCTATGTGGGACTTCTCATTTTTTCAATTCACAACCACACTAGCTCATTAATGTCACCATTATTACCAACAATTCTTCCATTAATTTTTCATAATTTCCAACAATCCCCCACTTGAATTTAAAAAAGAGGTTTCAGAAATAGCGTCAAACGTTTCTATAAGATTGTGCATAAACAAATGTGTCGCTTGACTTGAACCTTTGCATAGTAAGTAAGATTCAGATTCAACAAGAGTGACTCGTAGTCTTGAACTCTATCTCTGACATCAAACCCACACACAACCTTTTCATTGCGTGTATTCTCAAAAGCCATTGCATTTAAGGCCATGCACGTATATCCCAGTATAGTGAACGCTCTAGGAATTCTGCCTCGAAATTCCATAGGAAGCGGACCCCACTTCCACATTCACATAGGTGAGTCTATCAAGAGTACTCCTGTAGCTAGGTACTCCACTCCATATAGAGTATAGATCTCATTAAGAGTTTCTATTATCTCATCCTTATATCGCTTCAGGAATCATGCTTCTCTCATGCAAAAAGTAGCATGTTCATCTCATATCACTATGACTTGTTATTACCCATTGAACCTAATTCTTGGAATCTCCAGTCTTTTAGGTCGGGTTACCATCATAAGTGACTCATTGATCTATAGGCAATAGTCCCATCCTTTTGGATTTATTTAGGACTTTCTCTCTAGCTAATCCTTTCGTCAAAGGATCTGCTAAATTATCATCAGTGCGTACATGATCCACTAAAACAGCTCCTTTAGAAAGTAGTTCTCTAATTGTGTTGTGCTTACGACGTATTTGTCGTCTCTTACCGTTGTAATAATGGTTCTCAATTTTTGCAATAGCTGCGGTACTATCGTAGTGGATTAACACAGCTGGTAAAGGTTTTTCCCATAAGGGGACCTCAGCTAGCAATCATCTCAACCAACTTGCTTCTTCACTAGCAGTAGCTAGTTCTATCATTTCAGACTCCATAGTGGACTGAGCCAGTATCGTCTGTTTCTTCAATTTCCAAGATACCACACCACCGACTATACAGAAAATATAGCCACTGGTTGCTTTGGAATCATCTGATAAGGTGTTCCAATCAGCATCACTCTATCCTTGAAGAACAGCAGGAAATCTTCGATAATGTAATCCGAGACTCATGGTCCTTTTAAGGTATCTCATGACTCTTTCGATAGTGTGTCAATGCTCCATACTAGGTCTACTAGTAAACCTGCACAACAATCCCACGACATAGGCAATGTCGGGTCTAGTACAATCAGTGGCATACCTGAGGTTGCCAATGATGCTCGCATATTCAGTTTGTCTAACACTTTCACTAGTGTTCTTGAAAAGTTTCACACTTGGATCATATGGTGTACAAGCAGGTTTACAGTCAAAGTAATTATATTTCTTTAGGATCTTTTCAACATAGTGAGATTGATCCAAAGAAATTCCCTTTTCTAACCTAGTAATAT
This sequence comes from Cicer chorassanicum, assembly GCA_037974735.1. Taxonomy (NCBI): domain Eukaryota; kingdom Viridiplantae; phylum Streptophyta; class Magnoliopsida; order Fabales; family Fabaceae; genus Cicer; species Cicer chorassanicum. Next base: position 32,957,378 of record JBBPBP010009779.1, read on the forward strand.
TTAGTCCAAGGATTACACTCGCTTATCTGAGGTCTTTCATGTCAAAGTTGTTACTCAACAGTGATTTCACATTGTTGGTGGCATGAATGTTTGAACCAAATACGAGTAAGTCGTCTACATAGAGACATATGATAGTGCAAATGCCATTTTCTAATTTGTAATAAATACATTTGTCACTTTCATTCACTTTAAACTCATTCGACAAAATCAAGTTGTCAAATTTTTCATGCCATTGTTTAGGAGCTTGTTTAAGACCATACAGAGACTTATCTAACTTACAGACCTTGTCTTCTTGCCCATGTATCACAAAACCTTCAGGTTGTTCCATATAGATTTCTTCTTCCATGTCACCATTTAAAAAGGCTGTTTTTACATCCATCTGGTGTATCACCAGGTTATGAATAGCCGCAAGTGATATGAGCACCCTGATGGATGTTATTCTAGTGACAGGTGAAAAAGTGTCGAAGAAATCTATATTTTCTCTTTGTCTAAAACCTTTGGCTACAAGGCGTGCCTTGTACTTATCAATCAATAGATCCATCTGGTTTTAGTTTCTTTTTCAAAATCCATTTACAACCTATAGGTTTGCAACCAGGAGGCAAGTCCACTAAGTGCCAAGTCTTGTTAGACTCTAGAGAATCCATTTCATCGTTTATAGCTTCTTGCCATAAATCTGCATCCAAAGATGACAAGGCTTCCTTGAGATTTGCAGGATCCTCTTCTAAATTATAGGCCATATATACAGGTCCATAATCTTTAGCAACTTTCACTCTCTTACTCCTTCGAGTTTCTGTTTCGTCTTGTTTGTTGCTTTCAGAGCTTCTTATCACAGGAGCTTGACTAGGTTCGCCGCCCCCACTATTTCTCGATTTGAAAGGGAATTTATTTTCATAGAAGCCAACATCATTTGATTCTATGATCACTTTAGCATTTAGGTCGTAAAACCTATAAGCTTTACTATTTACCGCATACCCAATGAATACACATTCATAGGTTCTACTAGCGAGTTTAATTTGCTTGGGATCGGGGATTCTAACATAAGCCAGACAACCCCAAGTTCGAAGATAAGACAAGTTGGGTTGTCTTTTCTTCATTATCTCATAGGGAAATGTTTTTTTTTAGATTTAGGGACTCTATTCAAAACATAGCAAACAGTCAAAATAATTTCCCCCCACTAGTGAGAGGCAACACCAGAATTAAGCATTATAGCAACAACAAGTTCAGTAAGAGTTTTATTCTTTCTTTCAGGTTTACCATTCATTTCAGGTGAATATGGTGCAGTAGTTTCATGTATAATTCCTTGGGTATTATAAAACTCATTAAATAAACTAGAATCATACTCTGTTCCTCTATCACTTCGAAATCTCTTAATCTTCTTACTAAATTGATTTTCAATTTCAGTTACAAAGATCTTAAACATGTCAAGTGCTTCACTTTTATTTTTCATAAGATATACAAAAGTATAGTAGGAATAGTCGTCAATAAAAGTAATAAAATAACGTTTTCCATTTCTGGTTAAAGTCCCATCAAGTTCGCATATATCAGAATGTATTAAGTCTAAAGGTTCAGATTCTCTAACTACTGATTAATGTGAACTCTTAGTTATTTTAGCTTGACTACAAAAATCACATTTTTCAAAATCCTTTAAGGACAACTTTGGAATTAAGCCTAAGTTACTTAAATTCGAGATTACACGTTTGTTCATATGACAGAGTCTAGCATGCCAAATATTAAAATCACACAACATGTAAGCAGAAGGAAACATTTTATTGATTCAGCAGTCAATTTAAACATGCCATCAATGGCGTACCCTTTTCCAACAAAAATACTATTTTTAGAAATAGTGTAAAAATTTGCCCCTATAGTCTGAGTAAACCCTGCCTTATTGAGAAGAAAACCAGAAACCAGATTCTTCCTTATTTCTGGAGTGTGCATGACATCCTTCAGAATTAAGGTCTTTCTAGAGGTGAATGTTAGTTCCACATCTCCAATACCAGCAACATTAGTGGTGTGGGAATCTCCCAACAACACTTTCTTATCTTCAACAGTAGTGTATGTTTTAAACATAGCACGATCATAACAGACATGGCGGGAGGCACCAGTGTCTATCCACCATTCATCTGATCTACCAACAAGGTTGATCTCAGTTATCATAGCAACGAATTGCTCTTCTGTCAAGTCTGCCTGATTAGCAGGGCCTGGCTTGTTCCTACACTTGCGTGCAATATGACCCTCTTTTCCACAGTGAAAACAGAGAAAGGGGGTAGGGCCATTTCTAGGAGGTGGTTGCTGCTTTGCAATTGGGGCCTTTGGAGGGTTCCCCTTCTTGTTGCTGTTCTTTGAAGAGCGATTCTGAATCTTTAGTTGTTTGCTGTTTGGCTTCAGAACTGCTCCGATGAATTTCTTTTTCCTTGTTATTTGCCACAAGAAGAACTTCATCTTTCTGGTCTTGCTTACGAGATTCTTCCTCAATTCTAAGGCGAGTTATCAGACTTTCTAAAGAGAATTGTTTTGTTTTATGCCTGAGAGAATTTTTAAAATCTTTCCAAGCAGGGGGCAGTTTGTCAATAATAACAGCAATTTGAAACTGTTCATCAAGGGACATACCTTCAGTGATGATTTCGTGAGCAATTTTCTGGATTTCATGAGACTGAGCTTCCACGGATCTGTCATCTATCATCTGATATTTGAGGTAGCGGCTAACAACATACTTTTTGGCCCTAGCTTCCTCAGTATCATATTTCTTCTTCAGAGCTTCCCAAACCTGTCTAGCAGTATTGCTGTATGAACTGTAGTAATCATACAAATCACCAGCAAGTCCATTCAGAATATAATTCTTACATAAGTAATCATTATGTTCCCATTGGGTTAATTCAACAGCTTTCTTATCCTTTTCTGTTTGTTCAGTATTTTCTGGAACAACAAGAATGTCATCATTCAAAACGTTGGCAAGCTTTTTCGTGGTTAGAAAAAATAACATCTTTTGTTGCCATCGTTTGAAGTGACTTCCTTCAAACCGAAACCGTTTGTTGTAGTCAGAAGCAAAAGAACCTGTTCTAGTAATTTCGTCGATAGACATGGCAGTTCGAAAAATGTCTTAAAATTGTTATTTTTGAATTTCAAAAAAGTTTGAAAAAAACAATTTATGCCACCGAAAAGATTACTGGGTTGAGTCGCGGACTAGGTCGCTCTCTTTAAACGTTTCGAGGCGCTGCCCAAAAGGTGCAAGGCAGACTATCTACTGCACTGTAGAAAACCGTTCGAATTACACCCTCAATATGGCAGTCTAACGACTACCACTCATAATATGGCACGAAGGCCACTCAAGAAAAAGAAGAAGAAGAAGAAGTAAGAACGGGGGGGAGAAGAGAGAAAAGCCTCAGAAGCAAAGTGCTTTTGGTGTGTTTTTTCAAGTGAGGAGAGTCCTCTATTTATAGAGGAATTCCGCAACTAGATCAGAGAAATTGGTGGAACCATCAGTGCGCTCCTGCTGACCGTTCCAAACCTTGACCTCAGGAAACGTGTGCTCCAAAACCGATGCCCACCCAAAACGTGCGCCTTTGACTACCTGAACATGCGCTAGGGTTTTAACTTTGAATAATGACCGGGCAACAGCAGTTACGTGGAACCTAGGGTTAGGGTTTTGACCGGGCAAAAAGGGGAAGACTGGATCAAATCATTAGGTAGACTCGGTGAAGGGCAGTTACGTAATTAACGCAACAATGAGAGATAAAACGCAAGCATTCAATTTTAAAAATGAATTAAATAATTTTTTTAATTTTCTTTAAGAAAATAATAATAATACACCACAAGACCAAGACCAAAGCCAAAGCCAAGGCCCAGGCCCGAGCCCGAGCCGAGTTGGACGGACGGCGGCGGCATGCACGCGCGCGTGTGTGTTGGTCAACTTTGCTTGCGTTCTCCCTCCTTCACAAAATTGGGGTACCCCTTGGGGCACACCCCAAGGTACATACCTCCACCTTATATACCCTACTAAAGTGTGGTATCCCTCCTATGTGGGACTTCTCATTTTTTCAATTCACAACCACACTAGCTCATTAATGTCACCATTATTACCGACAATTCTTCCATTAATTTTTCATCATTTCCAACAATAAAGGTTACAATCTTTCTCAAAAGTTGTTTTCTTTCACCAATTTGTATGAGTTCAAGAGTTGTTTTCTTTCACTAATTGGTATGAGTTTCTCTATAAATAGAGATACTTTAGAGGCAGAAAGTAGAACACAATTTTCATGTTACATGAACTTAATTTCTGTCAAAAATATTTCTAAGTCGTTTCTTCTTTTATCTAGTGCATGAGAGTAAATGAAGGAACTTTATTCTGTAAACTATCATTGATCGATAGGCTTGATGTGAATGTTCAATTCACTTCAAGGATTCCAAAGTACTCTGAAGGGGATTCGCTAGTTAACCCATTTGCATCCAACATATATAGATTGGTGGAGGCGAATCGAACCTAAAGCTTAGTGTGATACACACGCTTTGGAATTTATTTGTGCAACCTTCATCATAATCAATTTCATAATCTTCTTGTTCAAGTTTTGCAGCATACCTCCAACAAAAGATCCAACAATCTTTAGGTTCAATTATCAAATTTATTTATGACTGCAACTTTTAAAAGAGATGGACTTTCTTGATGGTAAAAGGTACACATTTAATTTATATATATATATATATATGATATGTTTGAAGTTCTAAATTCATATGCAGTTCTCCAAAGTAATTATATTTGTTTATGTTAAATTTAACATGTGGTTAGATTGATATGCGTGATTTAGAATATATATTCAAGTATGTGAATTGAATATGGTTTATGCATGAATTTTTCTTGTTTGGATTTTAAATATTAATTAAAGTCTTGGAAATAATCACATATAAAAATTCATGGTTGGGCACTGAAAGTTATTTAGTGTTAATACATTTATATATTAAATTCATGTTTGAAATGTATATATAATATATTTTCCATTTCGGATGCATATATAATAATATGGAGATAGGATGTGGAAAATTAATAATATGCAATTAGAGATAATATGTTTTGATGAAATTTTTGTTTATCTATGGTTGATGTTTTTAGACAAAGAACAAGAATTTATGATTGACCGATGGAAGAAAATTTATTTATAATTTTGGTCTCTTAAATCTTGACAAGTATGTATATGTTTTGTTTATGATGCATACTTAGCATATACTCTTAATTTATTTTGATATGAAAACTAGTGGATATATGAATTATTATAAATATCAAGTGTGTGTTTTAATTATATTGTTACTTCAGGCTACAAGTTTTTATATTTAGAATTGATGATATCATATTACATGGACACAATAGTATGAAAGTAATTGTTTATTCGTTATCTTGAGATTAACAATAATTTGGGTATATATTTGGAATTATTGTAAGTTGACAAATGTTGTTGGAAGAAAGTAATAGAAAATCTTAATGATTTTATTCATTGTTTATTTTCTATTGTGATACTTATTTGGATTTACCATATAACATATTTAAATATGAAACTTGAATTAACAAATAGATGTTTGGACCCACCTTATAATATTTGATTATGAGAAATTTTTATGATCATGTTTTGTTAGTTTGTGGCAATATATATTTAATGCATTCAATGTATTATTATATCTTGAACTTGGATATATTGAAAAGAGAATTAGAATTTTAAATTGATGCTTATTAAATATAGCAAAAGGTAGAATGACTTACAAGTTTGTGTATGTAATAATTGAAATGTTTATTAATTGTATGTGATACAATGTGAAAAGATTAAAGAGAAAAAGTGTCATGGTTTGGTGATAGTTGTTCAACACTATCAAGAATATAAAAGGTAATTGGATGTTCGATGTAAGTCATGACTTGTACCAAACCTGATATAACATATGTTGTTGAAAGACAAGTCGGTATACAAGCAATCCAAGTAAAGAACATTGACATGCTATTAATAAAGTATTAAAATATTAAAGGAACAATTAACTATAATTTAATCTATAGTGGATATTCTTCAGTTTTGGAAGGATATACAGATGTCAGTTAGGTAACTTATGTTGAGGATCATGCTTCCACAAGTGGATGGATCTTCAACCTTGGTGGAGGTGCAGTTTCGTGGGGATCAAAGAAACAAACTTGCATTGCCGACTCCACCATGGCTGCAGAGTTCATTGCCCTAACTGCAAGTAGTAAAGAGGCAGAATGGCTAAGAAATTTGTTGATTGAGATGCTAATTTGGCCAAAGCCAATGGCACCGGTATCCATACATTATGATAGTCAATCCACACTATCCAAAGCATATAGCCAACTATATAATGGAAAATCTAGACATATTGGTCTAAGACATAGCTATGTAAAGGATTTAATTTTAAATTGAGTAATATCCATAGTGTTTGTAAGAGCAGAAAAGAATCTTGCAGATCCTTTGACGAAAGGTCTAACAAAAGACATGTTGTTGAAGACATCCTTAGGTATGTGATACAAGCTCATATCTAAATAATCACCAATGGTGGAAACGATCAACTCACACTTTAGTAGCATGAAGTCTTGAGTTCAATGATGAAAGTACACTATTAGAGTGATTGAAGTACTTGACAATAGATACATCCCAAAGGGTAAAAGTACTTGGACCATAAAATAAAAGTGGTAGGATGAGGTCTCCTCTTATTGGACATATAGCATATATTTGCTGGAATGTATAATTATAGGTACATTTTTTATATAGTCCACCTATATGAGAATGAAGTGGGCCACTTCATAGAGTTCAATGGCTTGACTCTTAAATTCTCATGAAAAGGATATGAGACACAGTGCCTTATTAAATGTTTCATATTTATAATTCGATCAATGATACTGAGATTTCATGTGTGAGTTATGCACACTTGTTCTAATGAATGGTTGGTTCAAAGCTTGTCTACCAGTCTATTCGGGTGTGAGTGAAAACATAATTTACTAAGTAATGGTTCAAATCGTAAGATACCTTTATCTGAAACCATGAGATTTCCAGAATAAAGGACTTAGATATATTTTGAAAATGGTGGGGGATTGTGAGGGGAATTTCCAAAATATATTTGGAATTCTCTAATAGCTATATTAATGTAGCAAAAATTAAATAACTTAATGTATCACTTGGTCAAGTGGTTGCAATGCTTGGGTTTAATTCAAACCAATGCATATGTTAAGTTACCAAAGGTTACAATCTTTCTCAAGAGTAGTTTTCTTTCACCAATTGGTATGAGTTCAAAAGTTGTTTTCTTTCATTAATTGGTATGATTTTCTCTATAAATAGAGATACTTTAAAGGCAGAAAGTAGAACACAATTTTCATGTTACATGAACTAAATTTCTGTCAAAAAAATTTCTGAGTCATTTCTTCTTTTCTCTAGTACACGAGAGTAAATGAAGGAACTTTATTGTGTAAACTATCATTGATCGATAGGCTTGGTGTGAATATGCAATTCACTTCAAGGATTCCAAAGTATCCTGAAAGGGATTCGCTGGTTAACCCGTTTGTATCCAACATATATAGATTGGTGGGGGCGAATCGAACCTAAAGCTTAGTGTGATGCACACGCTTTGGAATTTATTTGTGCAACCTTCATTATCATCAATTTAATAATCTTCTTGTTCAAGATTTGCAGCATACCCCCAACAAAAGATCCAACAATCCATATGATCATATTGAATAAAATCAATACATACTATTAAATGTGTAATTCATAAATGTTAGTTAGAAAAATAGTTATGGAGGTTAAAAGCAATTAAGGAAGTTAAGAAATTAGTTTTAATGCAACTATGCAAACTATTTGATATAAATACTAAGTGTTGGCTCTGTTACTTCAGCACCAAGTAATACAACTTTGATCCTTTCAATTCCTTTCTTCTCAAATCTCAATCCTCTTCTGTTAACAATCACAAATAGAGGTGTTCTAACAAATTGGCATCGAGAGTTGGGTTTAATTCAAGGGAAACACAAGTGATAGAGAGTTTTGATTCATAAAGAATTTTGAAACACAAGTGTGAGTGCAAAAAAGAAAAGAATCATTAATGGATTAGTGAGTTTTCCATCAAACCTGCTAATCCTTGATGGAAAGAACTAGAAAAAATGGTGTGCATCAATGAAATCATTGTTGGGAGCTCAAGAAGTGTATGAAGTGGTACAAGATGAATATGAACAATTGTGCCTGAATCCAATAGAGAGGCAGCAAACCAGTTTCAAGGATTCAAAGAAAAGGGACTGCAAGGCATTGTTTTACATTCAACAGAGTGTTGACTCGAATAATTTTGAAAGGATCTCGAAGGCATCTACATCAAAGGAAGCATGGGACATCTTGGTAAAGTACTATAGGGTGGAGAGAAGACCAAGAAAATAAAACTCTAGATGTTAAGGAGGCAGTATGAGTTGCTGCAGATGGAGGAGGATAAGAGTGTGGCTGATTATTTCAACAGAGTGCAGGAAATCACCAACCAGATGAAAACCATCGGAGAAGTGATGACTGAGGTGGTGATTATTGAAAAAATTCTGAGGACATTAACACAAAGATATAATCACATAGTGGTGGCAATAGAGAAATCAAAGGATCTCGATACAATGAAGTTGGAAGAATTGCAAAGCTCATTCGAAGCTCATGAATTGAGAGTAAAAGAAAGAAGTGTAGAAAACACACAAGTGCAGGCATTGCATGCTCATGTTAGCAAGAAAGTCAATCAAGATGGAGTGAAATACAAGAAAGGAAAGGGAAAATCCAAGTGGTACAAGAAGCAATATCCTAATGAAGGTGCTGGAACCTCAAAGAATCATAATAAAGAAGGTAATAAGAAATTTAACAAGAAATGGATTCAATGCTATAATTGTCAAAATTGGGGGTCACTTTGCTGATGAATGTAGATCAAAGAAGGTGAACAGAAAAGAGGATGAAGCTCAGATGGCACAGACAGATGATTCTGATTCTGATGATATATTGCTGATGGTATCCACAAACTCAGATGATGATTGTCCAAAATTATGGTATCTTGACACAAGTTGCTCCTATCACATGACAAGTCATAAGGAGTGGTTTGTAAGCATTGATGAGAAGGTGAAGAGAGAGATCAAATTTGCAGACAATAGCACAGTGACTACTGAAGGAGTTGGCAAGATACTGATTCAGAGAAGAGATGGCCAACAATCTTTCATATGTGATGTGTTGTGTGAGCCAAACATGAAAAATGAAGATGTTTGATAGTTCGAAGATGCTTATCTTGAAGGCACTACTCTCCCAGAACAGAAACTTCAAAATTGAAATTCAAATTAGTGAAAACTAGTGCTTCGCTGTTGAAGTCATAAGTGAAAACTAGCTATGGCAACAAAGGTTTGGTCACTTGAATTTTAAGAGTCTTCAAATGCTGCAGGGTCGGGACATGGTGCTAGGAATTCCTGAAATTTAGATACCAAAGGAGATATGTGAGGAATGCTGTTAGGCCAAGAACACAAGAATTCATTCAAATTAGAATTTCCAACTAGATCTTCAAGGATGATGGAGGTAATCTTTCCTAATGCTTGTGGTCCATTTGAAGAAATGTCAATAGGAGGAAAAAAATTACTTTGTATCATTCATTGATGATTTCAAAAGAAAAATTTGGATATATCTAATTAAAAGGAAAATTGAAGTGCTTGATGTGTTTAAAAGATTCAAGGTGATGGCAGAAAAACAAAGTGGTTGTGATATGAAAGTAATCAAGACAGATGGAGGAGGTGAATACAATTCTCATGAGTTTCATGAGTTTTGTGAAAAAGAAAGAATGATACAAGAAGTGACTACAACCTACACACCACGGCACAATGGAGTTGTAGAAAGAAGAAACAGATCATCTTGAACATGGCTAAAAGCATGCTAAAGGATAAGAAAATGCCTCACAAGTTTTGGGGAGAAGCAATATCAACTGCAGTATACACATTGAATAAGTATCCAACCAAAAGACTTGGCACTAAGACACCTGAAGAGGTCTAGTCTTGGAGGAGGCCAAATATGAGCCATCTAAGAATTTTGGCTCACTATGTTTCAGACATGTGCCTACCCAAAATAGAAGAAAACTATATGATATGGCTGAGCAGATGGTGCTGCTGAGATATGACTCAATTAGGGCTTATAAGCTCTATGATCCAAACAAAGAAAATGTAGTGATAAGAAGAGGCATGCTGATAGATGAATCTAAAAGGTGGGACTAAAAGATAGGTGCCACTACCAGTTCAAGCGGTGCAGCCAGCTTAAGCAGTGCAGCCAATTCAAGCAGTGCAGTAGTAATTGAACTGGATGATGATCAGGCAACAGGACCAACAGCATAACCATCTCCAGAACCAGTGAGAAGATCTGGAAGAGCCAGACAACCTTCTGTGAGATTAAATCAATTTGAGGTAGCATCTGATTCAGCAATCAATGCAGATGGAGAGATGATACATTTTGCATTGTTAGCTGAATGATAGCCAATCAATGATGATGAGGCCCTAATTGATCCAAACTGGAGACTAGCAATGGAAGAAAAGCTTAATGTCATAGAAAGAAACTCTACACACCATAAAAAGAGATTAGCATTGTTAGCTGATGACTTTACCAATGCACAAAAGACCAATAGATGTGAAATAGGTCTATAAAATTAAGATGAAGCCTAATGGTGAGATTGCTAAGTACAAAGCCATACTTGTAGCAAAATGATTCCTACAAATACCTGGACTGGATTATGATGAAGTATATGTACCAATGGCCATAATTGAAACTGTAAGGCTTGTAGTGTCACTAGCCAATCACAAAGGCTGGTCTATGCATCAGCTAGATGTGAAGTCAACATTTCTCAATCGACTATTAGAAAAAGAAGTCTATGTAAGACATCCACCAGGATATGAGATATAAGGCAAATAAGACAGTGTGTACAGACTTAGAAAAACCTTATATGGCCTAAAGCAAGCTCCTAGGGTCTGGAACAAGAGAATTGATAAATTCCTCATGGAACAACAGTTTGAAAAGTGTGTAGATAAGCATGGAGTCTATGTCAAAAGAGCACCAGCACTGCTTACACTACTGATATGTCACTATGTTGATGATTTGTTGGTAATAATCTGTGATGACACATAAATAGACCAGTTCAAGGTCAAAATGAAAGAAGAATTTGAAATGACAGATTTGGGAATATTGTCCTATTTCCTTGGAATTGAATTTGTCACAACAAAGAATGGAATTCATGCACCAAACGAAGTATGCCACTGATTTATTGAAGAGGTTTAACATGCAAGACTGCAATGACACAAGCACTTCTTCAGAAGTAGGGATTGTACTATCAAAAGAAGGAGATTTAGAGGTAGTTGATTCCACAAATTTCAAACAAATGGTAGGATCATTGAGGTATTTGTGTAATACAAGGTCTGACATAGCCTATAGCGTTGGATCAATTAGTAGATACATGGAGAAACCTTGAGCACCTCACTACTTGGCAGCAAAGAAGATATTGAAATATATCAAAGAAACTAGCGAATTTGGCCTGCTATATCCTAGAAGTTCAAATGAAAGTGAAGCTAAGTTGATTGGAAACACTTATGTAGATTGGTGTGGAGACAAGGATGATAGGAAGAGCACCATAGAATATGTATTCATGATGAATAACACTCCAATTTCATGGTGTTCAAAGAATCAAAGTATAGTTGCTTTATCTACATGTGAAGCTGAATATGTGGCTGCATCAATGGGAGCATGTCAACCTCTATGGCTGGCAGAATTGATGGTTGAAATGGGACTAAGGAATGAAGAATCAATGAAGATGATGATTGACAACAAATCTGCAACAAACCTAGCCAAGCATCAAATTGCTCATGAAAGAAGCAAGCACATTGAAACAAGATTTCACTTCCTAAGAGACCATGTAATGAAAGACAAACTAAAGTTGGAGCATTGCAAAACAAATGATCAGATGACAGACATCCTCACCAAGCCATTAAATAGGGTGAAGTTTCAAGAAATGACGAGCAAGTTTGGAGTAACATTCTTAGAACATTTTTTGAATTAGGAAGAGTAGTAAATGTGTAATTCATAAATGTTAGTTAGAGGAAGTTAGAAAAACAGTTATGGAGGTTAGAAGCAGTTAAGGAAGTTAAGAAATTAGTTTTAATGCAACTATGCAAACTGTTTGAAATAAATACTAAGTGTTGGCTATATTACTTGATCCTTTCAATTACTTTCTTCTCAATTCTCAATCCTCTTATCTTAACAATCACAAATAGAGGTGTTCTAACACATACGTGTACATACATGAACCCGTGAACAAATTTAACACATTAACAACAAAAACATAGATGACTTCGTTGCACCAACACATGAACTTGAAATATATTGAACACCGCCTATTCTAAACTACATATAGACATGAACACATGAGCTACCAAAATTTTAAGATCTACACATTTAACGCACGCATGTTGATTTTGTTTTCTTCGAAGTCCACACCATAAAAACCTTTTTTTTCTTTATTTGAACAATAGTCATGATTTAAGAAAAATGAACACATGCGTAAACAACGAGAGATGTACATGACATTTTTCTAACAAAGTAGTTTATAATAGATATATCTGAGCGGCAAAAAAATGAGTAAAAGAAAACAAGAGAGTAAAATTTATAGAGAAACAACGATGCCTAAGCAACAACGAGAAATAAACGTAAAGTGATGAGATGAGAGAGAAGATAGACCAACAACGAAAGAGACCGGGATATCCTCTCTTAAGAGTGCATCTAAAGTGTTGTTTACAATAGAAAATCTATAGAAAAATAAGTTTCACGAGTTTTTACAACTTATCCATAACATCTTTTCAATTGGTTTTGTATATAAAAACTAGTTTAGAAACACATATTTAAGCATATTTTTTAAAATAACGAACTTCAAATGTAGATTTTTTAAATTAATTTTTTATAGCGGACTTAAAATGTAAAGATTTTTATCTTAATTGCAAATTGTTACCGAATGTATTTATAATTGAAATCTATTTTTTGTAACCAAATTAAAAGGGAGTATTTTAATCTGAATATTGCACTTGTGCGAAAGAGTTTTTCTTTGATTTTTTTTTTATAAAAATAAGAGTTAGATATATTTTAGTTCCTATAAAATTTCATCTTTTCAGTTTTAGTCTTTATAAAAAAAATATATAATTTTTAATCTCTACAAAATTATCCAGTAAATAGTTTAACCCCTTTCCCATAACTTTTTGCAAGCATTTTAGAATATTATAAAATGTTCTTCTAAAAAAATTTAGATAAATTAAATATAAATTTTTTAAATTTAAAAGTCTCTAGTTGATAGTAACAAAAATATTGAACCAACAATCAAGTTTTGACTTCATTTTTTATGGAAATTTTTTTTATAATATTATAAACATGTGTATAATAATATCATTCAAAAATATAATAAGTTGAGATTTCAATAGAGACTAAAAATGTATATATAATAATTTTATAGAAACTAAAAATTATATTTTTATTTTATAAACACTAAAATTGAATCTGAGATTTTATAGAGAGTAAAAACACGTTTAATTATAAAAATAATTACTATTTTTAAACTTTATTTACTTTTACTTTGAAGGAGTTTCAAGGTACCAAGATACTCCAAATGTCACCTTAGTTAGGTTACAAGTCTTAGTGACACATGGCTAGCAATCCATGTTTGTGCTTCCACCGTTGGCTATAAATCAAGCTACACATAACACCAAGCCATGCAACTAAGTTATCATTCATCACACTTCTCTATAGCCAAAAAATGGCCACTTATGCAACCGCTTTGTTCCTCTTACTTTCTTTGGTAACTACAACCACCACCTTTTGCCTCCAAGAAATGGAGGTACTCCAAATGGCCCAAACACAAGTTTCACAAGCCATGAATTGGGTTGATAACTCTATGAGATTGCATGGCTTAGAAAGCATGATCATCTCATCAAATATATCAAGTGTTTTGGCTCTAAGAGATTGTGCTAAACTCTATGAAGAGAGTGAGTTTAGGCTCTCTCACATGGTGTCTGAAAATAGTAGTTACACTAATGATGATGCTCTTACATGGGTAAGTGCGGTGATGACAAATCATAGGACTTGTTTGGATGGATTGAAGGAAAAGGGGTATTTCCAGGGTCACCAATTTTTTTTGGGTAGAAACTTGACAAGGTTGCTTGGCCAAGCACTTGTTTTGTATTCGAAAAACAAAGTCGAAGGTAAAGGTAATAGTATGTTATTTTGACTTATATATGGTAGACTTTGTTTACTTATTTATTTATTTTATTGTGGTCCAAAACAATATAGCACTTATTGTTCTCTTTTACCTTTCCTATACTTTTAATGAAGTTTTTTTAATTTTATCCGTAAAAGATGGGGTGCCTTGTCTTTCTTTACACTCTCAAAACTCTTTTTTTTTTCAAACAACTTTTGATTTATTGGTAGAAAATTTTCATATGCATAGTAATTGGTGTATATATAAACTTTGATCATTAACTAATATCATCTGCGTTCTGCCAGTGAATTTAATGCTCTACATAAATGAGAGGAGTTGACACTCTCCATAGTGTGTTTAAAAACAACATATTTCTTCTAGTAAAGCATAATACTTTTTTAAAATTTTGCTTTTTGAAAATGTTGAAATCTAGAAAATTAAAACACTGCATTTCTTTTAAAAATATAGAAAAATAGAGAAAATCTATATACAAATGAGAGAAGGGTGTTGTAATCCACGAAATCCACCATTAAACATGTTTTTATAAACACAATATTTAGGTGCATTTTGTGTGTGTCATAATCGCATAATTTTTGAGGATTTGGAAGTCGAGTGCGATGTATTAGTTGGCCATATTAAGCGTAGCTCTTAGTGTGTTGGTTTGTTTGGAGGAAAGGTCGAAGGAGGGAATGTTGATATTACGATTGATTGTCAAATCCAATTTCAATTTGTTGTCTTTTAAATGTTGTTTGATAATGTAATGGCGTCTAATTATGTAGAGTACCCATGTCCTCTTTTTAATGAAATTTTTCCTTATAAACGGAAATTGCATTTTTTTTTTGTCAAATAAAAATATTTAGGTACATTTTTAAAAAAAAAGTAACAAAATTGGTTGAAATACAAAAATATTTTTTACAACAAAAATTTGAAAAAAAGGATATCACAGTTGTAATACACTTCATATTAAAATTTATATTTTCTTCTGATAAAAAGTTTTTATCTAAATTTGTAAGTTATTTTTTCACACACATATAATATACATGTTTGTCTTGTAACATGTACAAGCTAGTTTCTATACTTATATTAATAAATTTTACCATTAAATCAAATCAAATATGGGAAATTTAGTAATTCAATAGAAAAAAAAGTAAGTTTGTGCATAGTACACTATTATTTTACTTATGTACTTTGATAATATTTACAAAATTTTCCAATTATCT
>JBBPBP010009779.1:32983220-33020653 GCA_037974735.1 Cicer chorassanicum
TGATAAGTTATAAGCTTTAAGCTTATAAATGAGTGTTAACAAACATATCTCATAGTTTATAAGATATAAGCAGCTTATGAGCTTTGCGAAACAAATTATATCAACATCCATGTAAAGCTCTCTGAAAAAAAATTGAACAATGATATATGGAAATTGTAATTAATCTAATTAGATAAGGTTAAATTTTTGGATGATCAGATTTATAATTTTTAAATTATTAGTAAGTTTAATTAGTTAAGATTAAAATGATGGATTATCGAAATTAGAATTTCTAAGTTATAAAGAGTTTAATTAGTTAAGATTAAACTCTTAAATCATCAAAAATATAATATTGAAGTCATTGTTAACTTAATTAGTTAATATTTAATTGTTGGATCATCCAAATTAAAATTTTCAAGCTATAGTTAGTCTGATTAATTAAAATTGAATCGTTGAATCAACCAAATTATAATTTCAAAGTCACTGTATGCTAGTTAGGTTAGATTGAAATGTTGGATGGGAGGGTCAAAAACTATAATTTCAAAGTTGTTGTTAGTCTAATAGTTTAGATTAAACCGCTGGATCATCAAAATTATAATTTCTAAGCCATAGGTGGTCTAGTTATATTAGATTGAACTGTTAGATCGCCAATATTTGAATTTCTTAATCATAGTTAATCTAATTGATTAAGATTAAACAGTTGAATAATTGAAATTAGAATTTCTAAGCCATGCTTCATCTAGTTAATTAGGTTAGATTGAACTGTTGGATCTTTAGAATTAGAATTTGCAAGTCATAGTAAGTCTAATTAGTTAATATTGAATTGTTGAATCATCAAAATAATCATTTTTAAGTTATAATTAGTCTAGTTAGTTAAGATTGAACTGTTAAATTATCGAAATTATAATTTCTAAGCTATAGTTAGTCTAATTACTTAAGATTGAACAAATGGATCGCCAATATTCAAATTTCTAAGTCACTGTTTGCTAGTTAGGTTAGATTGAAAAGTTGGAGGATTAAAACTATAATTTCAAAGTCATTGTTAGTCTAATTAATTTTGATTAAATTGTTGAACCATCAAAATTATAATTTCTAAGCCATGGGTGGTCTAGTTATATTAGATTGAACGTTGGATCACCAATATTCGAATTTCTAAGTCATAGTTAATCTAATTGGTTAAGATTAAATCGTTGGGTCATTGAAATTAGAATTTATAAGTCATAGTTAATCTAATTGGTTAAGATTGTTATAAGTAGTTAGACTATTATGTTTGTTAGTGATCATTTTCCCTTCTTATCGTAAGTGTACATCGAACCTATAAATAAAGATTTCATCCCTTATGAAATCATCTTTTATCAAATTTAGAAATTGAGTGGTGTAAAGTCTTTGTCATATGAAACCATGTTATTCTTAATGAATTAAACCAAATCGCCCATAATGTGAAAGTCCTTGTTATCTGATTCTTTGGATAGAATTTTAGGAGGTAGAATTTGTTCCCAATTGATCTTTTTAATATAACACTCGTCATTTTCTGCTTATTTGACCAAAAAATCTCCATATTCAATTAGTGCGACAAAGTCATCAAAACAAGTTTCATTCCTATGTCCTTGTCCGCACAAGTCACACCTAAGAGGAGGGATCTGAGGGATCTGAGGGTGATGTTTTAAAAATGTATCTCTCAAGATTTATCCCTCAATCATGCGACATATACCAGATATAAGACAAATATCACACTCTTCAAATAATTGTAGTAGAATTTCATCATTATAATCTTCCATGCTCTACAGCGAATAGTTATCTCAAACAAATAAGAGACAAACCACTAGCACATGACATTAGCAAGCTCAACAAATAAAAATAGAAAATAAAAGAAAAACAATTTATTTTTTCAAAATTAAAAATTTAATAAAAGCAAAAATTTTATGGCAGAGCGACAAATTTCAATTAAGTAAATAAATTAAATTCAATAGTGATATGGAAATCCCCGGCAACAGCGCCAAAAACTTGATAGCGTATCCGCAAGTGTACTGAATCGTTGCAAGTAAAAATAAAACGGTAGTAACGAGTGTCAAACTCAAGGATTGCGTTTTACTATTGAATTATATTTGATTACTAAAATTGAACAAAAATATTTTGAATTGATTGAAATAATATTTATAACTAACAACAATAATAAAATTGATCCTTTATAATAAGAAAAATGTCAGGGATGAGTTTCACTTTGAATCCAACCTTGGTGTCTAATTTGATCCTAATTACTGAATTTCTTTATTGAATTATTACCCAATTCTCTTTATTATTCTTGCCCTAATGTCTTAGTGACAGAACCTTTAATTCCAAAGTAACCCCTAATTCCTTAGTGGATTTAAGATTAGAATTAATCTTTACCATACAAGAATTCTCTTGTTAAACTATTGCCTTTGCAACTAATTTAATTGGTTTCATGACCTGCATCTATTCCTAGACTACAAATTCATGAATTTCTCATCTTAAGCATTCGTAAAGTCCATTTCCGTTTCAAAATACGAATCGTAGAAAATTTTAATGTTGATCAAGCAATAAAAAGCATTAAGCGCATATGAGAAAAATAATTCAATAAACTCAACTTATTTGCTAGGGCACAAGTCTCCCAACTTCACAATAGTAAAAAATATCCCTAAAAAGATATAAAAACGAGTTTTAAGGTGCTCAGCTGCGCGTCGCGTGCTTCATGCGTGCAACGGCAGGTCTTCAGCGCTGAAATACGCTTCAGGCGCGCTTCGAGCCCGCTTCAAGCGCACAACATCTTCTGCCTGACCTTTAGTGCATTTTACTCCTCTTTTGAGTTCGAATTTGGTTTTAATGTCTTCATGAAAGTTGTAGCTATGGAGCGTAGCTTTCATTTTCAATTGGTTTGACTCCAATTGGACATCTAAAACTCCAGATATGGCTGAAATACTCTACATAGGTCATGTTGATTTGTCACCAAAATTCAGCACTGCACTAAAACAAAGAAACAACGCAAAACTACGAAAAATATCTACTTAATCAAGGAAATAAGAACATAAATATTTCATTAAATAAAATAACTAAAATAAACAAAATATATCAAATAACTCCTTAAATTAACTAATGAATAAAAGATAAATAAGACCAAAAACAATGAAAACTATGCATATGATGAAGAGTCATCAGAGATTCTCTCATATTATTTCTTATCCTTTTTTTTTTCTCTAAATATTAGTGTCCTTCCACTAAATCATTGTAATCAAATTATTGAGTTCCTAACAATTGGTCCGACCAATCGGATCTCGAGGGAATGCTAGCACTCATGGAAATGGAGGATTGGTGGACCAAGAAGGTGGAGCAGCTCAATTTTTCAGGGAGTGATCATGTTGGGTGGGTTGCAAGGGCTGAAAGGTTCTTTTTGGAGCATGAAATTCATGGATTTGATAGAAAACCCAAATCCAATTTGGGAATTATTTTCCACATGTTTGATCCGTAGATTTGGAAGGCAAAACAATGGTCGTAAGGCAGAGGAAGACAAAACCCACAAACAAATTCTTGGCGAAATTGTAAAACAAGAAAAAAAGGTAAATGCGAGGATGACGAAACCAGTTCTTGGTCTCGAAAGATTTTGATTAGCAGTTTGTCTTTGTCGAAACTAGTTCTTGGTCTCGAAAGATTTTGATTAGCAATGTGTCTTTGTCGAAACCAGTTCTTGGTCTGGAAAGATTTTGATTAACATGTATGTCGGCAAATGAAATCCAAACACCTCTGCCAGAATCGTCAGTCGTCGTTCAGCTTGTGGAGAGCTTTGGCCACACTACATTGCTATAGTTAGTCGAGCCACCACCCCCGTCGGAACCGCTAGATGTCAATCACTTTGAGGTGGCGAAGAAGGAGAAATGGGTCAGCAAACATTACAAACTTATGCAAGAATTGAAGACAAACGTGGAACCAAGAACCATAGCAGCAAAAGTAGTGAATTTGATGTGTTAGGCAAATGGGTTGCTGCTGGAGAACCAAGAACCAGAATTGGGGACAATAATGAAAACAAGAAAGGAACCTGGGTTGTCACATCCTTGCAGAGAGTTTCTTCCCAAAAAGATCCTTGTGACTATGGCCATGAAGATGAAAATGGTAACAATGGAGAGTCACAAAGAAAGGGGAGAAGAAAGAATGTTTATTGTCGCACAAAAAGCAATGGTAGAGAATAAAGGAAGCAACTACCAAATCCAGAACAGACGCACTATTTAATGGTCTTTGAAGATACCTACTAGCCTTATGCCGTTGTTGAAGTTGTCAGATTGGGTATTGCATACAGAAACGAACGAGATCGCAATCATAGGAAAATCAGCCACGTAGGATTTGTCGTTGAAGGGTTATGCGTTGTATATGGCTCCCCCACCACAAGAGCCGTCAAATATCGATTCATGGGTTGTGGCTTTGCTGCTGCTGCCTCCATCGAAATTGCTAGAACAAGGCAAATCCCAAATTTGGTCCAAACAAGAAACCGATATGAAGTCAATGGAGAAAACAATGGTATGGATGAAAACAAATCTGGAATAGGTCACATAAAAACACATCAAAATTCCTAACATAGAGCAAATCAAGAACTTGCTTTTGGAAATCCAAAATGGCGGTAAAATTCAAGAAACAAAAGCATCTTCATTCATTGAGGACAACATTAAGACCAACTACATATGGGGAGACGACAAAGAAGACAAAGACACAATACCATGTTCTTGGATCAAGAAGGTGGAGACACTAGAGAAGAAACAAGGAATGGGAAACTATCACATTATTAGCGATATGAGGAAGATTGATGAGAACATTATGATAATGGGTCTTTTTCATAATTGGAAGGGGCAGAATCGCAACTCCTTCATGGTACGCTTAAGAAATCTGATTCTATCGCCACCATCAAAGCAACCAGACTTAGTAGAAGATATTGGGTCCACAGAGAAATTCATATTAGCCAATATGAAGAACCAAGATCCTGCACAACTTCAAATTTCAAGTAGGGTAGCTACAAAAGATGAGTTATTAACTAAACATTGGCTGACATACATGTTGCCCCAACGTCCACCCTCAGAACCACCAGACATGGGTGGTAATATGGGGAGGGTAAAACATTTTATGAGCAAGAAAAAATGGGGTTGAGTCGTCTTAGTAGGTGTTGCATGTAAGAAGAAGCAAAAGGCGGGGTCAATCACTAAATTTTTGGGATTGAGCGCCACTATGTAACCTTAATGAAGCTAAAAGTGTGCAAGTCCAACACAATAAAGGTGGCTTTATTCCTGTCTAATGTGGGACATATACAATTGTGCAGAATAATTAACAAGTTAATCTAGGGGTTGCAGCAAATGAGATTGTAGTGAAGGAGCCTTTCTCCTACAATTGTGGGATCCAAGTGGCAACAATGAAAATGAGAGTAATAATTCTTTTGGTGGGATACAACTCCTTTGGCGGGATAGACGTGTCAATAATCTATGTAAGAGCATGTTGCAGGAAGGTGATAGCACCTCAATTTTAATGAGTGTGTGGAAGGGAAAAGGGAAGCCTTTGCATATTAACAAATATAACACCTACAAGAATATAATACATGTCAACCTTGAGGACAAGGTTGTTTTGAAGAGGGGTGTATTGTTAGGACTTAAATAAAGGAGAATTAGTTAGTAGAAGTACTTAATTTGTTGAGGTTTTATAAGTAGTTAGACTATTATATTTGTTAGTGATCATTTTCCCTTCTTATCTTAAGTGTACATGGAACTTGGTCATCGCTGCACATAGCGTAGTTTGCGTGTAATTCTGCTAATAGAAAATGTGGAAATCAATGAAGAGGGGGAGTCGGTACATGTTGAGATGGAAGAGGACTCTGAAGAAGAGGAAGAATTAAAGGAGGGACCATAATGAAAAGTTATGGACCTGTCTAGATGTTCTATAGAGGGTATGACACAACCTCACACTATGAAGTTGCAAGGGGTAGTTTAAGGTACGATGGTGTAGATATTGATAGAAAGCGGTGCAAGTCAGAACTTTATATCAACTAAATTGGTGAAAGGTTTGGGATTGTTCGTTGAACCGACGGTAGCATACACCGTCACATTGGGCGATGGACAAGGAAAGGATACCCAAGGATGTTGCAAAGGAATTCAGATTCAGATGGGAAGCTACACGACTATTGAAGATTTCTTTTGTTTGAATTATGAGAAGTGGATTTAATATTGGGTGTGGCTTGGTTGGCAACCTTGGGTGAGGTCAAGGTAAATTGGAGAACCCTCACTATGAAATTTATGATACAATAAGCTGCGGTAGAAATTAAGGGTGATCTTACATTATCCATGGCGCTGGTTTCACCTCAAGCCCTCATGAAAATGATCGAAACTGAAGCAGTTTCATTATTGTGGGGTTTGGAAACAAAAGAGAAATGTCATGAGGTTAAAGTGCAACTTCCAAAATCACATATGAAAGAGTTACAATAGATTTTGGATGAGTTTCAGGGTGTTTGTGCTGAACCTACAGGGCTTCCCCCTAACGGTGACGCATATCAAAAAATACCCATTAGAACGAATGTTGATCCAGTTAATGTTAGGCCTTACCGGTACCCTCATTTACAGAAGAACGAGATCAAAAAGCAGGTTGGTGATATGATTAAGTCTGGAATAATCACACCAAGTAACAATCCTTACTCAAGCCCTATTATCTTGGTTAAAAAGAGAGACGACAATTGGAGATTTTGTATAGATTATCGCGCTTTAAACAAGGCTAGTGTGCCAGATAAATTTCCCATTCTAGTTATAGAAGAGCTGTTGGATGAATTGAATGGGGCAAGATTTTTTTCAAAAATAGATTTGAGGTTGGGATATCATCAAATAAGGATGCACAAATCAGAAGTCCACAAAACAGCCTTTCGAACCCACCAAGGTCACTATGAATTTTTAGTGATGCCGTTTGGTTTAACAAACGCTGTAACATCCCACTTTTTGGGACATTATCTCAAAATACTATTTTAAAATGTATTCCATTTTTTTTCATGAAAACATTTTAATTCTCCTTAAAGCAAAATACATAATCACACGTATAAATTTAAACAACCAATCGATAATTAATTAGAAACCCTCAAGTTTTATGATTCAAAAATGTCATACTAAAATAGAAAAATAATAAATGGTATAAACTAGAGGCTAACAGAAATAAAGTCCTTAAAGTTGACCACCATTACCATCTTAGAAATAAAAAGAAATGCTATATATATTCATCTCAAAACTCCTCCAGGTGCGAAAGCAACTTGGGAATGTCACCTATCAAATGTAAGAGTCGTCTCCAAATAACAAACACGAAGCAAATAGACATGCATATATAGTTATTATAGAAAAATATAACGAAATCATATAGTTCATTTAACAATTAAAATCAAGCAAAATGCACAAATCATATTTGTTAGACTATATGTCAATGCCTGATTCCGGAAATATCACCACCCCATAGAGCAAAGAGCCCCACCATTGGACAATGTCCCACTGTTGGACGAATGCTCTTTAGAGTTTCATGTTCAGTACCCCATCGTTGAGTATTTTTCTGAATCACATTTTCAAGGAATTGCTGTCACGTACTCGCGACCAGGTTTAGGCTACCAATGCATGCATGAGTGTCATCACCTTAGTTAGTAACAAAATAGATCACTCAACCAGAGCGTCCAAAATCATTCAACTTTGTCATAAACCAACCTAGTTTAGACACAAAGTCATTACCTTGAATAACCACCCGATACCAATCAAAATACGCAAATTGCTTAATCTCATAATATCAATCATAGACATGTAATTCATATAACGCATATTTTGAAGATAATACACAAACATAACCAATACATACATCATAGTACATTTATATCACATATAATTCAAGTAGGAAAGCGAATGGAGTGATGCCCTTACCGTTACCAAAGTTGTTTCTAGAATTATGTGCCACAAACTCTTGTTCAACTCGGTTCACACCTTCAGATAAGTAATAATTAACTCAGTATTTAATTGTCTTTCAACTACTAACTCCTACTCAAATAAAGTTTGGGTTTAGCTTAAGATTTAAACAAATTCTCTTAAAACAACCAAATTATTATTATTATTATTATTATTATTATTATTATTATTATTATTATTATTATTATTATTATTATTATTATTATTATTATTATTTTATAAATCAACACAACATAAAATTTTACCCAAATAAAAATCAAATCTTTAAGTTTAATTTATTGGCTCATACTAAATCTGTATTTTAACCATTTTAATAACAACAACTCTAATTCCTTGAACGGATTAGATTGTAAAACTACTAATCTAGAATCAATTAATTTATTATAATATATTAAAATAGATTCCCAAACCATTGATTTGACACCTAATCACACTTTATGCCACATAACTCTTTTTGTGTCACCTCACTTATTTGCTTAGTTGTCATAGCTAGAATCTCTTCTCTTTCTATTCTTCATATAATACACAATTTCATTTCATCTATTACATTTCATTTCATAAAAAAAAAATCAACAATAAACAAACATTAATAATAGCTCATAATGCAATAAACGTTTCTCTATTATCTATTTATCATTTATTAAATATGAGTTTATTTTGTAACCATTTTCAATGTAAGTCCAAATATCTATTCTTTTTTTCTTGGTCGAACCAAGATTCAAGAAGACATGATACCACAACCTCGAGACATGCTTTTGTGGTATTTGATGAAATGCAACTGATGTTAATATTCATTTGAGTAAACAACTTTGGTATATTTTTCTCCTAGAAATGTGTGTTCTATTTTATGCCTAATATTTAGTTACATAATTTTTATGTTATGTTTCATTTACAATATCAATAATAATAAAAAATCTAATTTATTTAATTTATGTCAATGCGAATTATTGATGTTCCATTCAACAAACAGTACGTTTTGTCTCATTTCAGTACTTCTGATTAGGTTATTTCCTTTTCTTTTTTTTAAACCATAAGGTCTTGATAGTTCCTAATTTCCATCATTCAAATTAGATCCATTGTTACAATGCATATTTTTTTTAGCGCAATAAATTAACTAGACAATGGTTGAAATTTACACAATTCTTGGAAAATTAAAGAACTCACAGTAATTAAGGAACAATAATAACAACACATTTGTCTACATGATAATTTGAAACCTCTAATCCATATTTTTAACTTTACATTCTCCAAATCAAATTTCAATATTTCCTTCTGTGTTATAATTGTATCATGAGTGACAATATATTTGTTGCTTTTGGCTCATTTAACTCAATAAAAAAGACCCGACACAAGAGGCATGTGAGTTGGAGATGAACATATAGAGGCTACAAATTAGGTTTTAACCAAATGTTTTAGATTTTTCACAAATTTGTAAATTGTTATTTTATTATGACAACTCAAGTTTACAAGGAAACAATTATTTCCTCCATCTCATTTTAAATGCCTCATTTGTCATTTCTTTTTGTCTCAAATTATTTGTCACTTTACAATTCAAACACAACATTAATTACTTTTTTCCACTAATACTTTTATTTATTATATTTCAATTCATCAAATTTTTCAGCTAATTGCAATTAATAAAAACATTTGAGTAAATAAAACTTTTTATCATTGAAATAAAATCAACTAATCATTTTCTAAAGTATTGTACACACTTCAAATGTGATATTTAAAATGAGACAGAGGAAACACTTATCTTGAAGAGTGATGTTGATTTTCACACTAATACAATAAAAACAAAGTTTCTATCAGGTTCCAGAATTATTCTATTATAAATGGACAAATTTTCATAATTGAATTTAATTAATGTCTTTTTTAAGTTGCACTTATGTTATACATTTATTTTAGTTCAAACTTTTTCCTTTAAGATAGACTATTATCGTAGAAAGAAAAGTAATTACTACTATTAATTCAAATCATTCAATCATTTTTTTAATTTCTTTAGTTTCCTTGTGAATTTTATATATGCTAATGTCACTTTTAATATTTTTTCAAGTTATTCTTTTGTGACGTGACTATCACTTTATTGTCCATTTCCTTCTCTATAATTCATACATCTAATTAACTATTATTATTTTGAGATGATATTTACAAATAAAACTGTGTAAAATAAAATTGTAAATAGTGTTTGATTTGATATCTAAGTCATTGCATTTATGCTACTAAGATATAAGGTTTGTTTAATAAGAGTGTTAGTTCAGAAGAAAAACGAAAAATGAGACTTATAAATGATTAATTATGAAGGAGACTTATAAATTATATATATCATATAATTTCTAATGCTTACTAATTTTTTGAAAATAAATCTCAAGACATCCCCGCAACGCGCGAGTTGAAATCTTGTTATTTTAAAACCAAACATTAACATCTTAGAAATATAAAGAAACCTTTCAAATAGTAAGACTTTCCTAACATCTATTTATTGATTTCAACAACTCCAACTCATAAAACAATTCAATGGAACAAGTTTTCAAAAAGGGTCAAAATAACGTAGAGGAATAAAACAATCAATTTAACCGTAACAATGTACTTCCTTTTGTCTTACTGCCTGATACATATTTGAATATTTTTTTCTAAAAAAATTAAATCATATCACATACATGCATTTAAATGAGTAACTAAAAACAAAACAATAATACCACATAACAAATTCAGTAAAAGAGCAATATAATTCTAGACAAAAAGTCTAATCTTGATACTACCAATTTTTCTTTATTAATTTATATTTCAAAAAAATTATTTAAAATTAACATAGATCTTTAAAATCATATATTAAAATTTTATTAGTTGGAGAATACACTACACATGTAGCTAAATAAAACAAGCAAAATTTAGAGTCTTACAAACGCCCCAACCACCTTTCAATGCGCCATGAACGATACTCTTCAGCCGTATCTCCGAAAGTTTGTATTAGTTTTCTTTGACGACATCCTTATTTATAGTAAGTCCTAGAAGGATCATTTGAGCCACCTGAAGTGCATATTACACATTCTACAACAACAACAGTTCTATGCCAATTTAAAGAAGTGTGAATTTGGGCAGACCAAAGTAGGATACTTGGGGCATCTCATTTCTGAAAAAGGAGAGTCTATGGTTCCCAAAAAGGTGGAAGAAGTTTTAGACTGGCCTATTCCTAAGAAAATCAAAGATTTGCGAGGATTTTTGGGATTGATTGGGTATTATAAGAGATTCATATGCAATTATGGGAAGATAGCGCATCCCTTGACTAATTTGTTAAAAAAAGGGAATTTCCAGTGGAATTGAAATAGTGTGAAGGCCTTCACGAAGCTTAAAGAGGCAGTCACGATAGCTCTGGGGTTGTCTATGCCTGATTTTGATTAAACTTTCAGCATTGAGTGCGATGCGTCCGAGCGAGGGATTAGCGATGTGCTTACTCAAAACAAGAGGCCAATTGCTTTCTTCATCAAAGCACTGGCAGATTCTTCCCTCAACAAACCTGTCTATGAAATGGAGTTGATGGCATTGGTCTTATTGATTCACCATTGGAGGCTATACCTGATTGGGAGGAAGTTTATAATCTACTCAGATCAGAAAAGTCTATAGTACCTAATTGAACAAAGAATCACCACACAAAATCAAAAAAATTGGTTAGCCAAATTGTTGGGTTATGAGTTTGATATTATCAACAAAAAGGGAAGCGCTAATAGAGTTGTCGATGCCTTGTCGAGAAAATCAGATGAGTTAGAGTTAAAAGTGGTGACTAGACCCCTTTGGAAAGATATACCTCCTAGATGAAGAGGTTAAGCAGGATCCTGTGCTAAATAAAATATGTGAAGAATTGAAGGAAAGGCCAGAGTCACATGGCAACTATACTTTGGAAAATGGAAGGTTGTATTACAAGGGAAGATTGGTTCTGCCACCAAAGTCTAGTTCAATACCCAAGTTGCTGCATGAGTTTGATACCTTTCCAATAGGAGGTCATTTTGGGGCCTTTCGAACGTACAGATGACTAGCTCAATCGTTATTCTTAATTGGCATAAAAACAACAATCAACGACTATGTTTCAGCATGCCATATTTGCCAACGATGTAAGTATCAAGCATCATCTCCGGAGGGGGTGCTCCAAAAATTACCGATTCCGAATGCAATTTGGGAATACATTAGTATGGACTTCATTGTGAGTTTGCCTAAGGCCAAGGGATTTGACGTGCTATTAGTGGTGGTGGATCGACGCAGCAAATACGATCATTTCATTCTCATCAAGCATCCTTACTCGACTCGCTCCATTGCTAAAATACTTGTGAAGGAATTGGTGAGGCTTCATGGTATACCAGCTTCCATAGTAAGCGATAGAGATCCGACCTTCTTGAGTCAATTCTGGACAGAGCTCTTCAGGTTGCAAGGAACTACATTGAAAATGAGTACATCTAATCATTCTGAATCAAACGAACAAACGAAGGTACTTAACTGAGCCTTGGAAACATACTTGTGTTGCTTTAGTTCAGAACAAACAAAAAATTGAGCATATATGGTACCATGAGCAAAATATTGGTATACTTAAAAGTCAGACCTCACAGGCAGGTTACTGTGCCAACACGACTTCATCCTAAACTGGCAGCTAAGTATTATGGTCCTTATTTGGTGTTAAAAAAAATTGGGACAACAACCTTTAAATTCCAACTTCCAACAAAGGCTCACAATCATCCGGTTTTACACGTTTCACAATTAAAGTTAACTGTTGGAAAACATGAGGTGGAAACAACCCTACCAACAAAATTACATGGGCAAGACCTTATGTATACGCCTTCACAGATGCTGGGAAGAAGAACCATGCAACAACAGGGAGAACAAGTGCTAATTTAATGGCAGCAAAAGCCTGCAGATGAGGCCACTTGGGAAGATGTTAATATAATCCAAAATCAGTTTTCGGAATTCAACCTTGGGGACAAAATTAGGTGGTTAGTTGTTAGTTGTTAGGTGGTGTTCTTGGATCCTATCCCTTGTATAATCAGCCTATAAATAAAGGCTCTCACCCCTTTGAAAGGATCTTTGGAAAAATTAAAAATTGAGTGGCTTATACCATTGTAGGAGCGTATCCACTCTTGTGTATCATTTTCTTTCAATCAATAAAAATTGGGGCAAAGAATTCCCTTTTGCTATTGAGTTCTATCAAGAAACCTAACTATTGGTCTGACCTGAACTATTAAGTTATCGAAATTATAATTTCTAAGCTATAGTTAGTCTAATTAGTTAAGATTGAACCATTAGCTTGCCAATATTCGAATTTCTAAGTCATAGTTAATCTATTGGTTAGAATTAAATTGTTGGATCATTGAAATTATAATTTTCAAGTCATGGTTTGTCTACTTAGGTTAAATTGAATAGTTGGATCTTCAAATTAGAATTTCTAAATCATAATTAGTTTAATTAGTTAAAATTGAACTGTTGAATCATCAAAATTATAATTTCATATTTATCATTAAATTAATAAGTTGACAATGTTTTTATAAAATCTAAGTAAATCTAAAATTAATTTAATTTTTACTTTTTTTCCGCTTTTTTATGGTATTTTTGTCATTTTCATAAACTCCAGATTTGGATTAATTAGTCTATCATTATATCAATCTTTAGTCTTTACTTTTCTTTTTTCCTTAAAATATGGAAAAATATACATGATCCTTTCTTTTTCTTAAAGTATGGAAAGATTTCTCAATTATCTTGATGTGGGTTACCAAGATAATTGAGGACCTATTGGTAAAGTTGGTCTGGCCATGACCCCAACTAGCTTCTCGATTGTTCTTTCTTTACCTATTATTTCATGCATGAAATAATCCTCAATGTCTCACCATAACATCTTTGGACCATGCATGTCATGACATTATGTCTGCAATGCATATGTGGCATCATGTATGCAATGCAAATATCATTATCACATCAAATCCCAGTAACTAATTAACTTGAACATAATAATATGAAAAATAGAAGATAATATTAATTGTAAGTCATACATTGGAGGGAAGTCTTAATTAGGGGGAATATTTAATTAGAGGAAGTCATTGGATTAAGAACAATATGATTAGAAGAAAGGTTGGATAAGACGAAGCCCAATTAGAGGAAGGCTTGGATCAAAGGCAACCCTGTTAGAGGAAGACTTGAATTAGAGGCAACCCAATCAGAGGAAAACTTGGATTAGAGATAGTTCAATCTGATGAAGACTCAGATCAGAGGCAGTCTGATCAAAGGAAGACTAGCATCAGAGGCAACCCGAATAGAGGAAGGTTTGGACCATAGGTAGCCTGATTAGAGGAAAGATTTGACCAGAGGCAACTCAATCAGAGGAAGACTTAGACCAAAGGTAGCTCGATCAGAAGAAGACTTGGATCATAGGCAACCTGATAAGATGAAGATTTGGATCAAAGGCAACATGATCAGACGAAGACTTGGATCAGTGGCAGCTTGATATTAGGAAGACTTGGATCAGAGGCAACATGATTAGAAGAAGAAACGAACAAGAAGTAGAAGCAAATAAAAGGTAGAAATGAATTAGAGGCAGAAACAAATTAGAGGCAGAAATGAATCAGAGGCAGAAACGAATTAGAGGCAGAAATGAATTAAAAGTAGAAACAAATCAGAGGCAAAAACGAATTAGAAGTAGAAATGAATCAGAGGCATAAATGAATCAGAAGTAGAAATGAATCAGAGGCATAAATGAATCAGAAGTAGAAATGAATCATAGGCAAAAATGAATCAAAAGTAGAAACGAATCAGAGGCAAATTGAATCAAAACTCAAAACAAATTTGGGGCAAAAATGAATCAGTAGCAAAACAGAACAATCAGAGGCATAATAGCGTTTAGAGAGGGTTTAGGGAGACAAATTAACGCAATGATTAGCCTATTACATTTAACCCATATTCCCTCAATCTTGATACAATATAATTAGCCACACAAAAAATGTAAAATGGATGATTTTAAAAAAAAAAATTCAATGTAGGTTTTAACATTTCCTCACAGTTTTTGCTCACTCTCAATTTTTAAGAACCCCATTATTATAACCTGGAAAGTAATTTCTAACAATAATCGAAAGTAAAATTGAATCCAGAAACCCACATGCAAAATGTGAAATTAATTCTAGGAAAAGAACTCACACTCTTGGCAAGGAGAATTTCTTTGGAGTCGAGCTGGGTAGTGGAAGTTACCTTCTTTCTCAGTACTTCTGCCTTTTCTGCATTAGTTCGAATTTGGAGATTCGCCAATTTTGCTCCCTATCTTCCTTTTTGTGCTTCTTTGGAGAATTAATGAACTAGAGAGGGAGGAATAGACATGCACGAGTTCGGACTGGAGGAAGAGAACTTCATATGGTTGTTGCCTTTGAAAGAATTTGGAAAAAAAAGCGAAAAGTGAGAAATGATGAAGATGATGTACAATATCGAGTGTGGTTGTGTTTTAGAATTTTTTTTGAGAGAAAGTGTAGTCGGTGATTAAAGAAATGAAGACCATGAAGTTAGTGCACACGTGAGAGAGAGGGAAAAAGAAAAGTGGCGTGTACCCTTTTTTGACACTTGTATTTGTTAATACTACTACTTTCTTATTATAACCTTGATCCTAAATTAAATATTACTAAAAATACAATATTAACAGAAAATAAGATCCTAATAATTTAATTGTTTCTTTTAATATTGTAAATATTTCTAGGATAGTAGAGGGTTTTTGCAGTAAAAAAAAATAGATATAGCTATTAGTGATGGTGCTAAGGAAACTTCATATGTGGGAGATCAAAGAGCTGAAACAGACGAGAGGTAAGCTGATCCACTATCTACACTAGTTGAAATACAATATTCTTACAAATACTGTATTAAAATTCTATTTACGTTCATCGAGGTACAATCACGAACTTTGAGTGAAATGCTTGCAAATGTGCACGATTTAAGATCCACCATAGATGATGGCATGGACCTTCTTCAGGTATACCCAGTTCCCTCTATTTTCTCACTTCATTCAAAAAAAAATTTAAATTCATTATTTTAATTGTTGTTTTTAAATTATTAACTATAACAAATCACGCCAGGTTCATGAATCTCGCATGGATGAGTTACACGACATGGTCAACATCATGTTCAATAAACTTGTTATAATAGAGACCATGTTACATCAACCAACTAGTGTGAAAACCAGTGGACAAATTTGATTCAAAGCCCTAGAGTACCTAAAAGAAGGAATACTCCAATCCCAAAACAAAAGTTTGTGGTCAAGTCTACATTTAGCCATTCGATTACTGCCTCAATGACAATGTTGACAACATTATCTTCTACTTATCATCGGATGATGATGACAACATAGACAAAATTCTTGACAACAACTTGACTATGAAATCCCATTTACCTAAAGTTATTGCTCAAAGTAAGGGTAGGTTAACGACACATTCAACCCACCTACTTGAGGAAAATACAAGCAAGGTACAAAGTAAATTCCTAATGAAGCTACATTTAGTTGATTATTTTTTGTAGTAACCATTTCTAAACTTGACATAGATGAGGAAGAAGTTATCTCCAACATGCAACCAACCAACAATGTCGAGGAGATTGTCCTTCACAACCTTCCCCACAAGGACAAATTTTAAGGTTCCTAAATTAGAGACTAGTGATGGCATATGTGTGAGGGGAATTTTCAAAATATATTAAGAATTCTGTAATATCTATAACAATGTAGTAAAATTAAATAACTTAATGTATCACTTGGTCAAATGGTTGCAATGCTTGGGTTTAATGCATCTGTTAACTATCGAACCAATGCATCTGTTAAGTTACCAAATGTTAACAATATTTTTCAAGAGTTGTTTTTTTTTTCATCAATTGGTATGAGTTTCTCTATAAATAGAGATATTTTAGAGGCAAAAAGGACAAAGCAAAATTCATGTTACATGAATCAAAATTCTGTTAAAAATATTTCTGAGTCATTTCTTCTTTTCTCTAGTGCACGAGAGTAATTGAAGGAACTTTATTCTGTAAACTATCATTGATCGATCGACTTGATGTGAATGTGCAATTCACTTCAAAGATTCCAATGTATCCTGAAGGGGATTTACCGGTTAACCCGTTTCCATCCCATATATAGATTGGTGGGATCCTAGCTAATCGAACATAAAGCTTAGTGTGATACACACGTTTTGAAATTTATTTGTGCAACCTTCATCATCATCAATTTCATCATCTTTTTGTTCAAGATTTGCAGTATACCCCCAACAAAGATCAAACAATATGCATAACACCAAACACTATAACAAAAAAACCGTTGAGTTTTTCCACTAGGAACTTAAGCTTCACCCGTTACAAAGGTTTGACAAAGATAATGTCTAAGGTCAGCATATATGACACAACTATATTTTTCTATATTCTATTTTATCACACCGCATATGTAATCAGTTACTTATTAACAGTTTGTTGAGACCAACTTCATAACCACACCGGAAAGGAACTCCAACATGTGGAAGAAAAAGCTGTGGCTTATGTTTTTCACACTAAGAAATATCTCAGGTATTCATTTTGAAGCATTAAGAATTTTCAAATTCCATGATGAAAAATAAGGAACGATAGTAGATCTATCTTTAAAATTGTTTTTTGATGCATTAATTCAATGAGGAAATGTTCAAGGTTGAAACCCTCTTAGGCGCACGAGGAATTTCAGACACTATGTCCTGGAAGAATAATTGGCACCGAGATAATTTCACTTATTATGCCACAACTTTAAACATAGTTGATTACACCCATTTAATAATCATGTTAAATGATTGTAGATAATTTACATGATGTCCTTTAAGACAACTTGGATTGAGTGGAATGTTGAATCGCCAACT
Source organism: Cicer chorassanicum (assembly GCA_037974735.1). NCBI lineage: Eukaryota > Viridiplantae > Streptophyta > Magnoliopsida > Fabales > Fabaceae > Cicer > Cicer chorassanicum. The sequence goes on from JBBPBP010009779.1 coordinate 33,001,036, forward strand.
GTTGTTTTGGATTTCGAAAAATTTGAAAAAACAATTTATGCCACCGATAAGATTACTGGGTTGAGTCACGGACTAGATCGTTCTCTTTAAGACGTTTCGAGGCACTGCCCAAAGGTGCAAGGCAGACTATCAACCACGAAGTCCCTAGGATAAAACAACCCAGATCACTGTACGGAGTTCTACTGCACTGCAGAAAACCGTTCGAATTACACCCTCAATATGGCAGTCTAACGACTACCACTCGTAATATGGCACGAAGGCCACTCAAGAAAAAGAAGAAGTAGAAGTAAGAACGGGGGGAAGAAGAGAGAAAAGCCTCAGAATCGGAGTGTTTTTTGGTGCAATTTCTCAAGTGAGGAGAGTCCTCTATTTATAGAGGAATTTTGTAACTGGATCAGAGAAATTGGTGGATCCATCAGAGCGCTCCTGTTGACTGATCCAAATCTTGACTTCAGGAAACGTGTGCTCCAAAACCGCTACCCACTCAAAACGTGCGCCTTTGACTTCCTAAAAATGCGCTAGGGTTTTGACTTTGAATAATGACCGGGCAACAACAGTTATGTGGCACCTAGAGTCAGGGATTTGACCGGGCAAAAAGGAAAGACCGGAACAGATCATTAGGCAGATTCGGTGGAGGGCAGTTACGTAATTAACGCAACAATCAGTGATAAAACGCAAGCATTCAATTTTCAAAATTAATTAAATAATTTTCATTAAAAATAATAATACACCACAAGGCCAAGGCCTAGGACGGACGGCGGCGGCGTGCGCGTGTGGTGGTCAACTTTGCTTGCGTTCTCCCTCCTTCACAAAATTGGGGTACCCCTTGGGGCACACCCCAAGGTACATACCTCCACCTTATATACCCTTCCAAAGTGTGGTATTCCTCCTATGTGAGACTTCTCATTTTTTCAATTCACAACCACACTAGTTCATTAATGTCACCATTATTACCAGCAATTCTTCCATTAATTTTTCATCATTTCCAACACCAACTACATGGTCACTGCCCCCCTTGTTTGTGGTACTGTATTTGTTATCGATAATAATTGACTATTTTATGCTTATTCATGGTATGTCAAACTAGTTTTCTACATAATTTTTTTTATATGTTTGGCATAGAGATGTAAACTGTGGTGCCTCGATTGAAGATCTCATTAACAAGTATGCAAAACATTGGATGCCTGATTTCGAGAACCTGAAGCATGTATGACTTGGTTGTCTTCGTGAATTAAGTTTACCATAAACATATTGTGAAGTCATTTGATTTTTCTAAAATGCCATACTACAATGTTGTTAGATTTATCCGCCAATTGAAGATATTTGGGGCAATTGGTTTCTGATGGTTGCCTTAATTCAAGATCAAGTTCTTGCCATTTAGATCCAGGCTTTGAAAAAGCAAATATAATCCCTAGAAAAAATATGATTCAAAAAATGGTAAAGTCCTTGTGGTAGTTGTATTTGAATAACTCTTTAATCTATTACCTTATTTCATCTAACCAATTCAATTTTGTAGTGGCAAGTTGTCACTCAAACGGTACAGACCGACTACTTCCCACCCAACTTTCTGTATGGATATAGCTGAACCCGTAGGAAAAGTTTCTGAAGGATTTTGGTAACAAAATATTTAATTTATTTTAATTAATGTATATTCATTTTCTATATATATACTCACATTCCAATCACATGTGATATTTGCACTTTTTGAATAAACAGTCAGCAATTTGCGGTGTGGATCTTACAGCTCCTTTGATGTTACGCGCGCTGTCATTCATAACCCAAGGTAAGTCCAATTGAACAAGAAGAATATAGACCCTTCCTTGGATGATGAGTCACAGCTTTCTAGAAGGATCTAGATAGATTGTATAATGATGAGTCATTTGTTAGTTCGTTAGAGCATGCCAATTTTTGTTATGCTTATAACTTGTGTAAGTAGGGAATTGATGAATGAAATAACAAAGAAAATGAATAGGAAGAAAGTCTAGTTTTACATACTCACTAATTTTACTTCCCTGCACACAGATAGTGAGAGGTTGTAAGGGTCCACCGTTGGCGCTTCAAGTCATTGTCGGATCACTTTGTAAGCATCCTTTTGAGAAGTGGCAAAATATGAAGGGACGTTTACAAAGTCAATCAATTCTTGAAAAGGATAAGGAAATTCTTATTGAAGATTCGGATAATACTAACAAGAGGATGAAAGAATTGTTGGAGGAGTTCAAGAGAGGGAAAAATTTGAACCAAAGTGTCTAATGGCCGAGATAACAATCTCCAAACAAACTTTCATGAAGCTAGTTTTAATCTTGAGAATCTTTCAGAAAGGTTGAAAAATGTGAAGCTAGACGAGGAAGGAGAGAATTTAGTGCTTAACGAGAAAACAAGTTTTACTAATGATAAGCTTAGAGATGATTATAAAAAACATGTAGATGATGAATTGTCTAATGATAATGTAGCAATCATGAATGGTGTCATGACAACAAATGAAGTGAAGGAAGAAGATAAGTCTAGTTTGAAAGAAAGATTTGATTTTGGAATCGAAGAGATACCAAAGCTAACACATCAGGATAAGGGTGATTTGTCTGAGACAATGAGTAATGTTGAATTTAACAATGAAAAGTCAAATTAAAAGATCCATAAGTTTAACAAATTTGACATATAGATTTACTTTTTAGAATGATTTGTTGTCCTTACTTAAGCTTATCATGCTACTTAGAGTATAATAAGTCTAGTAAAAATACTTGGTATAATCTTATTAAAGTATATAAATTTGACATATTTTTGAAGTAGGTTGTTAGTCACCATAAGACTAATTAGAAGTGATTTGAAATTATTGAACATCAAGTCAAATAAAGAATGATAAACAGAACACAGACACATAAATATAGAGTGAACCTTCAATTTAGTCCATAAATTATCATTATTTCTCCTATTTGGTCCTTAAACTATAGAAATATAATAAGTAGTCCCTAAACTATTATTAATCAATCAATATAGTCCCTCACCCTCACATTATCATTATTAACCTTAAATTATTAAAAATAGTTTAGAGACTACTTGTTATATTTCTATAGTTCAGGGACCGACTATATATGAGATAGTTTAAGGATGAAATTGATGGTTTATTTCATAAATATATATAAAAAAGGAGATTAATATTACAAGTACATTACTTCCAATCGTGACAATGTAGATATGCATATATGCATGTGAGGAAATTGAAGAATGTAGTTGCAAATAAGGATAGAGATAAATATCTTAGAAAAGAAGCTGACCCGTTAAGACACAAATCCTAATGAAAGTTTTCGCACCACTCTCACACAAGAATCGCATCTCGAAAACATGGCCGAAGGAGATAGCATGGAGTATCCTAAAATTCAATCTTCAGATACAGTTAGCACTTTGTCACGACCCAAAACCGAACGCTGTGACCGGCGCACAAGCTATACTCCTAGCCTGGTAAGCTTATCAACTGACTTAACAATTAAACGATTTCCATAGTTCTAAATAACCATTTCAAAAAATATATAATATTTCTCGAGATTTCGACAGAGTATCCTCTGTAACCTCAATGTTTCCAAATTTTTAAAATCTTGTTTCAAACGGTTAACTCAATCATATTTTGAAGAGTTGCAAAATACATTTCACAAAAGTTTTTCTAGACTCAAAATAGTTGCAAAATATATAACGACTCAACAAACTTTACAAAAGGGCCCTCGATCAAAGAGGCCTACCAAAAAATGATTAAGACTTGAATCTACTAACAGCTTGCTACTCAGCTGTATGTGAATCTGAAAAAAAAAATGAACAACATGAAGGGGTAAGTCACAAAGACTTTGTGAGGAGACAACAACCACCACCAACTAGAAGGGAAACACAAAAAGGCACGAATATTTGTTTTACAATCTTGTGACAAGTATGCTAAACAATTCTACCTGAAATATAGATACTTCTCAAATAAAGTATATACATGATAAAATCATTAAACTTATAATTTAACCGTTCAGGTAGAAATATTGAAAATCCAATTCATAAAGAAGTGAAATCAAAATGAGCAAGCTTAAAAATTATATAAAATCAAAAAAGTAAAAACATAAATTTTTTAGTACCAAGAGGTGACTTCATCTCATTGATAGCCCTTTCTTCCTAAGGGTGACATTTCCCTTAAGGGTGGCTCCATCTAACGGATAGCTCTCTCCTCTAAATCGCGCAACGCATCAATTAAGGAGCATACATCTTGTCGATAGCCATCTTCTCCTAAGGACGATATCTCTCATAGGGATGGCTCTATCTAACGGGTAACTCTCCATAATCAAAACGATGTAATTATGTGCACCAAAAGCCGTTAACGATTTCATAATTATAATAAGGATTTCTAAACACATCTTTAAAAAATTATTTCTCATTTTATCGTAACTCATGGAAAACATATTCAATTGTCATCAATTTGAATTTAAATGCTTTATAACTCATAAATAAATCAATTACAAACATATTATATAACAAAGACTATGAAAATAAATAGAGACAAAATCGAGATAAATTCAAAGTTTGTATTTCCCTAATTTTTAAATAAATACTTTAACATAGAAAACGAGTAAAATAGTAATTATAGCATAATAAAAATATGTGACAATGATCATCGTCTACTCATGGAGAATCGACTAAGTTTATTCTCCAACAACTCGAAGAGTAGTAGGCAAGACCTTAGCTAACAAATTTGAGCATTAATTTTCTCAAGACTTTAGAAAAAAATTTCTAAAGTTTAACTAACTTCTTCCTTAACTCACTATTCCTAACCCAAAATACTAACCAAGAGCATTCGTAGGAGTATGAGAAATTATGTTTTTAGAGTTGTTCAATTTATTTTAACTGGGAGGAGGTTGATGTTGTTGTCGAGAGAGAAGAAGAAGGAGGGAAAAGGTGAAGTGGAAATGAAGGTTTGGTTTGTTTGTTTTAATTCTTTATTTATTATTAAATTTTTAATTGAAACCGAGGGTTTCACACTTCTTTTGAAGTTCAACACCAACATGTTGAGAACACAATAAACATTGACAGGTCAATTACCAAGACAAGATTAATTGTGGGAGAGCAAACCAAAGAACCATTCCCTTTCGCCTTTAGAAAAGAAATTCGCATCCGAAATCGATGATTTTGCTGGAAGAGAATTTAGAGTTCTAGTTGAGGTTCAGCACTTCAGTTCATCAGATACAAAAGTTCCAAAAATCAATACAGGACATAAAATCAGAACTAAGGAAAATAAAGCTTAACATTAATTTATCAGAAAAGAACTCAAATGCTATAAAATCATAAATAAAGCCGATATTTCGACACTTGAGAGAGATAATAACCGAGTTATCATTCTGGCTAGAACATGATAAAGTGTTGCAGGATGAATTACAAGCTAGACATCCATCATTGTGCAGCATACAAGATGATATAGCAAGAGCAGCAAATCCAGAATCAGTATCGAAAAAAGCTGAATTGAGTGATTATCAGGCTGCAAAGTTTCAAGGTGAAGTTTTAAACATGAAACAAGAGAGCAATAGGGGTTCTAGTGAATTGCAAGAAGGTTTGAGTTATGTGAAGGGACTTGAAATTAAAGTTGAGAAGATGCTTGATGAATTGAGTCAAGCAATGGAAGTTAACAATAGCCATGATCACATGAAACATTCTTCGAGTCGCGCTAGAATACCTTTGAAGTCTTTCTTATTTGGAATCCGCTGAAGAAGCAAAGACAATCAATGTTTGCTTGTGTTAATCCAACACTTAGAAGCAATATAGTGATCTAGAAGGAGCTAATGATAGCCCAATATAGAGATGTTTCCATCTCTGTATGAAGTTTTTTTTTTTTTGAAAACAAGGTATGCTCTGCTCGCAACTACAAATACTAATCTCTCGAGTCAAGTAGAACTATGATGGACAACAATATTCTCCCCCAAAAGACTAATTTATGTGTGTACGATATGTAGTTTTTCTTTTGGTGGAATTGGATATCCAATTTGCGCAATTGCAGACTAATCCTTCTAATCGGGTAGGACTATAATTGGCGGCATAAATCCCCCTTAAGAGTTAAGAGACTAATCTTTGTGTGCAGACTAATTTTGAATTTGATTTTTTTTTTATTGAGACTAGTTATACTTCAAATTGTTTGATATACAAACTTTTCCTATGTGTAAAGCATGTTAGTATTTTAGCGCAAAAAAAAAGATGTTAGTATTTGCATGTTTGTATGTAATTTATTCAGAAAGTATAGAATATTCTATATTGATTTCAATGGAGTCATCAGATTTGTATGCATATATACACTAACATTGCATACGTATACTTGAAGGTTACATTGCATGAAATGTGAGGTGAGGTGATATTCATCTTTTCTGAATATATTTTAATTTAATTGAATTTTAAAAATTGTGTTTTAATCTCATTTTTTATACTAGTAGTAAATAATAATATTGACACATACTTGTGGCTGAGTATAAGCCATTTATTGACTTGTTATTATGTAATTAATATGACAGTTGTAGTGAATATCAGGCACCTTGTACAGTAAATCTCTCCTATTTAATTCTAATTTTGTTTTCTTCTTATACTAGGCATGTTGTATTCTAAACTAGAATTGTAACCATTATTAGAGCAAACCTAATCCAATTGAAAAACTCCCTTACTCCATGGCTGAAGAAAGCAGTTTAGTCACAGACCCAAACCCTAAAATGGCAGCTAGAACTTCCATAATTACCAGTCTGACTAAAAACACCATTATAACCATCACTGACTACAAAGTAAATGGTCAAAACTACACCCAATGGGCAAGATCTATTCGGATCTTCCTTCAAGGAAAAGAGCATGAAGATTACATCTCTGATGATGCTAAAGAGCCAGAGAAAAAGGACACCGATTACTTAAAGTGGATGCTTGAGAATAGCTTAGTCATGATATGGCTACTAAACTCAATGACCACTGAAGCAAGCAAAAACTTCATGTATTACAACACTGCAGCTAAGATCTGGAGCGCTGCCAAGGAGACATACTCAAATATTGTTAATAATTCCGCCATATTTGAGATCAAGAGTCTCTTACATGACCTGCGACAAGGAGACACAACAGTCACTGATTACTACCATACTCTCACCCGTTACTAGCAACAGTGGGATATCTATGAGGATATGGTATGGAAATGCCCTGAAAACAGTAAATAGTACAAAAAACTAGTGGAGAAATACATAATATACCAGTTCCTCCTTGGCCTGTACAAGAATCTAGATGATGTAAGAGGAAGAATCCTTGGAACCAAACCTCTGCCCAACATCAGGGAAGTATTTTCAGAAGTGAGAAGAGAAGAGAGCCAAAGGAAAGTCATGCTTGGAAGCACGGATCAAAGCTCCATTAATGAAGGTTCAGCCTTGGTTGTGAAAGGAAACTACAAAAAATCTAGAGGATGGTGTGATCACTACAAAAAATCAGGTCACGCCAAAGAAATGTGTTGTGTCATTCATGGAAAACCAACATATTGGAAACCATCTAGGAGTAGGAACATTCGCGCCCATGCTGCCACATTAGAAGGAGACAAAGTGTTGGCAGCCCCAGCACCTGAACCAAGTCCATTCATCAAAGAACAAATGGAGATGTTGCAAAAATTGCTATAACAATCCCTTCAAAACACTAGCACACACTTAACTGCGGCCTTGGACCAAAAAGGTAGTTCCTCGTGTGTTTATTTTATTGACAAGGGAATATCTAACTCATGGATTGTAGACTCTGGAGCCTCAGACCATATGAATGGGGATATCACTCTATTTGATGAATATTCCCCATGCAATGACAATTCTATGGTACGAATAGTAGATGACACAAAAACAAAAGTGATTGGTAAAGGCTCAATAATCATCTCCAAGGACATTACTCTTAACTCAGTTCTTTATGTTCCAAAGTTGAATTGCAACCTTTTGTCGATGAGTAAATTGACTCAAGATCTAAATTGTTTCACTAAATTTGTGCCTCACCTATGTGAATTTCATGATCTGGATACAGGGAGGAAAGATTAGCAATGCTGACGAATGTTCAGGTCTCTACTTCCTTCAAGTTAGCGAGTTCAAGAAGAGAAGAAATAATTCAGTCTATGTTGCTGCATCAAGTGGTGAAAACCTAGAGAAAGTTGTCATGTTATGGAACTATCGTTTAGGACATCCAAACTTTATGTACCTTGAAAAAAATGTTTCATTCTCAATTCAATAAAAGTTCAAATTTGTTTCAATGTGAAATCTGTCAATTATCCAAACACTCATGCAACCATTATCCTCCTCAATCTTATAAACCATCCCAACCTTTCTCATTAATCCATAGTGATGTTTGGGGACCTTCCTGTGTTAAGAACATATCTGGTTCAAAATGGTTTGTGACCTTTATAGATGATCATACACGAGTTACTTGAGTGTTCCTTATGAAAGAAAAATCTAAAGGGAAAGAAATCTTTGAGAACCTCAACAATATAATCCAAACCCAATTCCAAACCAAAATCAAAGTCCTACGAATTGACCATGGTCGTAAATACTATCACCATTCCCTCAAATCTCACCATTTCAAGCATGGAATAATTCACCAAACCATCTGTGTGAACACACCACAACAAAATGGTATTGCCGAGAGAAAAAATAGGCACCTCGTAGAGGTTACTAGGTCCCTTATGTTATCAACTAATGTACCAAATCATTTTTGGGGTGAAGCCGTCCTTTCAGCATCGTATTTAATAAACAGAATGCCTTCTAAAGCCCTCAAGTTCCGAACCTCTTGCCAAACCCTTCTATCCATTTACCAACACATTAAAATTATTTCATCCATTCCTCTCAAAGTCTTTGGTTGCACTACATTTGTGCATGATAACCAGCCTAACAAAGGAAAATTAGAGCCCAAATTCCTGAAATGCATATTCTTAGAATACCCACCAAATAAGAAAGGATACATGTGTTATTTCCCCATAAACAAAAAATTCTATCATTCCATCGATGTAACCTTATTTGAAAATAAACCTTTCTACCCCAAAGTTGGCCTTTAAAGCGGAGAGAGAACAAAACATAGCAAAATCTCAACCTTGGGAAATGGAACAACATTTGCAACATGAAATGGAACAGAATTTGCAGCAACAACATCATAATTTGCATCAATTTTTAGAAACAGAACAAACCTCTATACAGTAGCAAGTTGTAGAACCAAAAATTGACCTTGTGACGGGAGAAACAGCAGAACCTACAACCAGATCTGAGATAGAACTAGAAAAAGAGCTACTGGTGTACACAAGGAAGAAGAAAACTCAAAAGGAGGAAAAATATGCACATCTCCAAGGCCAATAGAAAATTCTAAACTTAATTCAGATTTAGAAGTTCTACCATGTAATATTGTTTTTGAGCCTAATGATAATTGCGGTGTAAATGAGAATGATCTTAACTTACCAATCGTTGTGAGGAAAGTAGTGAGATCATGCACTCAACATCCAATTGACAATTATGTATCTCATCAAAATATGTCACAAGAATACATGGCCTTCATCACCTTATTGGATAAAATAAAACTTCCAAAAAATGTTCAAGAAGCTGTCCAACATGTTGAATGGAAGGCTGCAGAGGAATATGAAATTAAAGCACTGGACATGAATGGAACATGGAAATTTGTGGAGCTGTCAGAAGGAAAAAAAAATCAATTGGGTGTAAATAGATCTTCCTAATAAAACACAACTTTGATAGGAGTGTGAATAGGTACAAAGCCCGCTTGGTGGCAAAGGGGTTCACCCAAACATATGAGGTGGACTATGAAGAAACATTTGCTCCAGTTGCAAAACTAAATTATGTTTGTGTCATTATCTCCTTAGCTGTAAATCTAGATTGTCCCTTACACCAACTGGACATCAAGAATGCTTTTCTAAATGGTGAACTTGAATAAGAGGTATACATGAAAATACCACATGGCCTAGAAACTCCCCAAACAATTGGCAAGGTATGCAAGCTCCATAAATCACTTTACGGTCTTAAGCAATCCCCATGAGCATGGTTTGAAAGACTAACCCGAGTTGTTAAGGGTCACGACGTTACTCAATGCCAAACCGACCATACAATGTTTGTCAAGCATTCTAGTGAAGGAAAGGTGGCAATATTTATTGTTTGTGTGGATGACATCATAATCTCAGGCAATGATGACAAAGAGATAGAAAAATCCAAGAGATTTCTAGCTAAAGAATTTGAGGTCAAGGACCTTGGACACCTAAAATATTTTCTTGGGATGGAGATTGTTCATTCCAAACATGGAATCTACGCATCCCAAAGAAAATATGTGCTAGACCTATTGGAAGAAAAAGGAATGTTAGGGTGCAGGCCAACAAATACACCGATGGAACCTAACCTTAAATTGGCCAAATGAAGAAGGCAGTCCCCAAGTTGATAAAGAGAGATACCAAAGATTGGTAGGAAAGCTAATTTACCTAACTCACACAAGATCAAATATTGGTTACTCAATGCGTATGGTAAGTTATTTCATGAATAAGCTCACTAAAGATCACATGAAAGTTGTGACTCGAATTTTGCAGTACCTAAAAAAGACACTCGAGAGAGGTCTTCACTACAAAAAGGACCCAATTAGAACTGTGAAGATGTAGATTGGGTTGGTTCGTTGACTGATCTCAAGTCAACAAGTGATTATTACACATATGTGTCGGAAAACTTGACTACTTGGAGAAGTAAAAAAACAGTCAGTAGTGGCAAGAAGTAGTGCAGAGGCTGAGTTTAGAGCAATGGCTAATGGCATTTGTGAGGGAATTTGGTTGCAGAGAATGCTTAAGGAATTAGGAGTACCAACATTTTGCACCATGAGCCTCAGGTGCGACAAGGCAACAATCAATATTGCAAAAAATCCAGTCCACCATGATAAAACAAAACATGTGGAGATATACAACACATTTCATAAAAAAAAAAAAAAATAGATAGTGAGTAGTACCTCAATTTTGTCTAGTTAAAAATAATCCAAAAAATAATACAGTAATATGTTTAATAAACATGCAATTATTATTACTTTTACTCAACTTTACCATCAAAAGATAATGAGCAAGTAATAACAAGCAAATATCAAAATCAAAATAAAAGATCTATACGGATAAATGTTTGACCATATACAATCGAGATAATGGGTAAAAACAATCACCAGAATTCAACTTCAATTAATTTGAATTAACTTAGAAAAAATATAAAGAATAAATTACATCTTCTTTCGAATTTCAACTTGGCGATGTTTCCGTTCTGATTTTCTCATCTGCTTTGACCAATTGAAAGCTTCATTGAACTTCCTGCATGATAAAAAAAAATAGAACACTTAAAAATAAATAATATATTTAATAAATATTTGGTAGACCAAAAACATAATAAAATAAAAACAAAGATTGTACGCTACTACTTCCTAACCCCTTCCCCTTTTTCGATTTTCTTCCTTTGTCTTAAAAAGGTTATTATTTTCACTACTTTTATACTCAATCAAAAAGATGAGTTATATGCTTCTCCAAAATAAAAATAAAAACAAAAATTGTACTGCTTCATAACCCCTTCCCCATTTTCAGTTTTCCTCCTTTGCCTCAAAAAGGTTATTATTTTCACTACTTCTATTATACTCAATCAAAAATATGAGTTACATGTTTCTCTAAAAATAAAAAACAAACTTTGTACACTACTACTTCATAACCCCTTCCTCTTTTTCAGCTTACCTCCCTTGCTTCATTTGTCTTGAAAAGGTTATTATTTTCACTACTTCTATATTCAATCAAAAAGATGAGCTACACGTCTCTCTAATTATCAAAGGTTGCTTGTTTTTGTTGCAAAACAATATAAAAACCAGGACTGAATCTTATCTCATGGACACAAAGATTCGTCACTTTAGTCTATAAATTGAGACAAAAAAAAAAAATCAATCTTGGGAAGCAGAGGGAAAATTTGATACTAACAAAAACACCTAAAAAGAAGAAAAAGAAAACAAACAGAGTAGTAGTAAAGAAAAACAAACAGCAACAAGAGTTAAGGTAATTTTTTTCCCTTTACATTATAATTATTCTATTTTTAGAAAAATATAAAGTTTTGATTTGTAAGAGTAAAAATAAGATAACATTGTGAATGAAAAACTAAAAAAAGACTAGAAAACTCAAACATTCGACGATGTTGTACTATCACTGTCGCCGCCAGAACGACAACCATGCCTTTTGGCGCTGCCACGCTCTCCTCCTCGGTCTCTTCCCTTCTCTCGGCCTCCTCTTTCTCCTTCTTAATCTTTTCCTCTTCTTTTTTTTCTTTTCTTTTCTTCTTCTTTCCTTTTTTTTTCCCAGAATTCTACTGGTGCATTTCTACACCAACCCAGCAGTAGCCGCCCATTTTTAGTTTGTAAGTGTTCTAAGGTTTCAGTATTGTCTTTTAACTTTGTTTTTATGTTAAATTTAAGTTACGATGGGCTCCAAGAAAAACAAAATGCAAATTTGTTCTCTCAGCCCAATTAGAGTTTTTTTTTTTTAAAATTTAATTTTTTTTTCGTAACTAAATATCAAATTTCATAAGAAAAAACACAAACAAATATTTCATTAAGGATTAACTAGATGTGACATCTTTTTAATCTTTGAGATGTTAGGACATAGGTTGTGACAACTAGGTGGTTCTAAATCTCATCTTCTTAGATAAATTAATAAATTAAAACTCATAAACAAATTAATAAATAAAAATTAATAAATAAAATTATTATTCAATTTAACTAGAAATGACATCCTTTAATCCACGAGTTGCAGAACACAAATTATGTAATTTGATAGTTCTAAAACTTATTTTTAAAAATAAATCTAAAATCAACTTTTTAAATTTGATTAATTAGATGTGACATTTTTTTTAATCTTTGAGTTGTTAAGACATAAGTTGTACCACTTGTTAGTTTTAAAACTCAATTTTAAAATCAAAAGTAATATTAAATATTCTTAAAATTATTAACTAGATGAGACATTTTTTTACTTCTTGAGTTTTTGAGACACAAGTTGTACAACTTGATAGTCTTAAAACTCACATTTCAAAATAATTATTTAAATCAAACAAACTCATTTTCTGTACTAGTAGCAAATAATAATATTGACACAGACAAGGTCGGAGTTTTCTGTTAGTTATTGGATGGAAGAAGTATTTATTTAGTTTTTGAAAGTATAAAGACTTCATTTGTATAATTAAAACACACAAAGACTAAGAAGATCACTTATCCTCGTTTGCTCAAAGCTTGTGCAATTACAAGCTCCCTAAATGACGTTGCCCTCAAACTCTAAAACTAAGATGGTGCCCTCAAGGCTTGAACCATAGATTAGACCAGTCAATTTGCAAAATGAAACACATTAAAATTCACTCAAAATACTCATAGTTGAATGAAAGATTATGAATTTTAGGAGTTAATATAGAAAACAAATTTTGTCTTCTAAGGTGCATCGGAGAATGAAAATGTATATGTAAGCACACATATGTAAGAACATTGAACCTATAAAACATTGACACAAACATGAACATCAAACACAATATTGATACGTCGACACGAGTAATAATTTGAAAAAAGAAATTAATCAAAGGTAATCACATGTGTTGCTATATACCTAGAACTAAACAAATCAAGAACTAGCACAAAAGTTATAAAAGTCGAGAAGAACAAAGATAGAAAATGAAAGTAGCTTTATAATAACTGAAAGGAAAAACTGACTTTTACAAATTCTATCACATTTATAGTTAAGAATCACTTAAAATTCTAACTACTTAACATCAAGACAATTGTAGATAAAAGTAAGCGCAATAAATACAAAATATGCTTTGAAACTTGCTAAACCTCTATTTAATGTTGCACATAATCACCCGTCAATGTAAAAACTCAAAGCAAGTTTGACGATTCGTCGTTTAAGCAAAATAAAATGTTCATGGATATATGATTGAAATAGGGAAATCATCACAACTTCAAAAAACTCCAAGTATAAGGATTGACAACATAATACAGGTTAAATAAGATGACATATTTATCAAAGAGAAGAAAGAAAGAGGCTTTGAAGGTTTTAACTACACGAAGACATCAATGGAATCAACAAACCTACTAATGTAGTAGCGCGGCAAGACTGAGATTAATGAAACAAAATATTTCTTCTTCAAAGAAAAATGACCTCATTTGAAAATTCAAAAACTTTACATATTTCTTTAATTTATGAAAATGACCCCGAGGAGCTACTAAAGACCCAATTATAAGATTTATTGCAACCGGTAATAATAGGTGTTAAATATCTCAGCCGTTCACAATTTTTGGTATTATATCTTACTGTCAGAAAACATGGTTTACCGGTGAGTGACTTAAATGAGCCCTCACCTAGTAGTCACCCTAAAATAAATATTTAATAACAAATAAATGAACCACCACCCTAAAATAAATATTTAATAACAAAATTTTCTTCCCTTAAAATAAAATCAAGATATTTAATTTTTAAATTTCAACAAATATAACCAGAATAATACTAGGTGTTGAGAAATTATTATTTTTTTCTTTGGAAAACACTTTTTCTTTTTTACGAAAAATTCAACTTGAAAATTTTACTTTACCTAAAAAAGAATTGGAAGTTAATTTATTTTTGTTATGAGAAATAGGAAGTTAATTAATCACATTCTATATTTAAAGAAAAATAGTTTTGATTGTGTGCCAGAATTTTAACTTTATTTCTTTTAAAAAAACTACAATTCTAAATTCTACAACGTAATTTATATAAACTCCAAACACTTTGAGGTAATGCAAGAAAATTTATTTCCGCTTAAAAAAAAAAGAGAAAATATAAAGATTATGCATAGGATATTAAAATTACACCTTATTAATGTGATAATTTAAAAATAAAAAATCAAAATTAAATGTCTCAAATATCGGTTATCATGATGAGTTTTTTGTTTTTACTAACGTCTAATCTTCTTTTTAACTCAATTAACTACTAGTGTCTAATCATTAAATATATAACTTGAATTGGTTTTTTGTATGTGAACTTGAATTGAATTTAGCGCAGATCATAGCAATGAATAATTTTGTATTGGAAAAGTTTAAAAGCATTTCTTTATGTGTTTTGTGTATGATTCTTAATTTAAAATACATTTTGTAAGAGTTAAAAGGTGAATCTTTCGAAAAAATATGTGATCTGATTATTGATTTAAACAATTATTTGCAAATTTTATATATCATTTCATCGAAGTTTGAATTAATAATGTCCATTCTCCTAGTAATGAGAGGTGCAAAACAAAACAAACAAAAAAACATATTTTGTTATTATAATAAATTTTGAGAAAATTATGAATGTAAGAAACATATAATTGATTAAGTTAAGAAATATACCAAAAATATATCATAAAATCTTCGTTAAGTTTGTGATTTTGTTTACTCTCAAACGTCAAAATTTTCTACCTTATTTAGTCATATAAAAAATATTTGGTAGATTTGTACCAAAAAACTAAGAATTCACATGTCCTAAAGATTTAATTTTCTCCAACAAAGAAGATAACTGCATTTGATTTGATTCTTAAATGACTAGATCATTTTTTTAACCGAATTTTTTTTGAGGACATATAAAATATGTTTTCTAGATTTGAATTTAAAAAAGAAATCTTAATAATAATAATTATTTGCTCCAAAGAAAATTATTGTATTTAGTTTGTTTCTAAAATAATTATTTAATAACATAATTTTCTTCCCTTAAAAGTAAATCAAGATATTTAATTTAGTGGCATATCAATAACAACATATCCCTTCAATTCAAATTAATTGCAATTCATTAAAATAAAAACTTGTGGCATTAATATTGGATTGAAATGTTTTGGGATAGAATTAGGTCTCTTTTTAGAAATAGGTCTCTTTTTCTCTTGGTTTGACTTATAATTGATGTACATTCAAATTATGCATTTCTCTCTCTCAAACCTTCCTTACTCCGTCGCCTCTCTCCCTCTAGAAGGTGTGTCTCGTCCGACAGTTCTCTCAAAAGATTTTCCAGATTTGGGAAAATCCTAAATCGTAAAGTTTGGAACACTTAATGGAGGTTGGCAGGTAGCTACAAAATCTTATGTTAGTATTTTTTTTTTTTTTACTATTTTGTGGAATTTAATTTGCTGTAGGATTATGAAGAGACATGCCTCAATGAGATGTTTTGAAAAGGAAGTGTTGGTTCTGCATTTACAGAGGTTGTTGAAAGAACAAATTATTTGTGCTATCTCTTTTGTTACTCATCTTGATTTTAATCATTTGATTGTGGTATTGCATTAATTGCTATTCCAGTTTTTAATTTGATAATGATTAAATGTTTTGTTCCATTGTTGATATTGACATGTCTTAAGTTGGGTGTGGTACTATAATGTTGTATAAGACTCTGTGTTGTTTCTAACTAGTTATATTTTCTTTCTGTATAATAAGTTCATGTTATTTGATTGTTTTACATTCCATTTTATTCACACCATTATGTAAAGGTTCAACCACTTTTGTTTATAAATTTGAAAGAAAACACCACACTTTGACTATGTACTGTTGATATCCCCAACTATTCTTCTTGTTTCGTTTAATACTTATTGTATTGCTAATTTCTCACAGAAGCTAGTCTAGCAATTAAAGAATTTGGTCACATGACTTGATTCTCTGTTGAAAAGCAACTTATCTTTGACTTCCACTCAACGTCTTCTATGCATAACTATCATGGACTTGATCAACTGACAGGATGCTAATTTGATTATTGCAGGTTGTACTCATTTTGCATATTGATGCTTGGTTTTGAAATTTTTCCACTGAAAACTAACATGCCCCTGTCATCTATAATGTCTATATCAACTTAGGCTATGTTATTTGACCAATATTTCTTCACATTTGGACACTGTTTAAGCAAACTTTTTACTCTTTTATGATCTCATTTTCAACAAGAAGAAGCATATTCAAGATACTTCCAAAGGAAGAAAGGGCTCAAGCATAGGCTGAAGGTGAAGGGAAAATATTATTGTGTTTATGTTGTAGAAAATTGCAATATAGATACTATTTTTATTCTCGTTGATGTTGTCAATTTGCAATTTATGTATTTGGTTTTTGTTTGAGCTTAGAATTTGAATTTTATTATATATAATAAATACTTGCTCTTGAATTATTGGATTTTTCAATTTTATTGATTTGCATGGTTGTGACTCCTTTTTATTCATGTATGGTCTTGTACATCCAGAAAAAATAAATCTTTAGTAGATTTAATTTGCTCCAAAGAAGACTATTGCATTTGATTTTGTTCTAAAATAATAATGATTTGTTAACAAAATTTTCTTTCCTTAAAAAAAAATCAAGATATTTAATTTTTAAATTCAACAAATATAATGAGAATCTTTTGATAATTGTTGAGAATAAAAGATAAACTAATACAGAAAAGTAAATAAATGCTGATGGTTCTTCATTTATAATTAATTGCACTAGATTGATTCTAACAGAATTGGAAATTTTTTTGTACCAAAAAGAAATTGGGAATTCTTCTCATTATATTGTTTATCCTCTTTTTTCTATCACTTTTTCATTTATCTTAATTAAACAATCATCAAATTGAAACACTGGTATTACATAAAATATAAAATTTTAAATAAAATCATGCATATTGTTCTTACTTCATCAATAAATTAGATTTTAAAGTAAAAAAATCATCATTAAACATAGCATAAAAAAGGTTTTGAAGTCGGCTTAATCCCAATTTTAAATTCCAGAGTAAATTCTCAAATAACCTTTTTTAATGAATATTCTCAAATAACCTTCAAACTCTTGGAGAAGAAAGAAATAATATCATAACAAATTGATGCTTCATTTTGGAAAAAAAGGGACCTTTTGTTTGGTTTTTATCGGTTGAAGATTTTAGGTGCCACACTTAATTCCCATACAATTGTAATTATTAAACATTAAACACATGTGGAATAAACAAAGAATAATAGTAACACTTTGTGTGATATTATGAAATAAAACTCATGTATCGAATAGTCAATTGCAAACAAAACAATATAATAAGAACAATGCTTTGTCAACATCAGTGTTAATAGTACTATGTTGTAAGAAACTGAGATAAAATAGACTATTCCAAAAAGCTTGTTGCTTGTGATGATGCATTTTCCTTAATAAAAGACGTCTTTCTTTTAATCATAAACATGTTATTCTCTCTTTCTCTTAAGAATATTGTTTCTTTTTTCATCTTCAACTGCCCAATTTCTTTTCAAAGATTTCGATTTGTTCTCATAACTCTCGCTAAGCCTTATTGCAATCTTGTGAATCTCATTCTTTGGAGGGTATAACATTAATGCTTGAGAGAACACGAGTCTCATGTCATGAGCAAACTCATCAGTTGTAGAATAAAATTCTAATTTAGCCTCAATATCCTTTAAACCGATTGCCTTCAACTTTGATTTGTTCTCTAAATTACCCTCCTTTGAGTTATGAAAACCCTCAAAAACCTTGAGATCAATAGGGTCTTTCAAAGCCCAACTATCTCTTCCTACCAACATTCTTTTCAAGATTACCCAACATTGCATCTTCTTGTAATTTTCCATTGGGTTTTTTTTTTCTTCTCTTTCTTGATCAACTTTATTTCATCACCATCGTTCTTCAACCCATATTTTTCAGCACTTGGGTTTTCTTTAATAGAAGAAGGGTTTCTTATTTCATAGTTCAAATTCTTGTTAATCTTTTTGCAACCAGAATTGGCAACAGTATCCTTCAATATGGATTTTGAATCTTTTTTACAAATCATAGAGTTTTCTTTGGCACAAGACTTTTTTGAATCGGTTGTTGTTGTTGTGGAAAGCCCCTTGTTGGCCATCATTTTGTTGTTTTGATGAGACATTAAAGTTGTTGAATCTTTAGAATCAAGCCAATAACATGTAACAATTGGCTTTGTTGTAGAATGTTCCATCTTCCTTCTCTTAATATCCCCTTGAGAATGATTATTTTGAGAACCTTTAGGGTAAGAAAATTTGATTATAAGTCGCTTGGGATGTTGTTTAGTACTCTCCAAATCCAAGGTTGATAAAGAACTCATTGTGTTGTGTATATAGAACAAACAAGAGAATGGAATAGCAATGACAATGATGAATTAAATTCACTAGGAAGGTTTATCACCACTATCATATATAGTATATGTTGGGAGTGTGCTGGGTGTCTCTTATAAGGCTAAAATAAAACCAAATCTTTTTTTCCGTTGTTGCCGTGACCACGTCTTTCTCACTTGCATTAAATTTTTTTAAATCTTTTTTCTTTTAATTGAATAAAATATGATCTTTTAGTTTATCATTATTACATACATAATACATACACATACATATTAAATACATATACGTTGGGAGTGAGGGTTTTTAATACACAGTCAAATCTTTGAAAATAATTTGTTTTTTATGGTTCATAGCTGATATTTTTTCATAATCAATCACCTAATATCTTTTAGAATTTATACCGTACAATTAATATATATATATATATATATATATATATTTTGATATTATTATTACACGAAATTATTACGTTAAATTATAAGTTGTTTAGAGATTATTAAATTATCATTTACTTATAATAATTCAAT
>JBBPBP010009779.1:33020663-33048333 GCA_037974735.1 Cicer chorassanicum
ATGTAGATTATGAATATAAAATTTTACATAAATATAAATTATTTAACATATTATTAAAATACAAAAACATTAACGGTGTTCAATAAAAATATATAAAATATTAATTTTAATGTATTTCAATAACATATAAAAAATAATTTTAAATTTGTATAAAATTTTACAAATATAATTTATATAATATAAACTTTAAATTTAGAGGATGTAAAATCTTTCTGCATGGCGACAATCTAAGCATTGATCTGGCGATGATTAATTAATTTAATTATGGTTAAGTTGAAGGAAAATAGTGCGGGTTTGGACAATTTTAACAAGTGAGTTGTGGTTTTTAGTTTTAAATTCTATTTTATAAATTAATTTTAAAATTGAATTAAGGGCTAGTTTGAATGAATTTTGGTTTTTGGTTTTCGAAATCTATTTTAAAAATCAATTTTTAAAAATTGTTTTAAAGAACAAAATTAAAATAAAATTTATTTGGTAATCCTAGTTTTTATCCTTTCAATCTAAATTTTTGTCAATTCCCTCTATTTTTATATCACATAGATGATTTATATAAAATTTTACACAAATTTAAACTCATTTAATAAGTTTTTGAGATTAGTGAAAAGTAATGATATTTAATAAAAGTGCATATTAGAGATGTAAAATTCGTTATAAGTTACATACTTTAATTATGTGTTAGTTATTAGTTAATTACTCTAGTTAGATGTTAGTTGTTCTAATTTTGGTATAGAAACCACATTATATTTACTATTGTAATTATATTTCTCATTTGATCAATACAAAAGTTATTTCTATTTTTCTATCTTTCACGTTTAATATTAATATTTTGCATATTCTACTATGATATCAGAGAGATAATTATTTTGCTACTCTTTCTCAAATTTTGTTTGAGAAAAATTTCATACAAGCTTAATTGATTTATCTTTTCTTTCTCATTTGATTCTTGATAAATTTGTTCACTTTCTTCTTCTTCTTCCCTCTTAAATTCCA
Organism: Cicer chorassanicum; assembly: GCA_037974735.1. Classification (NCBI taxonomy): domain Eukaryota; kingdom Viridiplantae; phylum Streptophyta; class Magnoliopsida; order Fabales; family Fabaceae; genus Cicer; species Cicer chorassanicum. The sequence goes on from JBBPBP010009779.1 coordinate 33,021,654, forward strand.
AATTAAAATCATCTCATCATGATGATGATTAAAAATAAAAACTCATAAGAAAATGAGTAATAAAGACAATATGTTTGTCAACAAAACTTCTCTAATGTTTTGATATGAACCATGTTTCAACATCAACAACTTGTTGGAAACGAAGATTGATCTTCGTTTCAGTGATAGAAAATGAAGATTGATCTTCGTTTTCTGTTTGTATAATTCAAGTTTATATGTTAGTTGTAATGACTAATTAACTAACTTCTCAGTTAGTTAGTTAGTTAACTAGAGGACATAGTTAGTTATATGTTAGTTGTAATAACTAACTAACTTCTCAATTAGTTAGTTAGTTAACTAGAGGACCGTGTATAAATAACTCATTTCATTCAGTCAATTAACAAGTCCTACAGTCATATTCCATTCTATATTGATTCTATATTTCTTGCACTTGAGTTAAGAATAGCTTGAACGCTAACAAATGGTATCAAGAGCTTGGTTGTGAAAAACCAAATCAGAGTGATAAACACGAGTGAGGTGTGAGGATCAAACACGAGTAAGGTGTGAGGACCAAACACGAGTGTAGTGAAGATGGGTAACAATGGAAATTATCCAGTCCATATGCCACATTTTGATGGAAAAGATTGGGATAGATGGAGAGTGCAAATTCATGCATTGTTTGGATTTCAAGAGGTGTTGGAAATTATAGAGAAAGGTTTTGAAGAACTGGGGGTCAATCCAACTGAGGAACAGAGATCAAGATTCAAAGAAAACAAGAAGAAAGATTACAAAGCCACATACATTCTTCATCAATGTCTAGACACGACCAACTTTGACAAGATATCTAATGCAAGAAGTGCAAAAGAAGCGTGGGACATTCTTGAGAAGTGTTATTCTGGAGGAACCAAGGTCAAGAAAGTGAAATTGCATACCTTGCAGAAACAGTTCGAATTGCTGCAGATGGATGAGCACGAGAAGGTTCCAGATCTGATTTTAAGATTGAGGAGTATCACAAATCAGATGGCCAGTTGGGGTGAGAAGCTTACCGAACAGAAGCTATCTGAAAAGATATTGAGATCTTTGCATCCCAGGTTCGATTATGTTGTGAGGAATCCAAAGACATCTCCACATTAAGTCTTGAAGAGTTGCCGAGAACTCTAGAAGCAAGGGAGTTAAGAATGGATGAAAGGAGTGGGAGTGATTCTGGGAATCAGGCATTGGTAGCATATGCTAACTAGAAAAAGAAATGGAAAAAGAATATGTTCAAGGAATCTGATGATGATTCAGAATCTTCAACAGAAAGGAGCAATACAAGTGGTAAATCAAAAGGAAATTCAAGAAACTTTGATAAGAAGAAGGTGCAATGTTACAAATGTGAGAAGTTTGGACATTTTGCTCGAGAATGTTGGGCTGGCAAAGGAGGAAAACAGAAGAAGAAAGAAGAAGATGAAGCCTGAGCTGCCCAAGAAGATTCAGATTCGGATTCGTATATAGTCTTGTTGATGGCTACTACAAACGAAGATCAATCTTCGTTTTCTACCACAAACGGAGATCAATCTTCGTTTTCAGAATATTCTTCATCTCAGTTCTGGTTTCCTAATACTAGTTGCTCTAATCAGATGACAAGCTAGAGGGAATGGCTGGTTGATGTTGATACATCAAGAAGGAGCAAGATCAGGTTAGTTTATGATAGAACTTTAGAAGTTGAGAGAGCTGACAACATAGTGATCAAAAGAAGAAATGGAAAAACAGCAGAAAGTGAGGGAGAGGATGTGCTACTGGTTGAACCAAAAGATGATGGTTCAGTGAAAGTTAATGATATGGAGGTTGCAAAGGACCCAGAAAGTGATACAGAGGGAGTGTTGCAGGCTGAATCAAAAGGGGAACGTTCAGAATTGCAGAACCAATTGAATGCAGCTCAAGAAGATCTAAAGAAAGCAAAGGAACAAATTTTCCAGGCTGAGAAAAGAAGGTACAAGCTATTGATGAGTTGAAAGAAGCACAGAGAGTGGCTGAGGAAGCAAATGAGAAACTCAGGGAAGCATTGGTGGCTCTAAAGTTGGCTAAAGAGGAATTTGAGAATGAAAGGTTCCGAAACTGTGAAGAAGAAGGAAGAAGAATGGCAGAAAGAGCTTGGAAATGTGAGGAACAAGAAAGCAGCTCATGTGGTTGATAGTAATAACCAAGTTGGACACTTTCAAAAGGTGCTTACATCTATTGGAATTTTCTGCATTTATTCAATTGCTATTGGAATTCTTGTTGAGTTTATAGTGATGTATCCAATACAACATAGAAAGTATAGAGATGGAATTGACAATATGTTGGTGCTTTTGATTGTTACAGTGGCTATTGGTTCTCATAGGTTATCACATCAAGGTGCAATCACAAAATAAATGATAACTACTGAAGAAGTGGTTTGTGATGCCAAGAAGCAGGCATTGAATCATGCGGATGATGCAATCAAAGTTGTCAAGGTTCATGTCGAGAAAGCAAAAGTTTATGCAGCTGAATTGGCGCAGTTGAAGACCTTGCTAGATTCAAAGGTTAAAGTTGAAGCAGTGCAGTTAAAATCTGCATTGGATGCTGCTGAGGTAAAGTATCATGATGATTATAAATCATTTGAGACTCATCAATTTGAAGATCAGCTTAAAGTGGTACAGAAAAATATGACTGTTGGAACTATCAGTGCTGTTGGAAACGGTTTGGACTTACTCATCATGACTTTGCTGTTCGTTCAAATGATTGATAGTTTTGGTATTAATCAGAGTAACACCACTGATGTTGTTGAACAAGTGTCCAAGGTATAGCTGAAATTTGTATATTTGGCCATAGGAAGTGGGGTGGCAGCTTTCCTCCAGATTGATCTTCGTTTCAGTGATAGAAAATGAAGATTGATCTTCGTTTTCTGTTAGTATAATTCAAGTTTATATGTTAGTTGTAATAACTAACTAACTAACATCTCAGTTAGTTAGTTAGCTAACTACAACTTTCATAAAGTAAGAAAAAGATGTTGCCAAGTGCATTTATTGATGATTTCTCAAGAACACCAACAACATTTGGTTTCAAAATTCTTTCTTTTTAGCCAAATTGGCATTCAAAAACTAATTAATGCATTTAAAGTTCTTGCATGAAAATGTAGACTCTAGATTCAACAACTAGCAGCAACAAAAACAACAACAAGAAAACCAAATTGTTTTTGTTTCTAAAAAAACATCTATAATTGGATTCTCATTTAAACAAAAATGTAAGAGAAGATCACTAAGATTAAAAAATTATAGAATGGGAGATGTGTTTACATGGGACCTGTTTAAGCACCCAATAAAGGAGCTCTATGGCAGATGCTCTTGTCTAACTCTCATGAATCACACAAAGCCAAATTTCTTTTCCCTAGTGTTCAACCCCTATGAAATAAGCATATGAGTAAAAGATTTGATTAAGTATACACTATAACAATTTGAAAAATCAGTTTCAATTTATTTAGTATTTAACTAGATTTAACAATATCTGATGTAATATACAAAATCTTCATGGAAATCATAAGGTAGTTTGAGGGAGTTTCAATTTCTCCCTGAAACAAAATTAACATCTAATTAATGATTTAGTAATTACTAACATTGACTATTAAAAATATGTATAAAAATTTCATCCAATATTATATTTGATTTTTTTTTTATGTCCAATATTTGATTTTAAAATATTCATATTCATATAATATGTATAATATTAGTTATCGGAAAAGGAATTTTTTTGTACAAAGGAAAGGATTCTATAAACAAATAATTAATTAAAAAGTTATTTAAGATATGAATTTTGACGTAATTTCTTGTATGAGTATGGGCTTTGAAAACTAATTAATGTTAGATTCTATTTCAATATTGAAAAATTTATTAAAAAAGATATCACCCGTATTATGTCCAATAATTGCATGAAGCAATTTATAATGGAGTACGACGTATATATAGAGAGGGATTAACTTTAATAAACAAAAAACCGAGACTGGAAAATTGTGTCTTTCATATTTTTCTATTCTCATCAAGTTCCTTTCATCTTTTTAGTTGTTTACTTAAAAAATTATGGTTTTCTTCTTATTGCTTCTTGTGCTCGGTATTGGATTGGAGACAACGGGAACAGGTATGTATTTGATCTTGATTTATGTTATGGTCTCTCTTAACTATATTTTAATAAGGTTCCCTTCAAGTAACTTTTAATATTGATCATTATAAAACAAAGTTAATTCAATTCTATAATGAATACTAACAATATATGTTTTGTTTTGATATCATACTAAGAGTTAATTAAAAGCATGTAGTTTTTGATTTTATTTTAACTAAATTATTAAATAAATTTAAGTGTTAAATATATATATATATATATATATATATATATAATGATTATGCTTTTTTTTTACAAGAACAAGTTATGCTTCTAAAAATTTGTTATATTGTTGTTATATCTCTAAATATGAAATTACCATATATTTATGACCTAGTAAACTTAGTGTATTTATTTTTTTTGATTTGCATACTTCAAAATAAATTATTAGATATCATATAAAACTAGCCAAATTTAGTTATTCTTTAATTATTTTTAAAAATTTCTTTGGTACTCTTGATATTTGGTTAGATATCCGTTTCCAAATCGCAAAAATAATGTTGAAGTTTTTGGCAAAATTACATGCTACCATTACACCAAATACATTATTAAATGTAACTTTAGATATTCAGATAACCATCTATTAGATACATAATTAATTAATAAAGTAGTTAAAAATAGACGGACAAAAAAAAGCGGGGTTAAAAAAACAGTGATTTAAAATTTGTTGAAGTATAAATAGATAATTTTTTTTGCCAAGATGCAAATAAAAATTTGTTCTTTTAATAAATATCACAAATATATTTAACCAAAAAGTTATGATAAAAAAAACTTTATAAATTTTATAAAGATATAGATCACACAAAAAATTTAACTCATGTTATTATTTTAATTTATGCAAAAGCCCAATCAATAGGAGTTTGCTATGGAAGAGTGGCAGATAACTTGCCTCCAGCTAATGAAGTTATAGATCTTTTCAAATCAAATGACATTAATAGAATGAGAATTTATGACCCTCATGAAGCAACTTTACAAGCCTTAAGAGGTTCCAACATAGAACTTGTCATTGGAGTCCTTAATGAAAACATTCAAACAATTGCCACTCGTGTTTCATCAGCTTCTTATTGGGTCTAAAACTATATACTAAAATATTCAAAAGATGTCAAATATAGGTACATTGTTGTTGGTAATGAAATAAATCCTAATGATCCAACATCACAATTTGTTCTCCCAGCAATGCAGAACATTAATGCAGTACTAACATCTGCCAACTTACAAAATAAAATTAAACTGTCAACAGCTATACAATTGGATTTCTTAGGAAGCTCGTATCCTCCATCAACAGGAGCATTTAGTAGTTCTTCAAATTCATATATATCTTCAATAGTTCAATTTCTTTTGCAAAGTGATGCACCACTTCTTGCTAATGTATACACTTACTTTAGCTACATAAGTAACCCAAAACACATTGAACTTTCATTTGCATTATTTAATTCACCAACAGTTCATGTGAATGATGGGGAATACAAATACACAAATTTATTTGATGCAACATTAGGAGCTCTTTATTCAGCTCTTGAGAAAGTTGGTGGTGCTAATTTGGAAGTTGTTGTATCAGAAAGTGGATGACCTTCCGATGGTGGTGTTGCTGCAACAGTTGAAAATGCACAAGCTTACTATGGTAATTTGATTAAGCATGTGTCTAATGGGACTCCTAAAAGACGTAATTAAGAATTGGAAACTTATTTGTTTGCTATGTTTGATGAAAATAAAAAAGGGCCTGAAACAGAACGACATTTTGGTTTGTTCACTCCTAATAAACTACCTAAGTATCAAATTAGTGGTGATATTGGGACATATAGTTCTCCAAGTTCCTCCTCTTCTCAGCTAAGGAATGAAGGGATAATATTTTCCTTTTCTTTGTTTTTATTATTTCTTTTCTTTATGTAATTATTTTTTTTGAAGAAAGTATAATTATTTTATTTGTTTCATATCTAATTATGATATGGCTAAAACGTATTTCGTGATGTAATATTTATTTTTAGACAATATTGATATATCATGTTGAGATATATATGTGGATTTAGTGAAATAATTATTTGTGGTGTTAGTTGACAATTGTCTTATATGTGAGGCTTATTAGTATTTTTTTTATCATGGATTCTCTCCATTAAAATCTTTTATCTTTAAAATGTTTTTTTTAGCATTAAAAAACTAAGAATTTACTTGTCCTAAAGATTTAATTTTCTCCAACAAAAAAGTTAACTGCATTTGATTTGATTCTTAAATAAGTGAAACTTTTTATTTTGACCGATTTTTTTTTTGAGGACATATAAAATATGTTTTCTAGAATTGAATTGAAAAAGGAAATCTTTATAATAAATATTATTTGCTCCAAAGAAAATTATTTTATTTAGTTTGTTTCTAAAATAATTATTTAATAACAAAATTTTCTCCCCTTAAAAGTAAATCAAGATATTAATTTTTAAATTTTAACAAGTATAATGAGAATCTTTTGATAATTGTTTAGAATAAAAGATAAACTAATTTTATCAATAAAAATGAATTTAGCATGGGTGATTAAACTCTTACAACTAAATAAATTATTCTTTCTATGGAAAAATAAGTTGATATAGACAAATAACATAACCTAAGTTGATATAGACATTATAGATGACAGGGGCATGCTAGTTTTCTATGGAAAAATTTCAAAACCAAGCATCAATATGGAAAATGAGTACAACCTGCAATAATCAAATTAGTATCTTGTCAGTTGATTAAGTCCATGATAGTTATGCATAGAAACTTTTCTGACACATTTATCGAATATCGATGCCAAACGATAGACTAATTGTAAACTTTTCTGACACAGTTGTTATTATTATTATTGTTGTTGTTGTTGTTGTTGTTGTTGTTGTCGTCGTCATCATAATCATCATCATTATCATTATTATTATTATTATTATTATTATTATTATTATTATTATTATAGCACAATTAGGGTTCATGGGTCAAGGCCATTGATCCCCTTATAAATTTTATGTTTTACTGTTATTTTTTAATTTTTGTAAAACAAAATTAATAGTTATTTAATCTCATTTTTAATACTTCTCCAAACATCATTTAATTTTCAAAACATTAATAATATTCCAAAACTAATATTTTATACAATAAAGAAATTAATCTTTTAAAATACATTAATAACTAAAACTCTCATTTTCAAAATAATAACTATTATTATTACTATAATATTTTTCAAATAATTGCATAAAAGTACTACCATCTTCATAGAATAGTCAAAACGATGAAATAAATAAATATAACGTCAATAATTTATATTAGTTATTAAATTACAATAAATTTGCCTTTTTTTATCAGTATAGTTAATTGTGCATTTTTTTGTATCGAAAGAAAAAAGGAGAAACAAAAACAAGCTAAAAAATAACGACTCCCTTGAGAAAGAGATTCTCAAAGTATCAGTGAGTAAAGACGAAGTGAGCTCCACTGACGAAGATGGATCAATCTTTAGAAAATCACGTTTAGAAGATCCATTTTAAGCAATAAAATCAGCGCATTGATTTCTTTCTCTAAGAATATGTCGCAACTCCACACTCCAGTTCCTCCTCAATTCGAACTTAATTTCATATTAAACAACAAAGAACTCGTGAAATGGCTGAACCATTTCATTTACTAACATTTAGCAAGGAGGGAGTCCGAATAAAAAATAAGATTAAGAGTTCCCAATTTCTAATTAATTCGAAGTCCATGCAAAATGGCTAATAATTCATCATGAAGATTATTACTATAGTCTATGTGACCATAAAAATCAATTATCCAATCGTCATTTTCAAATCTCACCAAACCACCAAAACCAGCAAGAGTGGAGTTTACAATAGGGCTAAATTGTGACAATCCAACCAAACAAAATACTTAATTATCTCAAGAGCTTTCAGGTGTCAAATCCAATGCAAAAAAATTTCAAGAGTCACGAGACGTTTCGTTTAGACGATTTCTACGTATTATAGAAATAAATTTTAAATAAAAAAATATGTTTATAAATTTATTTTTTTATTAGAATATATATTTTTCGTATAATTAAATTAAATTGAATTATTAAGTAAATGATAATCTCTAAACAACTTAAAATTTAACGTAATGATTTCGTGTAATAATAATATCAATAAATATATATATATATATATATATATATATATATATATATATATATATTAATTGTACGGTATAAATTCTAAAAGATATTAGGTGATTGATTATGAAAAAAAATCAGCTATGAACCATAAAAAAAAATATTTTCAAAGATTTGATTGTGTATTAAAAAACCCACACTTCCAACATATATGTATTAATATGTATGTGTATGTATTATGCATGTGATAATGATAAACTAAAAGATCATATTTTATTTTATTAAAAGAAAAAAGATTTAAAAAAATTGGTTTTATTTTAATCTTACAATAGACACCCAGCTCGACAATGACTTTAAAGGATATTGAGTCTAAATTGGAATTTTATTCTACAGTTTGCTAATGACATGAGGGTTAGTGAGAGTTTTGAGAACAAATCGAAATCTTTGAAAAGAAATTGGCCAGTTGAAGATGGAAAAAGAAACAATATTCTTAAGAGAAAGAGGGAATAATATGTTTATGATTAAAAGAAAGACGTCTTGGAAAATGCATCAACACAAGCAACAAGCTTTTTGGACAATTATTTGTAGTATTATTAACACTGATGTTGACAAATCATTGTTCTTAGTATATTGTTTTGTTTGCAAGTGACTATTCAATACATGAGTTTGATTTTATAATATCACACAAAATGTTAATATTATTCTTTGTATTAGTTAGTTTATCTTTTATTCTCAACAATTATCAAAAGATTCTCATTATATTTGTTGAAATTTAAGAAATTAAATATCTTGATAAATTATTATTATTTTAGAACCAAATCAAATGTAATAGTCTTTTTTGGAGCAAATTAAATCTACTAAAGATTTATTTTTTTGGAATGTACAAGAACATAATCTATTAGAGGATGTACAATAACAGACATGAATAAAAAGAAGTCACAACCATGCAAATCAATAAAATTGAAAAATCCAATAATTCAAGAGCAAATATTTATTATATATATATATAATCAACCTGTTGGTTACAAATTGTTTATAGATTTTGTTTATTAATAAAATAAACTACTCACAAATATTTCCTATCAGTAAAGTAAACAGATCAAATTCTAAGCTCAAACAAAAATCAAATACATAAATTGCAAATTGACAACATCAACGAGAATAAAAATAGTATCTATATTGTAATTTTCTACAACATAAACACAATACATCCAATTCAATTTTAAATTACTCACTCCTTTAGCTTGTAATGTTTTCCCTTCACCTTCAGCCTATGCTTGAGCCCTTTTCAAAAGCCACTTTTTTTTATTTATTTTTCCTTTGGAAGTATCTTGAATATGATTCTTGCTGAAAATGAGATCATAAAAGAGAAAAAAGTTTGCTTAAATAGTTTCCAAATGTAAAGAAATATTGGTAAAATAACATAGCCTAAGTTGATATAGACATTATAGATGACAGGGGCATGCTAGTTTTCTATGGAAAAATTTCAAAATCAAGCATCAATATGCAAAATGAGTACATCCTGCAATAATCAAATTAGTATCATGTCAGTTGATCAAGTCCATGATAGTTATACAGTTGAGTAAATGTGTCAAAACAAATAACGTGTTATATTATTTTAACAACTCTCTCCTATTTTGCAGATAAATTTATATTATTAGAACAAATGAATCCTATTTTGAAGATAAACTAGCCACTTAATTCGATGTTGTTAACAACTTTCTCCTATTTTTTTTTTAATTTAATAAATAAAAATTAATAAAAATAATTATAATTAAAAATAGTAAATTATATTAATGACATAAAACAAAATACATTAAATTGAAGAAAAAATAATAATTATTCAAATGTTAAAATAAAATAGAAAATTAAAACGTGTACATGATAGTATTTCCAGGATGCGATATTCTATTGTAACAAACAAAATTTCTTCGGCTGATCACAAGTTCGAGAAGCGATTCTTAAAATGTTTAAAAAGTGGGACATTTTAAAGTTTTTTCCAGGCATTATGGTTACTTTAAAACAAAATATCCTCTAGGATGAGGGCTCATTTCTTTGTTATTAAATATTTATTTTAGGGTGGCTTCTAGGGGGACGGTTCGTTTAAGTCCCTCACCGGTAATCCATGTTTTTCTGACAGTAAGATATAATACCAAAAATTATGAACGGCTGAGATATTTAACACCTAGTACTACCGGTTGCAGGTCCTTTTTCTTTTAAGAAGAATTAGTAGCCTAGATGACTGAGAAGGTTGTAAGTTGTAACTCTCCCGTATCTTTGTGTACTGGTCGTCCTCCCTCCACACCGTTTGCGCTTCTCTTCGCGTCGTCCCTGCGCGCTTTCGTTTTCCTCCTTTGTAAGTTTTTGTTTATTGATCTCTAATTTCGATGTTTTTGTTTATTCAATCTCTGATTTCATTTGTTGATTTGTTGATTTTTTTTAGTTTGTTAATTTTCTGATTTCGTTTGTTAATATTTTAATATGGTTGTTATTAGTTAGTTGAAAGTTGGTTAGATTTTACCCTTTTTTATGTGAACAGGTTTCTAAGTTATATAAACCTATCCATTTATGATATTGTTCAATATATAAAATTGATGATGTTATTCAAGCTTTCCTTTCTTTCAAATCACCCAAGGTAACATGGTATCAGTCGCAAATCTTGCTTTCGCCACCGTCAAACCCTAAATTTCCCAAAATTTCTTTTTCATTCATCCTTTCCACCGAATCTTGTTCCGTTTCTTTTCTTTCTTATTTGTTGTATCAATAATGGCAGATGTAGATGATTCTTCAGATTCAGATAACGATCATCAATCTGTGACTTTAACACCTTTGACCCTAAAAGATCCGTCGTTGAATCCTCATAGCCCTTACTACCTCCACCCCGGCGAAAACCCTGGCAACGTCCTCGTCGCGCCACCTTTGAATGATACCAACTACTACAATTGGAGCAAATCAATGAAGCGTGCGATCTCTTCAAAGAACAAGATTTCTTTTGCCAATGGGTCTTTGCCATCACCGTCGCCATCAGATCCAGACTTCGAACTATGATGGACCTTCATGACCGATTCACCAAGGGCAACCACTTTAGATTCTCGGATCTGCTTAAGGATATGCACTTGATCAAATAAGGTGATCGTTCTTTGTCCACTTACTTTACTGATTTAAAGATAATATGGAATGAATTAGAATTTTTTAGACCCACTCCTTCTTGCTTATGCCTACATCGTTGTTCTTGTGATTTGAGTTCTGCTGTTCAAACTTTCAAACATAAGGAATATGTTGTTTGTTTTCTTAAGGGACTTACCGATCAATATGGCAATGTTAGAACCCAAATCCTTCTTATGGACCCTTTACCTACTTTAAGTAAGGCATATTATTTGGTTATACAGCAAGATCCCACCCCTGCACTTACTAATCATGATTCTACTGTTCTTGCCATCAGTGCTAATGCCTATAATCAAGGTCGATGACAAGCAAATCAAGGGCACGACAAAGGTCGAGGAAGAAGCCAACTGTTTTGTAGTCATTGCAATAAAACCAATCATACTGTGGAAAATTGCTATTTAAAACATGGTTTTCCACCGGGTTATAAATCAAAAACTGAGATCAACGATGAATCAAATAAAGAGAGCAAGAATTTTTCTCAAAATGGTTCGTCTAATAATTCTACTCCTCTCACTCGAGAGGATTATCAATATTTGGTCAATCTTCTCCAATAATCTAAGGGTGAGGCTTCCAAACATAGCAATAATCAAAAGATTGATGTTGATTCCTCTCATCTAGTTTCAAGTATTTTCAATCAAGGTAAATCTGCCTCAATTTTTTCTTATTGGATGCTAGATTCTGGTGCTTCAGACCATGTGTGTCCTTGCATTAAACACTTTTCAGAAATTTTCAAAATTAAACCCATTTCTATTTGTCTCCTTAATGGAACTATTTTGAATGCAGAATTTTATGGCACCATATATTTTACACCTACCTTGTACCCTAAAAGATGTTTTCTTTATCCCACAATTTCAATTTAGTTTAATTTCTATTTCAAAATTGACTAAATCTCTTAATTGTCAATTAGTTTTCTCACCAAATTCTTGTGACATCACTACAACATTTTTGTCCTACTACAACGCATGAAAACCGTTGCTTAACGTAAAAAAACCGTTGCCGTAATCTACGAGAACGGTTTTCTGTCCGTGGGGAACCAAGGCGTTGCATTTGCCTTACGCAACAGTTTTTTTAGAAACAACAACGCTTTTAAAAAACCGTACTAGTAGCTACCACTAAGAGAACGGTTGTTCAAATTGACAACGACAACGGTTTTATGATGTTTCCAAAGTAAAACCGTTCTTGTAGGTTCCTTTTTCAATTAAGTTATGACCACACTTTAAAACCGTTGCAAAAGCTTTTTTTTTTTTTTAAAAAAAAAAGTAAATTATGTTTCTAAAATACAATAATTTAAGATATTTAGTAAAACATTATTATTGTAATACCATAATAAATTTAAAAGTATAATAATTGCGATAATACAAAATTATTGTAATATACTATAATAAATTTAAAATATAACAATTGCAATAGTATAAAATTTTGTAATACTATATATATAGTTAAAGTTCATTGTCATATTTATGATATGTCTATGTTAACAATGTTGTCATTCATACGATATATATTCGCAGTGATTCAATTTCTCTAATTTAAATTGTAGAGATAAGGAGACAATCAAAATAACAAAAAAAAATCTTTATCTATAAAAAAAATACACAAAGAAAACTTAAGTATCAACATCTATCTCCTCATCTTGTGTTTCGAAATGTTGAAATTCTTCATTTGTATCACCATCATTCATCTACAAAATAAAAATAATATATTCAATAAGTAAAATCATGAGTAAATGACAAAATGTTAAAGTGTATAAATGTGATTATAAAGTCAAACCAAGACACATGTATGTGAGAGCAATACATAACAGTAGCAATTTATAAAAGTAATATAGTTCTAACAGTACCTATTTCTAACAGTAAATAAAGTTAAATGTATAATATCATTATAGTTCTAACAGTACAATTTCTAATAGTAATATAGTTCTAATAGTACTATAAATATAATTCTAACAATAATATTTCTAACCGTAATATAGTTCAGTCTTACTTCATTATTATTAGGAGCATGTGTTGATGTAGAAGAACGTAGAGTACTATTAGCATTAGCTGGAGTTGATAAAAAAGCTGCTAAAGCCTCTATATTCAATCCTGTAGTGTTTGGGTTCAACATTGTCTTAAGAATAAGCTGAAATTTTCCTTCCATTGCTTCCATTTCCTTACGTTGTTTCTCATCTATCTCTTGTATCTTATCATTAAACTGTTTTATCTCCTCAGCGTGTTCTCTTTTAAGTTTTGCAATTTCTTCATTTCTTCTCAAGAGAGTTGGTGTTGAAGTTCTTCCGTGATAACGAAATCTCCCATGTTTTTCTTTGCCACACACACTCTGAAAGGCTTCTAAAGATGATTGTCCATCTTTTTTCAATCAAGTTTTGAAGCTTTATCTAGCATAAATAATAATATTAAATGAATAATTGTATACATAAATAATAGTAAATAAATAACACATTACGTTAAACTTACAATTGCAGGATTGGTTTCTTGATCCAACTCCTTTCCTTTATTACTTTGTCGAGTAGCAATAAACATTTCAGCTTGAGTGGGAGGCGCTTTATCTTCATTACATTGACACTAAACCAAGAAAAAAAAAGAATATGAGAATTTTATTCACGTATATTCCCTTATAACTGCAAAGCCTTTATTCCCATTCGGTGCCTGTATTTCAGCTGAACTATATTTTTGGCATTTTGATGACTGATAATTTCCTATATTCATTCACAATATTTTTTTTATAAAATTACAAATGTGTGACAACAACTATATATAACAAGTAATTATATCTTACTTGACTGTGGTCTTCTTTCGAATATTCCAATAAGTTCTTAAAGTCTTTTTCTGGTACCTCATGAGGACGATTTTTTAACCACTCGCGCGTGGTTTTGTACTTACTAAAATGCTCATTTTTAAGAAAACATTTGTATCTTCTCCAAGCATCATTTAAAATAGCAAATACAACTTTCCTTCCTTTATCTAGAATTTTGTATTTTTGCTGCAAAAATAAAAGAAACATATTAGGATCTATATTTATAAAAGTATGCTAGCCCATACATTCAAATTAAAAAGTAAGTACATTTAGATAATCCCACACATGATCTATATTTAGATCCTTCCAACTCCTAATCAAAGCCTTCCAATTATTGAAAGTGAGAGGACACAAATCTGAACTTTTTGCGATTGTCCCCAAAAAACTACTAAGTTCAGAAACTATCTTTTCATCAGGCCCAATCGGTTGTCCTTCTTCATTCAAGATGATCTCTTGTCTATCTTTGAATTCTCGTGCATGAATTTTCCGACATATAGTCTTTCCTCGTTTTTTTTATTAATCCTAACAATAAACCACATAATAGTAATTAAAAAAGTAAAAAAAATTGCAAATTTTTATATCCAATATATACTCAACAAAAACATATATACCACTGGTTCCCTCACTTTCCTCACTTTCATAGTTGATACCCTCCTCCATTTCATTTTCTTCTATATCTTCATCTCATGAATCCTCTACTCCATGTTATTCCTTATTCTTATTGAGATATTTAGCAAGTGACATAGCTGGACATTTTGGAATAGTTTTTTTCTTCTTATAGGCTTGTTGATGTACCGTTGATCCTTGAACTTGATTTCCCATGGTAGAGCTAACTTGCCTCTTAAGGTTATTGTTTTGATGGAGTCCTTTGTTTTTCTCCTCAATTTTCTTAGAGACTTTTGATTCCGTTGGAACTTGAACTTTAGGAGCCATTGTAGAGTTCAGTTGCTTCTTAAGATTACTATTCTGACATAATTTTTTATTTTTCTCACCAATTTTCTCCGAGACTTGTGATTCTACTGTACCTTGAGTAGCCATTGTTGATTTTAGTTGCTTTTGAGAAAGCGTTTTGTTTTGCTCATCAGTTTTCTTAGAGACTTGTGATTCTATTAAACCTTCAAGACAAGGAGCCTTTGTAGACCAAAGCTATCTCTTTATATTATTATTTTGACCAACCTCTTTGTTCTTGTCAACAATTTTCTTAGATGGTTCAATAATTTGTTGGACTGCAACTACCTTTTGGTTTGGCTTTTTATGTTGTGTTTGAATTGACTTCCCAGCTTCCAATGATTGCTTCGATTCGTCTACCTTTTGATTGCTTTCTTTTATAGATTTCACATTTTCTAACTTGACTCTATATTGCCGCATTAAGTCATTGCTGGACTTAGCTTGAATATCAAGCCGAAAACCATTCCCTTTGTTCATTTTCCTTCAATCAAACAGAAGAAATAACATCCAAAAGCATTAACAACCAGTCCAAATATCAGGCAGTCCAAATAACAGGCAGTCCTAAAATAGCAGTCCTAAAACAACAGTCCTAAAACAATACTCCTAAAACAACAG
The DNA here is from genome assembly GCA_037974735.1 of Cicer chorassanicum. NCBI lineage: Eukaryota > Viridiplantae > Streptophyta > Magnoliopsida > Fabales > Fabaceae > Cicer > Cicer chorassanicum. The sequence continues at coordinate 33,037,396 of JBBPBP010009779.1, forward strand.
TTCTAAAACAGCAGTCCTAAAACAATACTCCTAAAACAACAGTCCTAAAACAGCAGTCCTAAAATAGCAGTCCTAAAACAGCAGTCCTAAAACATCAGTCCTAAAACAGCACTCCTAAAACAGCACTCTTAAAACAGCACTCCTAATTTTAACAAGCAGTCCTAAAAACAGCAGTTCAAATAAGTAACAACCAGTCCTAAAAACAGCAGTTCAAATAAGTAACAACCATTCCAAATAAGTAATAAGCAGTTCTAAAAACAGCAATTCAAATCTTAACAAGCAGTCCTAAAAACAGCAGTCCAAATCTTAACAAGCAGTCCAAATAAGTAACAAGCAATCCTAAATATAGCAGTCCAAATAATTGTAACAAGGACAATAGGAAGTGTCAAAAGACATTCATTATAAGTAAATAAACAGAAGTTTAAATAATTGTAACAATCAATCCAAAAAACATTCATTATAAGTAAATAAAAATTAATGAATAATAAACTAGTTCAAAAAAGTCTCATCAAAACTAGAATCGTCATCAGATTCTTTGTCAGATGACCCACGTAAAGAATTAACAATAATCGTTGGTGGAATATCATTCCTAACAAATTCAACTTCACGAGTCTCATGACTTGCAGCTAGATTAACTGGATGGTCAGATGGATCACATTGATACGGTTGTTGGCCATTTAAATTTGATTGTTCGTTCATGTTTAAAAGATCCCTAGGAACAGACTTCATAACAAAATGTCTATTTGGATTAGAAGGATCTTGAATGTAGAAGCATTGGTGGACTTGAGATGCCAATACAAAAGGATCGTCCATGTAACATCTCTTGTTAAAGTAAACACAAGTCAAGCCATATTTGTCTTCTTCAACTTCAAACCAATCACATCTAAATAACACAAACTTCAACGTATCATAATAATCTACCGCAACTATTTCAGTAATTGATCGATAGTAAGTTATTGATTGTATTATTGGATTTTCATCTTTGGTACTTGCAAAACTTTCAGTTACTGCCATCAGTGTCACACCACTATTTTGTGTTTTACGTCTAGCATCACGGTGTTTTGTATGAAACCTGTATCCATTAATTACATAGCCAGAAAAATGTCTTGCAATTTTATTTGGTCCTCTTGATAGCTTCTCAAGTTTGTCAGATACATTGCTTAACAAGACACGCTTCTTAAACCATTCGACAAAATCTAACCCTTGACGTTTTGCTTTGCTCCACCTCTTTCTTTTATTCACATTTACATCTTCATTTTCATGCTCACTACAAATAAAAGTACATTGTTATAGTAATTTTAAAACAATTCTTTAATGCATTAAAAACCTACAAATACAAGTCTATTTATTTACCTTATAAAACATTGGACATTGTCACAATTGAATAAAATGTAACGATGGGCTTGACTCTTAGACTTGCAATCCAAAGAAATTCCTTCACCTTTTTTCCTTCCCCCAATAGGATGACCAAGATCACATGTATCACTATTCCTTGTCATTCTACTAAACCTTGTCTCCACACCGCTATGCAAGTATCGCGAGCAAAATGTCAAGCACTCTTCAACCAAGTAACCCTTAGCAATAGAACCCTCAGGACGACTTTTATTACGAACATAACTCTTCAACTTTCCTAGATGTTTTTCTGTAAAGTACATCCACCGAAATTGAACAGGCCTTCCCAATCTTACCTCATTCACCAAATGTATTGGCAAACGAACCATTATATCAAAGAAACTCGGGGGGAAAATTGTCTCCAATTGGCAAAGTGTTTCTACAAACTCAGTTTGCAAAATATCTAAATCAGCCACCTCAATCACCTTCTGACATAAACATCGAAAAAAGGAACAAAGACGAAATAAAGGGTTAGCAACCTGGTTAGACATTGCACTTCTCACAGCTACTTGAAGCAAGTAATGCAACATGAAATGTGCATCATGACTCTTATATACACTAACTTTTCTTTCAGCAAGTTGAACACATTTTGAAATGTTTGAAGCACATCCATCAGGTATTTTTGCTTTTTTGAGTACACAACAAAAAGTAGTATTTTCCTTTGCAGTCATGGAAAAACATGCTTTTGCAAGCACTATCTTTTTACCTTGATCTACCTTTTTAGGGTGAAGTTTCTTTCTAATGCCCGTGTCTTGTAAATCTAAACGAGCTTTTTCATGATCTTTTGTCTTTCCTAGGATATCCAATAAAGTTCCAATTATATTATCAAATATGTTTTTCTCTATGTGCATTACATCAAGATTATGGGGTAAAATATTGTGCTTCCAATATGGCAACTAAAAAAAAATAGATTTTTTCTTCCATGGACCATCATTACATTTCTTTTGCATCTTACCAAATGCATTGTTAAAGCCTTCTAACAAATCCAAGATATCTTCCCCTTTTAACAATTCTGGTGGTGGCCTATTTTCTGTCCTCCCATTGAAATCCCTTGCATTTGATCTATATTTATGATCCATAGGCAAAAAAGCACGATGACCTATATAGCACATCTTTCGACTATGCTTCAAATAGGTCGAATTAGTGTTATAATTAAAACCAGGACATGCAAATTTCCCTTTTGTACTCCACCCACTTAACATAGCATACCTAAGAAAGTCACTAATAGTCCACAAGAGCGTTGCTCGCATTTGGAATGTTTGCTTTAGTGATGCATCATATGTTTCTACTCCCAAATCCCATAACACCTTTAACTCTTCAATCAACGGTTGAAGGTACACATGAATATTATTCCCTGGCGATTGTGGTCCAGGTATTAATAAAGACAACATAGAATACTCAGCCTTCATGCAACACCAAGGTGGAAAGTTATATGGTATTAATAACACAGGCCAAGTACTATGAGACACATTCATGGTTCTAAAGGGATTAAATCCGTCGCTGGGCAATCCAAGTCTTATATTACGTGAGTCTAAAGCAAAGTCTAGATGACATTTATCAAATTCTTTTTATGCTTCTCCATCTGCAGGATGCCTCAACTTCCCATATTTCGAACGCTCTTCTTCATGCCACCTTAATGAGCTAGCCGTCATTGAACACATAAACAACCTTTGACGTCTAGGAATCAAGGGAAAATGTCTTAATATTTTAGCTGAAACTTTATAAGATTCATGATTTTTTCCAACTTGATGGTTTCCTTCGGCAATTTCCTTCCAGCGTGGAGCACCGCAAACATGGCAAGATGTGTTATTCTCGTAATTTTTCCAATAAATCATGCAATCATTAGGGCAAGCATCGATCTTTTTATAATCGAGCCCTAAGTCCCTTATCATGCCTTTAGTTTTATTGAACGTATCAGGGATGTTCAATGAAGGCATAACTTCTTTCAACAATTCTAAGAGAGCATTAAATGATTCATTGCTCCAACCATACAAACACTTCAATAATTATAGGCGAATTGTGAACGACAATTTTGAGAAGTTTTTGCAACCCGGATATAACTCTTGTTTGGCTTCTTCGACTAGATTGTAAAACTTTTTTGTATCTTCGTTGAGGCCTTCATTAAGTTCACATTCTTCTTGTATAACATCTCTAAATCTTTCAAAAAGTAGTTCATCAATTTGATCCTCTTCGTTATTCACATGATCATCATTAAGATCATTGGGTTTTTCTCTCTCTTCACCATGATGAACCCAAAAATCATATCCTTTTTGAAACCCTTTTGCTATTAAATGATTTCGTACTACCTTCCTTGTGAACCAATTGGTGCTGTAACATTCAGCACATGGACACGAAATCTCTTTTCCGCGAGGTTTTCCTTTGGTGTATGCATAATCTAGGAAAAAATCGACACCGTTTTGATACTCTTTACTCTCTCTAGCTAATTTTGTCCATTCCTTATCCATCGAGTTTATGAGGAGACTACCATATATGACAAATAATTTCAAAGGGATGTTAGTACGTCCTCGATCAAAATCTAGATACCCTCGTAATTTGATTTTTTTTCTTAAAACATGACATAGATTGAGTAACTTTTTAATATATTACTATTAGTATGGTGTTCGATAACAATATTATATCATCATGTGTGAATAAAGAAAACAAACAACAATATAAAAATTGTAGTTCAAGGAGGGTATATATTATTATATCATCATGAACGAAATTGTAGTTCGAGGAGGGTATATAATATACCTTTCAAATCACATTCGAAGCAAAGCACCTTAGAGATCAATAGTTAATTTCAATCTTGACTAGATGCTTCTATCAAAGTCTCTATAAAACTCAATCTGAAAAAAAAAGGAAAGCAAAAATTGTTCAAAAGGAATCAGAATGTAATTAAAGGAATCATAATGCTGGAAAGTAAAGATATCAGAATGCTGCCATGTGCTTATTATTGCTGCGAAAGAAATCAGAATGTAATTAATTTCAGAATATTTGTCATGCCTATTACTACAACCTAACTTAAACAAATCATCAACCTTTTTTTTTAAGATAAAAACTTAAACAAATCATAAATCAATTAGTCTCACTTTAAATAAGAAAGTTTAATAGTCTACAATAGTTAGTAACAGAAATAACAATAATCTTACATTCAAACGACGCACGCGCGCTTCAGTTTCAGCACTATTTTGTTCATCTACTCCACAATGCGTATGCTGCATCAAAACCAATTTCTACAATCAGAAAACGATATTTATTTACCTTATCACAAACTGCCCATTAATTCTACCCTATGATGCAGAAGTGGTCCAAACTATTTACCAAAGTTTATATAGTTAAAAATAGCATTATATGCAAAAATAAGGCAAATTAAGCCCAAATTGAGGTATACTACAAGTTGTTGGATGGCTCATGGATGATTTTATATCTAGCTCATGGATGGTTTTATATCTGCAAAAATCAAGTTCATAGGAGCATTTTACAGCTGTGAAATTACTAGAATCCTGGAACTTTAGAGGAAGAAAGACTAACATGGCGGGATTGAACAACTAAAAGGCTAACCACTGACAGCCACATCAAACTAACAATTATGCAGAACAATATAATAATGAAATAATATAAGTAGTATAATAATGAAACAATTATGCAGAATAGTATAATTATGCAGAACACTATAATAATGAAATAATATAACAATTATGCATAACAGTATAATAATTAAACTAACAATTATGCAGAACAATATAACTAATTATGAAGCGTATATCAGAATATACACAGAACTGGAATGAAGCATATGAAGCATATATCAGCATCTTATGTAGAACTATTAAAGACACAATCTCAACCACAGATTAATAACCCTAACCTTAACCACATAGTTTAAAGACACAATCTCACATCACATGCATTTGACCCTTATTCAACAATCTCCAAAATACATGTACTCAAAACTCAAAACACAACAAAGATTCAAAATACATACCAAAAAGTGTCGCAACTCAAGAAGTAAAACCCTAATCGATGACACACAAGCTTCCTTTCTAATCAATGTTGCGCAGATTTTTTCTCCTTTCTCATGTAAAGAGGAGATTGAGCGAGGAAGAAAGGGGTATGCGAGAGAGGGCTCGTGACAGTAAGGGTTAGGCGAGAGGAAGAAGGCGAGAGGAAGAAGGTTACGCGAGAGGAAGAAGTTGCGAGAGGGGGCTGGGTTTCGCGAGAGGGGGGAAAACGAAAATGGGTTTCGCGAGAGGGGGGAAGAACGAAAATGGGTTTCGCGAGAGGGAGGGAAGAGGGAAAATGGGTTTCGTGAAAAATGGGTTTAGTGAGAGGGAAAATGAAATATTTGGGAATTTTACATAGAGAACGGTTTTTTATTTCAACAAACGTGTTGTTTAAGAGAACGGTTACTAAATGTTGCGTAATTATATTTATAAACAACGAGAACGTTTTTTATGTGTTTTCATAGAAATAATAAAATTTAATACCTTACTGCAACGAAATATAAAAACCGTTGTCTATTTAACTCTACGAGAATAGTTTTTTTTACCATAGAAAATTAGGCGTTCCTGTAGCACCAAAATGTTGTAGTGCATTCAGGACATTCAAACCACGAAGATGATTGGGCATGTAGAGCTTCTTAATAAGCCCTACATCCTCAATCATCCTCCTGTTCATTACATTTGTAAAACGGCCAATGATTCCATTGTTCATACAGACCATGTTGCTATTGTTGATAGTATTTCTTGTAATTCCTTTGATACTTGGCACTTTAGGTGAGGCCACCCATCCAAATTTGTTACTCAAATCATGTGTAAACATTTCCCATATATCAATGTTAATAAAAATTTAGTTTGTGATTCATGTCATTTAGCAAAGCAATCTAAAATGCCTTTTCCTATTAGCTATAGTGTTTCTTTGCATGCTTTTGATCTTGTTCACATGCATATTTGAGGTCCTATTAATATTTGTTCTTTGGATGGTTTTAAATATTTTTTGACTATTATTGACGACTATTCTAGACATACTTGGGTTTACTTAATGGTGTCTAACTCTGAAACTCAAACTTATATTAAAAATTTTGTTGCTTATGTTGCTACTCAATTCTCATCTAAAATCAAAGTTATTAGAAGTGATAATGGGTCAGAATATAACGTGCAATCCTTTTATGATTCTTCAGGAATTATCCATCAAACATGCATTGAAACTCCTAAGCAAAATTCTATCGTTGAAAGGAAACATAGACATTTGCTCAATGTTACTAGATCTCTTTGGTTTCACTTTAATCTACCTACATGTTTTTGGTCACATGCTTTACAGCATGTTGTTTATTTGATTAATAGGCTTTGCACCGCTGTTCTTTAAAATTTGACACCCTTTGAGGTATTGTTCAAAGATCCCCCTACTTTTAATAATTTACTTGTGTTTGGATGTTTATCTTTTGCCTCTACTTTAGTTCAAGCAAGGATCAAACTTGATCCTAGAGCAAGAAAATACATTTTTCTTGGTTACAAACATGGCACTAAAGGTTTTTTATGTTGGAACTAAGTTGGTTTTACATTTAGAGTTTTGATGTTAACAAAAGTATTTTATGAGAATAATATATTTGACTTCAAAGAGTATGAAAGAAGATTAATGTTTTTGAAGAAAATCTAAAATAAGATTTGATTCAAATTTATAATTGAAGAAAATCTAAAATAAGATTTGATTCCAATTTATAATTGATTAAAAATCTAAAATAAGATTTGATTCAAATTTATAAATTGAAGAAAATCTTTGACTAAGTTGAAAAGAAGATATGATCAAGATTTGAAGAATATTTTAAAGAAGATTTGAAGAATATGTTATCAACATTTGATGAAGATTTGAAGAAGATTTTATTTGAATAATTTACAAATTCAATCTACACAAAATACGAACAGAATCGATCTGAAGAATTTACAAACTCAATCTACACCAAATTGGAACAAAATCAATATGAAGAATTTACAAACTCAATCTCAACAAGATACAATTCAGAATTAAACAAGGACTAAATTGAAGCCCAAATTTTCACTATAAATAAACACTCAAGGCTGAAGGAGAAAAACATCGAAAAGCAGAAAAGAGTAACTCAAACTCAAAGTTCTCAATTCATCTTAGAGTTCAAAGAGAGAAACACTTGTTCAAGTTAGAAATATTTTCTTAGTATTCTTTTCTTAAAGTGTTAGAGTTATTATTATTATCAGCATTGTTAGAAGCAACTTCTCAACTTTCAATATTTTGTATCCAACCCGATAGTGGTTTAGTTCATTCTTCAATCTGGGGTTGTCTGGTTGTTAGGAGAAGACTTGGCTTGTAGGGTCAAGGTGGTTAGTTCCTCAAAAGTCTGGGGTTGTTAGGCTGTTTGGGAAGACTGGCTTGGAAGGTCAGGTACTTTGTAATTCAAGGTATTTGAATTAGTGGATTAAAGCCTTATGAGTGAGGGGACTGGATGTAGCTAAGTTAATGGTGAACCAGGATAAAGCTATGTGTCAAATTATTTATGCTTTCGTAATTTGCTGCTTCTGAATCCGATTGCTTTTACTCCAAGTAAGTCACCAAAACCAAACTAGTTTTTTTTAATTATTTGTAAATTATCAAAAAGTTATTAACTTTGACAAACACAATTCAACCCCCCTTCCCGTATTTGCACCTTCATTGTATTGTTTGATCTCTATTCTAAAAACGCATTTGTTTCTAGGAATGTCATTTTCTATGAAAAGGTTTTTCCTTATATTAAAGATAATTCTAATTCTCCTACTATGGTTTCTAATGTTCCTTCTAATGATAGCACTGATTTTATTTTTGATGATGTCATAAATATACCTATTTATACGAATCTGCCAACTAATGTTTCCAATCCTCAATCATCCTCTTCTAACAATTCTAATTTTGATGTAGTTTTCATTCTACTTCTTCTAATACTAACATTGAACATGTTAGAAGATCAACAAGACCAAGACAACCTCCTGTTTACCTACAGGACTTTCAGTGTAACAGAATTCTTACAAATAAAAATGATTCTAATATTCCCAAGTAAGCTATTCCTAATGTTTTATCATACGCACAATTGTCCTATGTACACTTCCATTTTGTTTCAGCTATCACTATTAACCATGAGCCTAGCACATATAAACAAGCTGTTATGCAACGAGTTTGGGTTAAGGCAATGGATGATGAGCTAACTGCACTGAAATAGAATTCTACATGGATCCGTACCGATCTATCACCAGGTAAGCGACCCATTGGATGCAAATGGTCTACAAAATAAAATACAACTCTGATGGTTCTATAGAAAGGTATAAAGAAAGGTTAGTAGCTAAAGGTTTTACTTTAGTTGAAGGTATAAATTATTTTGACACTTATTCTCCTGTAGCCAAACTAACAACTGTAAGACTTTTTGTATGCAAACTCTTAAAGCCTATATATGGTTTGAAACAATCAAGTAGGCAATGGTTTGCAAAATTGTCTAATGTTTTAATTTCTAAAGGATATAAACAATCTTCTTCTGACCACTCTTTGTTTAGAAAGAAATTTTCTGATTCCTTTATTGCCATCTTGATTTATGTGGATGATGTTATTATTGTAGGCAATAATGTCTAGGAAAGCAGAACCATCAAAAGAACTCTTAACACAAATTTTAAGATCAAAGACCTTGGTACTTTGAAGTATTTTTTGGGACTTGAAGTAGCCTGCTCTAGCCGCGGTATTCACATCAGCCAACGCAAGCATAATGTTGACTTACTGTCTGATACAAGTCTTCTTGCAGCAAAACCAACCTCCACTCCTATGCCTGAAGGAACAAAACTTCTTAAGGCTGAAAATCTAACTCTGAAAAGTAATTATAGTTCAACATCAATTGAAAATACCACATGTAACTCTGATAAGCATGGGGAAGTATTTCAAGATTTTATTGATAATGGTATGGAAATAAGCAAGTATGCATCTATGATTTATGGGGTTAGTAGGAATGGTAAAAGAGGAATAGAATTTCAAGAAAAAGTAATTGAATCTAAGTTTATTCCCTCTGATGATTTATGTACTATTTGCTATAAGAAAGGTCACACTAAAATATCTTGTCCTATGTTAACAACATGGAAAGACAAGAAATCTTTAAGATCTAACAATCCAAGACCCAACCAGATTTGGGTACCAAAGGATAAAATTGTTTATGTTGCAAATGTTCTAAGCAACCAAATTGAAACACCAGTTATGGTGCCTGGTCAATGGATGCTTGCAATATATGAAGGCAAAAAGGTCTATGTTCCAAACAAAAGCCAACTGACTCTGGTAGGAGAAAGACTGGTCAACACAATACCTATCAAAACTAGAACCATATAATGAACCAGAAATATTAGAAAAATCTGGAGTATCAACATAAACAAAACTGGCAGAGAAATCACACATATCAAAATAACCGGAACTACCAGCAAAATCAGAATTACCATCAGTTCTAAAATTACCAGAGGAACTCGATACATCAGCAGAAACAGAAGTGTCAGATGAACAATCAGAATCAGGAGACTTCTTTGAACACTCCAATCAAATTCATCAAGACTACAAACTTGGATGGGAATTCAAATCCCGTCATCCAGACTACAAACATGAATGGGAATTCAAATCCCTTCATCCAGACTCTCTAATCAAAGAATATACAAACTCAGAATCTGAAATAAGAGGATTTATAGAGTGAAAGTAAAATTGTTGACATAGGTTATATCTTTCTTTAAATTTCATTATTGTTTGATATTATAATTACTGTGATAACAAGAAGCATGATCTTCAAAATCAAAGCTAGATAAGTATTTTGCAGGTTCTCAAAAATTTAGAGGAACAAGGAGATCCACAAAATCAGATAACTTCAACAGAAGTAGCATACAAATTTGGTTTTCAGAAACAAGCAGAAACCACCAGAAACAAATCTGATGTAAAATCAAATAAATAGATACATAAATAAACAAAAAGCGGACAAAGTTAGGTGTCAACACATGAGTATAATATATTGTGAGATGAACTAGAAAACCGTATTTCCCAACGATTCATTTGGGGCTCGCTACGTACGGCACTAGCCCTTTGAGGGATAAATTAATTAATCTGCAAATATGGAAATTGTGAGATTAAAATATAGAATAGAAATATTTGTAAGGTGTTGATTGATTTAATTTCTTTAAATGTGTGGTATTTTATTGCGATATTGAGTGCCGAATTAATTTGATGTATATGTGCGATTAGATGAGTTTATGTGATTATAAAATATGGATGTGTTGTGATAATTTGATATGATAATGATGTATGATTAATAATTGTGATGTTATAAATTTGTGATAAATTATGTGATTATGTATGATTGATGATAGTGATGTTGTAAATTTGTGATGTGTAACACTCCAAATTTTATAATAAACTATTTTATTAATTAAATTTGATTTTAGATAATTAATTTGGTGTTAAAATTATTTTGGAATATATGTTGATTAGTTTTATAATTAGTTTTCTTTATAGGTGTGTTTTCTATGATGTAAC
>JBBPBP010009779.1:33048767-33064809 GCA_037974735.1 Cicer chorassanicum
GTAATTAACATAAATTATTGTTGTTATATTTATTTATTTTATAATTTTGACTATTCTCTAATGATATTATTATTATAATGTGAGTATTTTGAAAAATAAGTATGATTATAGTCATTAATTTGAATATGAGAGTTTAGGTTGTTAATAATATGTATTTTTTTTTAAAAGATTAATTATTTTATTTACTCTAATTTGTCATATATTAATGAAATATTAGTAATGTTTTGAAAATTTAATGATGTTTGGAATAGTATTAAAAATGAGATTAAGTAACAATTAATTTTGTTTTAGCAAAATAAAAATAATAGTAGTAAAACATAAAATAAATAAGGAGACCAATGGGCTTGACCCATCTGAACTCTAAAAAAAATAAGAAAGGGAGCTTCAACATCCGCCACAACAACAACCTATCATTTGGCACCAGTGATCGTTAACTGTTACAGGAAATTTTCTCCGTTCTCGTCCAAATTTTAGTACATTGTTTTATTCATTTAGCTAGTCAAATAAACATACTTCCTCAGATTTTAAACCATCTCAACTTCTCTCTAAATACCCGACTTCTCCGTTTATAAAATTCCTTATTTTGTATCGTTCTTCTTCACCGTAACTCCGATTTGAGTGAAACCAATGCCAAAACGACCGTGCGAAAAGTAGCTATATTATCCACTGATTGGTTTTTTGATTTATGATTGATTGAAGGACAAAGAGTCAAAGAACAAAGACTGTTTGCTCGTGGAATCTTATTCGAGTGTAAAAGCGTCGAAATAAGGTAAAGGGGAGATAGAGCGTTTGAATTCATGAGTATAATATATTGTGAGATGAACGGAAAACCTTATTTCCCAATGATTCATCCGGGGCTTGCTACGTACGGCAGTAGCCCTTTGAGAGATAAACTAATTAATGTGAACATATGGAAATTGTGAGATTAAAATATAGAATAGAAATATTTATAAGGTGTTGATTGATTTAATTTCCTTAAATGTGTGGTATTTGATATTATTGTGATATTGGGTGTCGAATGAATTTTAGGTATATGTTTGATTAGATGAATTATGTGATGTGATAATAAAAGATTGATGCATTGTGATGAGTTTATGTGATGATGATGTGTGATTAATGATAGCGATGTTATAAATTTGTGATGAGAATATTGAAGTAACTCCATAGTTGATGACATAATTGTGATTCCAATTTGTGTTTATCATAGGCCAACGACGCGAGAAAATAAATATCGAGAATTTGTGAAGTGGAGATTATTTTGTCATCATATAGGTAGGGTCTGACAAGCCTAGTGATTCCAGGGAAGTACAACTGAATTGAGCCTAATCGTGGCGGTCTGCTGTTGAGCCTTAAGGCAAGATTGTTAGACCTTGGAGGTATTCGGGTGGAAAATTCTTAGGTGACTTGGAGGTAGCACTCCAAATGTCGAGAGCTACCAAGCAACACACGTTTACCTCGACTATCGCGTATATGTGTCTCGGGTTGAGTTGAGGGGATCTATGAGGACAGGGCCAATTTGAATTGTCCGTCCACCGGGATGGTGGCATAGTATCAGGTCTCCTAACCAAGTACTTCAGAGTTAGAATGGTACCATATTGTGAAGTAGAGTCTAAGCTCATGCATATCATTGGATTTTCTTGTGATTGTTTTGTAGTGATTAATATGTGTCGGGTGCAATAATAATTCTTCTAAGATGATTTGATGTTATAGTGAAATGTATTGACTTTCCTTGAGTGGTTTTGACTTTATAATGTTATGTTTTTCTTTGAAGAATGTTTGTCTAATGATACGGTTTATTTATGATTAATTGCGTGTTCTCCTTACTTATATTATACTATTAACATGATTTCAAAATTCACCTCCTGCGTTGTTTGTGTTTGACTGGTTTGGCCCTGCGTTTGCAAAATCGCAGTTATTACAGGTTAATGAGTCTTGAAGTTCAAGTTTTGGAGGAACCCCGCTTTGATAGGTGATACCGGGAATTAAGAGTTGTAATGTGTATTTTACTTATGTAATTACAAATGACGTTTTATATGAAAACCTTAGTACCAGTAAGTCTTGGGAATTAAATCATGAAATTCTAGTTAAATCAAGTTCATTGAAATTGAATTGAGGAAACAAAGTTGAATTGTTACATCTGTATTTAGAGAAACGTGATATCCTAAAATAGATATAAAAGTTTTTATTTTCTTGAACAAGTTTCCTTTATCTGCTGCGAGTTTTCATCAAATAATTTATATAAATTATTATAAATGTTATTTTGGGGTTTATGGTGTCACATGATGAGTTTATGTGATGATGATGATGTGTGATTAATGATAGTGATGTTATAAATTTGTGATTAAAATATTGAACTAACCCCATAGTTGATGAAATAATGGTGATTACAATTTTTGTTTGAGATAATGGTCTTAATGGAGTATCATAGGCCAACAAGGGGAGAAAATAAATATATAGAATTTGTGATGTGGAGATTATTTTGTCATCATATAGGTAGGGCCTGAACAGCCTAGTGACTCCGAGGAAGTACAACTGAATGAGCCTGATCGTGGCGGTCTGCAGTTGAGCCTTAAGGCAAGATTGTTAGACCTTGGAGGTATTCGGGTGGCGAATTCCTAGGTGACTTGGAGGTAGCACTCCAAATGTCGGGAGCTACCATGCAACACACGTTTACCTCGACTATCGCGTATATGTGTCTCGGGTTGAGTTGAGGGGATCTATGAGGACAGAGCCAATTTGAATTGTCTGTCCACCGGGATGGTGGCATAGTATCAAGCCTCATAACCAAGTACTTCAGAGTTAGAATGGTACCACATTGTGAAGTAGAGTCTAAGCTCATTGATAGCATTGCATTTTCTTGTGATTGTTTTGTTGTGATTAAAGTGTATCACATGTGACTATAATTTGTCTTAGACGATTTGATGTTATAGTGAAATTTATTTATTTTCCTTGATTTTGACTTTGACTTTATTATGTGATGTTATTCCTTGAATAATGTTTGTTTAATGATACGGTTTATTTATGATCAAATGCGTGTTCTTCTTACTTATATTATACTATCAACATGATTTCAAAACTCACCTCCTTCGTTGTTTGTGTTTGACTGGCTTGGCCCTGCGTTTGGGAAATTGCAGTTGTTACAAGTTAATGAATCTTCAAGTTCAAGTTGGGAGGAACCCCGCTCTGATAGGTGATACCGGGAATAGGGGTTGTAATTTGTATTTTACTCATTTAATTTGAAACGACTTTTTGTATGAAAACCTTATAAGTGCTAGTAAGTTTTTAGAATTAAATCAAGTAATTATACTTAAATCAAGCTTATTGAGATTGCACTATTTTATAGGAGTAAAGAAGTTTAAAGTGTTCCTTTTAATTTTTGAGAAACATGATATCCTAAAATAGATATAAAAGTTTTTATTTTCTTGGAAACATATCTTCATTTATCCGCTGCAAATTTTATAGAAATATGAGATAAATTATTGTATATATTATTTTGGGGTTTAAGGTGTCACATATCTAGTCAACAATGATATATGCTTGTTGCGCAAAACCGAGGTATGTCTAGTGGAAGTTTAGTGTAAAAGATCTTGGTGGCACCTTTTTTGCGTTAAACATTGTGGTATTAGATATCATTCTCATGGTATCCTTGGGTTTTCACAAATGAGTTGTATAAATAAAATTGTAACTAAATTTGACATGAAAGATAATAAAATTGTATCTAAATAGTCGTGTCAATTGTGTTTTCTTGTGTAATAATTATTTGCACTATCATGTTTTTCCTGTTATATTATTGTGTTAAGTGTTATATCTTTTGTATTATTATACAAATTTTTTAGGTTACTAATTAACTGTTTATTATTTGCCCTGATTGTGTTATGGATTCTAAATTCCTACCTAAGGACTAAAAACATCATGCTGGAAAGTTTAAAACATTCTAAGTGGGAGAACAAAAAACAAGAACAATACTTGAGACGCGCCAAACCTATTAATTTGAAGTTAAACCCAAACACATCAGCCTTGTCACAGATCTGTCTAAGATCTATGTGCTTAGAAGATACCCAAAATAATGCATTTTCATCCTCTAAATTCTACATTCAAAACGAACAAATTGCAAATACAAAGTCTATTTCTTAATACCAAACTTTTCAGCAACTAATAATTCCAAAAAGAACAAAAATCTATTAAGAAAGAATTTGACCTTTCTGAAGTAAGCAATTCACTTTCAATGGATAAAGTAAACAATCTCAATCAATGATAAGTAAATCGATAGTTGATGTAATATGCATATGTATATGCATAACAAATTATGAACGTTTTGCAATATAAATGACCGATTTTTTCATTACGAACTATTTGTTACTTACATTCGGAACATTGTATCAGACAACTAACTGGGTAATTCTAGTAAACTAACCAACGGCAGAGGGTTCAGGGAAGCATACCTTCCCTCATGGGGAGCAAAATGATCATAATGAAAAAGATATTTAATTGCGACAATACATACATTGTTGATGAACCACTAATCACAAGCACAATACAACACCTCAAATCAAACATACAACAACATGAATAAATAAATAAATAAATAAATAAATAAATAAATAAATAAACATGTTCCTCCAAGAAACATATGATATTACAGAAAACCTAGCCATCAAAATCAAGCAATGCAAGAAACTGTTACTCCAAGAAATCAATCACTTGATTTCTTGATCACAAGAACTTGTTACTGCAATCGAATTGAATTCAATTTTCTTACAAATAAAATAACAGAGAGACTAAATTAATTGATCACCAACAATATTAGAAACTAATTTGTCATTTAACAAATTTTGGGGCCAAATTGTCCAATCACTACAATTTGAATTAACAAAAAAGGGTGTGGTCGGAATGAATTACCGGTGAACCAGAAGTGATGGAAAGTCTTTTGAGAAGAGAAGTAGAGGGAGCGAGGAGTGCAGAGTGATCAAAAGAAGGGGATAAAACCCTAAATAGATCATAAAACCCTACCCAATGTTATCTCCATTCACCTGTTCAATAGAACCACCAAAAATCAAAATGATTGTGACATAATGTTAATAGTCATGAGTTATCAATTATCATTTGACATAAATTATACCTGTTCAGCTACAGCTTGTAAAACCTCATTAATTTGTGGATCTTCAAAAAACCGTACTTGGAGAACGGAAACAAGATTTCCAAGCAAATTCTCCAATGTTTTAACTCTATGGTTAGCATGAGAGTTAGAGCTAGAACTTGCGTGTCGAGCAATCTTACCAAGACAACGCACACGTCCTCTTTTTTCAGGCCCTTTAACTTTGGAGTAAATATCATTCTCCCAATTTGTAGAATCTTGAGTGGTTTGAGGATTATTTGAGCTTCCTGCCTCCTCTACCATATGCTTTTTTAGTTCTTCCTACATTTAACACAAAGTGTCATAGTCAATTACAACATTTAACAACATGAAACTTTGCATTCTTTAATGGAAAACTTATGAATAAAAAAAGAAAGATCATGCATGTTTATCATAATAAGACTTTTCTTACAATTACATCAGCTGCCTTTTCATTAACAATACTTCCATCTTTTCTAGTTCGAGTATTAATATAAATTTGTGCTCGTGATGGTTGCTTTCCTCCAGCTTTTGTTGTCTAAAAGTAACAAAAATGTCAACTAGAAGAAATCGTATTGAGAAAATAATTAAAAAACGTGATGTAGACAAACCATCTCATGAATCAGTTGCGGAAGACTCTTGGTTCCCATACAATGGATGTCCTCATATTTTGTGCGATGCTTTTTGTTCATGTTGCTTATTTTCTATATCCAATTAATAAGTAAAATCAACAATCGCACATGATAAATATTGTTATACGAACAAAATATTGTTATACCTGTCCATTCTTGGAACACCATTGATGTACTAAAGCACTATACTGAGAAGGATCAATCCTTGTGTCCGGGATGTAGGCAGCCATTTCTGCTTCTGTCTTACTACTGTCATATCCCTTTGATTTCAAATGATACTTGAATTGCCTCCACTTAACCCTCATGTTATCCTTTAGTATCTTCTCAGTTTGCTCGATGAATTCAGGAACAAATCTAAACTTTGTCTATCATATGAATAATTAACAAAACACAAATTTCGTTAGACATTATTGCAAAAAAAATATTTACAAAGCTTGAAATGAAATAGAACTTTTAAAAACTTATACAACACCTGAATAAGTTCAATCATATCAGTAATATAGGACTCAGGCATATCACTCCAGCAAATATAATTGATTGGAGCACATTGAGATCTCCTTACCAAACTTCCTATTGCATTTAATAGAGTTTTTCCTTCCCAACCAATAGGATGACCAAAAGAATCTACATCTACCAATATAAACTCTCCATCTGGCATGTCCCACACATCTAGCATGTGTGTATAACCTCTTGTTCTCTTTTCACCTAAATCATATATTCATATTAGCAAACCATAAAACACTCAATATCAATTGTCTTAGATCAATACATACCATAATTCAAATATACTATTTTAAATATACTATTTTAAATTAGAAAGCCGGAACTTCCTGTTTTCTCATGTCTTTTAAATATACTATTTTTAATTTTTATATTATTTTTTAATTATTTTTTCAATTACATTTATGATAATAGAAATAGCGATGTTATTTAATAAAGTAATAACTAACAATATAATATGTTAGTATTTCACTTAATGATCAAATGTTTAGTTCTTTATTTTATGGAAATTGTGGAAGGAAAGGGACATGGGCACGTTATAGAGGTTTAGGCCCCTGCTGAAATTTTGAAAGGTTTTTAATTAGAATTCATTTTATTATAAAATGACCATTATTATATCAGTTATATATTTCTAAATTCTGCTGCATAACAACGAGTGATCAGCCAGTAGTAGCAAGCAACTTTGCATTTCCAAAAGCAAATAATGTTATTGTTGCAAGGTTTTCATATTCAGTGCAGCGTTTGTATTGCATTTTGCAGCATTTATAATTCCTCTAATTCTAATTTGAAATATGGTATGTATTAGCTAATATATTTTGTTTGTGCTTAATTTGATCAATTGTCTAAGTATTGTGAAATTGCAAGAGCACTAATAGAAACAAAAACAATTTACCTTCAGCTTCAACATGACTTCCCTCTTCAGACATAGAATGGTTATTTTGGTTGAGTTCATTAGAGCCATCAATTGAGTGCCCTTCCTCTTGTGATTGGCCACAATTTTGAGTAGTATTCAACTTCCTTCTGCGCTTCCCCATGGTACTTTCTACATATGCCAAAGCCAAATTAGTTTTTAATTGTTGTAAAAAAAAATTAACCGATGACAGTAATAATCTACCTCAAATGAAACACATAAAATGGTAGGGAGCAAAAATAACTACACACCTTTGTAACTTCAATAAATTAGAAGTCAAATAAATTGATTGATAAATAATTTGCTCTATATATTAGAAGTAGTCTCCCTCACTCTCATCCTCTGTATCATCACCACCTTCTTCATTTTGGAGAATGTTCTCCATGGATATTGAAACTTCAATGATATCATGATTATCATCAACTTCTGGTCTAATCAAGTCATTGTCATTTATATCTTGCAAGACTTGTTCATTCCGTTGATCTACATCATTGGACAACTCATCACCCAAATCATACACATCTCTAACTTTAGCATGTATAACAACAGACCAACCATTTTGGGTTTTATTCTCCACATAGAATACCTTTTTGGCTTGAGAGGCCAAAATAAATGGGTCATCACATACATCATTCCCTGTATGTCGCAAATAATTGAAATTGACTAATGTCATGCCTAAATTATCAATTCTACAACCTTTATTTATGTCAACCCAATCACACTTGAACAATAATGCCTTATATTTTCCCGAATAATCTAATTGAATTATATCTGTGAGTGCACCATAATAGTTGATCTGCCCTTCTTTCGGGTGCTTATCTCTTGAACTAGCATAACTTTTTGTCTTAACAGTAACGACGATGCCACTGTTTTGAGTCTTTAAGCCTCTTTCACGCTTCTTTGTATGGAATCTAACTCCGTTAATAATATAACCACCATATTTTCTCACTATTTCTAGTGGACCACGTGCAAGCCATTTGATATCATCTGTCACTAGAGCACTACCTTGCTCTTCCAACCGTGAAACCTACCACAATTGCAAATTGTTAAAATTTAAAATGATTATAAATTCTATATTAGGGATGAAAATGATTCCAAACACATACTCGTTCACGGAACCAATCAGAAAATGATCGACCATGAATTTTGTCAACTTCATAAGAAGATAGTCGACGATTTTGTCTCCTAATAAGATCAATGTGTTCTCTGTGTAAAAAGGTTAAGAGAGATTAGACATTATAATTAGTATAAAGGTATCAAACCAAATTTTAGTAATTAAATATAAACATAAATAAATTGACTTACTTTTGGAAGGGGTCGACATTATGGCTATTAAAACGCACGTATCTATGTGCTTGCAACAACGTTTTCTTGTCAAGGGAGATTCGTGAACCCCTTTTTCTTTTCTTCACATTGAATCCAACTTTACACTTTCTCCCTAATGGTCTCCCTCTAGGATTTAAAATATTTGTACTTTCCACAAAATCCGAATCATCATTTCGACTAGGTCGATTAAAATAGGTTTCCACTAAAAAGAGATATCGAGAACAAAATATCAAGCATTCATGAGCTAAATAACCCTCTGCAATAGATCCCTCTGGATGTGCTCGATTACGAACAAATGACTTTAGAGTAAAAAGGAACCTAAAAAAGAGATTTTAGGTCACCAAATAAGATAACATAATTTTACTTAATAATTCAAGAATGAAATTAAATGAATGAAAAAATGTGTAATACCTTTCAATGGGATACATCCATTGATAATGAACAGGACCTGCAACTTTTGCCTCATATGCCAAATGAATTAACAAATGTACCATTATAGTGAAAAAAGATGGAGGGAAAATCTTTTCTAACTGGCACAATGTTTTGGCAATTCGATTCTCCAAGTGCTCCAAATTATGCACATTAAGAACCTTGCCACACAATTCTTTGAAGAAATGACAAAGATCACATATAGCTAAACTCACTTTGTCAGGAAAACAACCTTTTATAGCTATAGGAAGAAACTCTTGCATTAAAAGGTGACAATCATAGCTTTTGAGACCAAATATCTTGTGTTGCTTCACTTGCACACATCTAGATATATTAGAAAAATATTCATCTGAGGTTTTTAAGTTTTTGAGAACTTCCAAAAATATTTCTTTCTCATTCGATGTCATTTGGTAACAAGCTCTAGGCAAATATTTTTTACCTTTACTTGGATGCATCGTTGGATGTAGTTGACTTCTAATGTTCATGTCTACAAGGTCATAACGTGCCTTATCGTTATCCTTTGATTTTCCTTCTAAATGCAACAACGTTCCAATAATGTTATCACATACATTTTTTTCAATGTGCATTACATCAAGATTATGACGAAGAACATTATGTTGCCAATAAGGTAATGTGAACAAAATGCTTTTCTTTTTCCATGGTGACCCATTACCTATTCCATGATCTTCCAATTGTCTCAAGACACTTGCACCATTAGGTAGCTCCGGTGGTGCTCTAAACTCTTGGGTTCCATCAAATTCTCCTCTATTGTATCTCCACTTATTGTTAGGCTCTAACCAACGACGATGACACATGTAGCAAAACTTCCGACTATAACGCAACCAATGAGATGCAGTTTTTAAACCACAACATGGACAAGCGTATCGACCTTTAGTGCTCCAGCCTGACAAATTTGCATATGCCGGGAAATCATTGATTGTCCACATGATAGCAGCACGCATTTGGAATGACTCTTTTTTGCATGCATAAAATGTTTTCACCCCAATTTCCCATAATTCTTTTAGTTCTTCCACAAGAGGTTGCATATAGAAATCAAGTTTATTTCCTAGACCTTTTGGACCGGGAATAAGCAATGAAAGTATAAAATTAGGTTGCTTCATACACATCCATGGAGGAAGGTTATAAGGAATCAAAACAACAGGCCAAGTGCTATGAGAAATCGACATGGTTTTGAAAGGGTTAAAACCATCATAAGCTAAACCTAGTCGAACATTACGAAGGTCGCACGAAAAATCAGGATGTTGACGATCAAAATCTTTCCAAGCGAAAGAATTAGCTGGATGTCTTATGAGCCCATCTTTTGTTCTACCATCCTCGTGCCATGTCATAGAAGAAGCTACTTTTGATGATAGAAAGAGTCTTTGTAATCTAGGTTTAAGAGGAAACCAACGAAGAACCTTTGCAGGGATTCTTTTTCTACCTTCATTATCATTAGAGTTTAGTTTCCATCGTGACATACCACATTTTGAGCAAATTTGAGCATTAGCAAAATCTCTCCAATATAATATGCAATCATTGGGACAAGCATGGATTTTTTCATATGAGAGACCTAATCCACAAATAATCTTTTTTGTATCATAAAAAGATTTCGGCAATGTATTTTCTTCTGGGAATGCATCCCTTAATAGCTCTAACAACATGGAAAAACTTTTGTCAGTCCACCCGTTTAGACACTTTAAGTGATACAAATGGACAATAAATGATAGTTTTGTGAACTTCTTACAACCAGGATAAAGATTTTGCTCTGCCTCATTTAACAACTGATAGAACTTATCCAAATTACTATCCTCTTCAGATTGTTGAGTATTGGGTTCATCTATAAATGCTTTGGGATCCTCGTCCTCCACATTTAAATTTGCACCATCACTCTCATTAGTTGGATGTATTCCAAAGGCATCATGAATCAATGTATCTATGTCATGGTCAAACTCTCCTTCTACTTGAGATACACTCTGAGAACTAGACGAGCTAACTTTTTCACCATGGAAGACCCAAGTAACATAACCTTTTAGAAACCCAAAATGGACTAGATGCTCATAAATATCCACTCGAGAACGCCGCTTGCAATTGACACAATTGGTGCAAGGACATAAAATTTTTCCATCATTTGATTTTGCAAATGCAAAATCAAGAAAATTAATAACTCCTCTAATGTACTTCTCTTTATTAAGAGAGTTGTTGGGGTTGTAGGATATCCAACTCTTATCCATTCAACTCAATACAATAAACTGAAAAATTGAATGAAATAACACAAAGAGTTAATAAATATAACTTAAATATAAAGAAAGGAAAAGAACAATATATCAGTTCAGCAGCATGGATGGAGTTATTGTTCATTTGAGATCCATAAGAAATGGGCCACTATAATCTGAAACATCTACTGATACAATTCATTGAAGTGTTGCTCTGGAACATTTTGATTAAATATTCATTGATTTCAAATTTTTATAGAGGTAAGTATATATACAAGATGATGAAGGTAGAGCTTTAACTACCAGCGCTGGCATGGCATAACTGACTCTAACAAAAGCTGCCAGCATGGCTTCAATCCCCCAAATATAAAAGCATAGCTTTGAACTAGGTTAATATTTTCTTATGTTATCTTGCATTTACTTACTTCAATAGAATGAATAGTAAAATATCCCCTAATAATAGAATGAATCTATTTCATCCAATTATATACACAACTAACACAGGGACTAGTAAAAGGCATACCAAAAGTGATGTAAGCTTTGTTGACTTTCACCCTTAAAAGCTGTCCTTGCAAATGCAGAATAGAACCTGTAGAAAGATTTCAATATGAAATTTTCCAAGAATTGGTATAGGTATTTTGGACTCGAGATCAACTTACATTCCCAATGACATAACTGTCAAAACACCAGAAATTTCCTCACATTATATGAAGGGAAAATAAACTAAAAGCATAAGTTTCCCAATACTATCTTACAAGTCCTAACTTGACTAACAGAATGTAAATTATATCAATCATGAGTCATGATGGTTTCACATCTTACACATGTACTGTTTTAGAAAATTTAAATAAATAGATACCTCTTCCTCAGATACTTTGACTAGCCTTTCCTCTTGTTGGTCCCACTTACGAACAATTACCTGCATGGCCAAAGAGATCAATATGCTCTTCAGTATACAAATTTTATTATTATTTTAAATACATTTACATTCTTAAAAGATGTTCAGACCACAAACAGGTTCAAACAAATGAGCATTGGTTAACTTTAACCAATCAATTTCAGATATTGTTTTAGCCATCATCAAGTTGGTTAATCCATTTGGTGCTCAAGGATTTCTTCCAGCCAAGCCCAGCAACTCATTGCACTGTTCAGCAACAACTTTGTTCTACACATCCTCTACAACTAAACTAAAGTTTCATAGAACATGGCCTTTTCGTCCTACGTTTTTTACATTAGCAGTTTTGAGGTGTCCATGTTGGAGTTTGTACTTCATAGGTAGAAATGAACTTCGGTATAGAGGTCAAACTATTTCTCTAGTGATTGATTTCAAACAATTATTTCTCTAGTGATTGATTTCAAACTATTTTCCCTTTATCTGATACAATGTTAACCTAAACACATTTTGTTAACCTAAACACATAAAATATAAAATACTAAAATCAATCAAAGCATTCAACCAATGCAAATTGCTAATTGAGGAAAAACAATTTTCACTTACTCGTGTTGAATCTGAATCTGAAGAAATCGGGAAAAGCTTCTTCAACGGGAATCTGAAGACGAAATCGAAATCGAAAAAATGATGAAGAAATCTGAATCTGAAGACGAAATCGAATGATGAAACAATGATGAAGAAATCTGAATCTGAAGATAAAATCGAAAAATGATGAAGAAATCTGAATCTGAAGACGAAATCGAATGATGAAAAAATGACGAAGAAATCTAAATCTGAAGACAAAATCGAAAAAATGATGAAGAAATCTGAATCCGAAGACGAAATCGAATGATGAAAAAATGATGAACAAATCTGAATTTGAATTTGTTGTTGCAATTTTTTGAAGAGGTGAGTGAAATGCTCGTTGCTGGGTGCGTGAATGAATTCGTGAATGTTTTTTTGCTGGGTGCGTGTGAATGAATGCGTGAATGTTCTTTTGCTGCCTGCCTGAATATTTGTTGTTGCAGTTTTTTTTAGTTATTAATTGTAATTAATACTAAAATTATTAGTAATTTATTATTTCTTAATATAAAAAATAAAATAAAAATTACTAATAAAGTAATAAATATTACTTATAATTAATATAAATTAAACTAGTTATTATATATAAATTAGTTTTGATGCTAATATTTTAGTTTATTTCTAAGTTAACATAACCTATTATATTAAATGAGAATAAGTGACACTCTGTCTGTAGCTAAAAGTAATTATAGTGACAAATAAAAAGATATCACTAATTGAACATGTTAGAAGATCAACAAGACCAAGACAACCTCCTGTTTACCTACAGGACTTTCAGTGTAACAGTATTCTTACTAATAAAAACGATTCTAATATTCCCAAGTATGCTATTCCTAATGTTTTATCATACGCACAATTGTCCTATGTACACTTCCATTTTGTTTCAGCTATCACTATTAACCATGAGCCTAGCACATATAAACAAGTTGTTATGCAACCAGTTTGGGTTAAGGCAATGGATGATGAGCTAACTGCACTGAAACAAAATTCTACATGGATCCGTACCGATCTATCACCAGGTAAGCGACCCATTGGATGCAAATGGTCTACAAAATAAAATACAACTCTGATGGTTCTATAGAAAGGTATAAAGAAAGGTTAGTAGCTAAAGGTTTTACTTTAGTTGAAGGTATAAATTATTTTGACACTTATTCTCCTGTAGCCAAACTAACAACTGTAAGACTTTTTGTATGCAAACTCTTAAAGTCTATATATGGTTTGAAACAATCAAGTAGGCAATGGTTTGCAAAATTGTCTAATGTTTTAATTTCTAAAGGATATAAACAATCTTCTTCTGACCACTCTTTGTTTACAAAGAAATTTTCTGATTCCTTTATTGCCATCTTGATTTATGTGGATGATGTTATTATTGTAGGCAATAATGTCTAGGAAAGCAGAACCATCAAAAGAACTCTTAACACAAATTTTAAGATCAAAGACCTTGGTACTTTGAAGTATTTTTTGGGACTTGAAGTAGCCCGCTCTAGCCGCGGTATTCACATCAGCCAACGCAAGCATACTCTTGACTTACTGTCTGATACAAGTCTTCTTGCAGCAAAACCAACCTCCACTCCTATGCCTGAAGGAACAAAACTTCTTAAGGCTGAAAATCTAACTCTGAAAAGTAATTATAGTTCAACATCAATTGAAAATACCACATGTAACTCTGATAAGCATGGGGAAGTATTTCAAGATTTTATTGATAATGGTATGGAAATAAGCAAGTATGCATCTATGATTTATGGGGTTAGTAGGAATGGTAAAAGAGGAATAGAATTTCAAGAAAAAGTAATTGAATCTAAGTTTATTCCCTCTGATGATTTATGTACTATTTGCTATAAGAAAGGTCACACTAAAATATCTTGTCCTATGTTAAAAACATGGAAAGACAAGAAATCTTTAAGATCTAACAATCCAAGACCCAACCAGATTTGGGTACCAAAGGATAAAATTGTTTATGTTGCAAATGTTCTAAGCAACCAAATTGAAACACCAGTTATGGTGCCTGGTCAATGGATGCTTGCAATATATGAAGGCAAAAAGGTCTATGTTCCAAACAGAAGCCAACTGACTCTAGAAGGAGAAAGACTGGTCAACACAATACCTATCAAAACTAGAACCATATAATGAACCAGAAATATTAGAAAAATTTGGAGTATTAACATAATCAAAACTGGCAGAGAAATCACACATATCAAAATAACCGGAACTACCAGCAAAATCAGAATTACCATCAGTTCTAAAATTACCAGAGGAACTCGATACATCAGCAGAAACAGAAGTGTCAGATGAACAATCAGAATCAGGAGACTTCTTTGAACACTCCAATCAAATTCATCAAGACTACAAACTTGGATGGGAATTTTCGTACCAGACTCTCTAATCAAAGAATATGCAAACTCAGAATCTGAAATAAGAGGATTTATAGAGTGAAAGTAAAATTGTTGACATAGGTTATATCTTTCTTTAAATTTAATTATTGTTTGATATTATAATTGCTATGATAACAAGAAGCATGATCTTCAAAATCAAAGCTAGATAAGTATTTTGCAGGTTCTCAAAAATTTAGAGGAACAAGGAGATCCACAAAATCAGAACACTTCAACAGAAGTAGCATACAAATTTGGTTTTCAGAAACAAGCAGAAACCACCAGAAACAAATCTGATGTAAAATCAAATAAATAGATACATAAATAAACAAAAAGCGGACAAAGTTAGGTGTCAACACATGAGTATAATATATTGTGAGATGAACTAGAAAACCGTATTTCCCAACGATTCATTTGGGGCTCGCTACGTACGGCAGTAGCCCTTTGAGGGATAAATTAATTAATCTGCAAATATGGAAATTGTGAGATTAAAATATAGAATAGAAATATTTGTAAGGTGTTGATTGATTTAATTTCTTTAAATGTGTGGTATTTTATTGCGATATTGAATGCCGAATTAATTTGATGTATATGTGTGATTAGATGAGTGTATGTGATTATAAAATATGGATGTGTTGTGATAATTTGATGTGATAATGATGTATGATTAATAATTGTGATGTTATAAATTTGTGATAAATTATGTGATGATGTATGATTGATGATAGTGATGTTGTAAATTTGTGATGTGTAACACTCCAAATTTTATAATAAACTATTTTATTAATTAAATTTGATTTTAGATAATTAATTTGGTGTTAAAATTATTTTGGAATATATGTTGATTAGTTTTATGATTAGTTTTCTTTATAGGTGTGTTTTCTATGATGTACTAATTTTGTGCATATTTGACCAAATATGTTATATGAATAATAAATGTTATATTTTATTATTTTATATAATTTTCTAAAAATAATAATATATTAGTGTAAATATTTTAAAGAATAAGATTTAGGAGATTTTACGTGTATATGTG
>JBBPBP010009779.1:33065155-33092517 GCA_037974735.1 Cicer chorassanicum
AATTAACATAAATTATTGTTGTTATATTTATTTATTTTATAATTTTGACTATTCTCTAATGATAGTATTATTATAATGTGAGTATTTTGAAAAATAAGTATGATTATAGTCATTAATTTGAATATGAGAGTTTAGGTTGTTAATAATATGTATTTTTTTTTAAAGATTAATTATTTTAATTACTCTAATTTGTCATATATTAATGAAATATTAGTAATGTTTTGAAAATTTAATGATGTTTGGAATAGTATTAAAAATGAGATTAAGTAACAATTAATTTTGTTTTAGCAAAATAAAAATAATAGTAGTAAAACATAAAATAAATAAGGAGACCAATGGGCTTGACCCATCTGAACTTTAAAAAAAATAAGAAAGGGAGCTTCAACATCCGCCACAACAACAACCTATCATTTGGCACCAGTGATCGATAATTGTTATAGGAAATTTTCTCCGTTCTCGTCCAAATTTTAGTACATTGTTTTATTCATTTAGCTAGTCAAATAAACATACTTCCTCAGATTTTAAACCATCTCAACTTCTCTCTAAATACCCGACTTCTCCGTTTATAAAATTCCTTATTTTGTATTGTTCTTCTTCACCGTAACTCCGATTTGAGTGAAACCAATGCCAAAACGACCGTGCGAAAAGTAGCTATATTATCCACTGATTGGTTTTTTGATTTATGATTGATTGAAGGACAAAGAGTCAAAGAACAAAGACTGTTTGCTTGTGGAATCTTATTCGAGCGTAAAAGCGTCGAAATAAGGTAAAGGGGAGATAGAGCGTTTGAATTCATGAGTATAATATATTGTGAGATGAACGGAAAACCTTATTTCCCAACGATTCATCCGGGGCTTGCTACGTACGGCAGTAGCCCTTTGAGAGATAAACTAATTAATGTGAACATATGGAAATTGTGAGATTAAAATATAGAATAGAAATATTTATAAGGTGTTGATTGATTTAATTTCCTTAAATGTGTGGTATTTGATATTATTGTGATATTGGGTGTCGAATGAATTTTAGGTATATGTTTGATTAGATGAATTATGTGATGTGATAATAAAAGATTGATGCATTGTGATGAGTTTATGTGATGATGATGTGTGATTAATGATAGCGATGTTATAAATTTGTGATGAGAATATTGAAGTAACTCCATAGTTGATGACATAATTGTGATTCCAATTTGTGTTTATCATAGGCCAACGACGGGAGAAAATAAATATTGAGAATTTGTGAAGTGGAGATTATTTTGTCATCATATAGGTAGGGTCTGACAAGCCTAGTGATTCCAGCGAAGTACAACTGAATTGAGCCTAATCGTGGCGGTCTGCTGTTGAGCCTTAAGGCAAGATTGTTAGACCTTGGAGGTATTCGGGTGGAGAATTCTTAAGTGACTTGGAGGTAGCACTCCAAATGTCGAGAGCTACCATGCAACACACGTTTACCTCGACTATCGCGTATATGTGTCTCGGGTTGAGTTGAGGGGATCTATGAGGACAGGGCCAATTTGAATTGTCCGTCCACCGGGATGGTGGCATAGTATCAGGTCTCCTAACCAAGTACTTCAGAGTTAGAATGGTACCATATTGTGAAGTAGAGTCTAAGCTCATGCATATCATTGCATTTTCTTGTGATTGTTTTGTAGTGATTAATATGTTTCGGGTGCAATAATAATTCTTCTAAGATGATTTGATGTTATAGTGAAATGTATTGACTTTCCTTGAGTGGTTTTGACTTTATAATGTTATGTTTTTCTTTGAAGAATGTTTGTCTAATGATACGGTTTATTTATGATTAATTGCGTGTTCTCCTTACTTATATTATACTATTAACATGATTTCAAAATTCACCTCCTGCGTTGTTTGTGTTTGACTGGTTTGGCCCTGCGTTTGCAAAATCGCAGTTATTACAAGTTAATGAGTCTTGAAGTTCAAGGTTTGGAGGAACCCCGCTCTGATAGGTGATACCGGGAATTAAGAGTTGTAATGTGTATTTTACTTATGTAATTACAAATGACGTTTTATATGAAAACCTTAGTACCAGTAAGTCTTGGGAATTAAATCATTAAATTCTAGTTAAATCAAGTTCATTGAAATTGAATTGAGGAAACAAAGTTGAATTGTTACATCTGTATTTAGAGAAACGTGATATCCTAAAATAAATATAAAAGTTTTTATTTTCTTGAACAAGTTTCCTTTATCTGCTGCGAGTTTTCATCAAATAATTTATATAAATTATTATAAATGTTATTTTGGGGTTTATGGTGTCACATGATGAGTTTATGTGATGAGGATGATGTGTGATTAATGATAGTGATGTTATAAATTTGTGATTAAAATATTGAACTAACCCCATAGTTGATGAAATAATGGTGATTACAATTTTTGTTTGAGATAATGGTCTTAATGGAGTATCATAGGCCAACAAGGGGAGAAAATAAATATATAGAATTTGTGATGTGGAGATTATTTTGTCATCATATAGGTCGGACCTGAACAGCCTAGTGACTCTGAGGAAGTACAACTGAATGAGCCTGATCGTGGCGGTCTGCAGTTGAGCCTTAAGGCAAGATTGTTAGACCTTGGAGGTATTCGGGTGGCGAATTCTGACTTGGAGGTAGCACTCCAAATGTCGGGAGCTACCATGCAACACACGTTTACCTCGACTATCGCGTATATGTGTCTCGGGTTGAGTTGAGGGGATCTATGAGGACAGAGCCAATTTGAATTGTCTGTCCACCGGGATGGTGGCATAGTATCAAGCCTCATAACCAAGTACTTCAGAGTTAGAATGGTACCACATTGTTCAGTAGAGTCTAAGCTCATTGATAGCATTGCATTTTCTTGTGATTGTTTTGTTTTATTAAAGTGTATCACATGTGACTATAATTTGTCTTAGACGATTTGATGTTATAGTGAAATTTATTGATTTTCCTTTATTTTGACTTTGACTTTATTATGTGATGTTATTCCTTGAATAATGTTTGTTTAATGATACGGTTTATTTATGATCAAATGCGTGTTCTTCTTACTTATATTATACTATCAACATAATTTCAAAACTCACCTCCTTCGTTGTTTGTGTTTGACTGGCTTGGCCCTGCGTTTGGGAAATCGCAGTTGTTTCAGGTTAATGAATCTTCAAGTTCAAGTTGGGAGGAACCCCGCTCTGATAGGTGATACCGGGAATAAGGGTTGTAATTTGTATTTTACTCATTTAATTTGAAACAACTTTTTGTATGAAAACCTTATAAGTGCTAGTAAGTTTTTAGAATTAAATCAAGTAATTATACTTAAATCAAGCTTATTGAGATTGCACTATTTTATAGGAGTAAAGAAGTTTAAAGTGTTCCTTTTAATTTTTGAGAAACATGATATCCTAAAATAGATATAAAAGTTTTTATTTTCTTGGAAACATATCTTCATTTATCCGCTGCAAATTTTATAGAAATATGAGATAAATTATTGTATATATTATTTTGGGGTTTAAGGTGTCACATATCTAGTCAACAATGATATATGCTTGTTGCGCAAAACCGAGGTATGTCTAGTGGAAGTTTAGTGTAAAAGATCTTGGTGGCACCTTTTTTGCGTTAAACATTGTGGTATTAGAGATCATTCTCATGGTATCCTTGGGTTTTCACAAATGAGTTGTATAAATAAAATTGTAACTAAATTTGACAAGAAAGATAATAAAATTGTAACTAAATAGTCGTGTCAATTGTGTTTTCTTGTGTAATAATTATTTGCACTATCATGTTTTTCCTGTTATATTATTGTGTTAAGTGTTATATGCTTTTGTATTATTATACAAATTTTTTAGGTTACTAATTAACTGTTTATTATTTGCCCTGATTGTGTTATGGATTCTAAATTCCTACCTAAGTGAGTAAACGATGAAATTACTTGTTAAGATTTGAGTTAATTTTAATTGTTGACAAGATTATGTTAGTTACTTGTTGCTTGTCTACCGAACTATGATTTTTGCACTCTTGTTTTATGTGAATAGTTGGAAATAATAATTTTGATTGACCACATGTATGTTTCAAGTTATTAATCTCATTCACGCAACCTTAGTTATCAAATGTCAGACCTTACCAGTTAGTTGTTTTAAAGTTCCATTTTCACTCTTAATCAATTTAAAATATTTAGTCTTGATATGAACCTGTTTAAAGTGTTTGATCTAATAACTAATTGATTGAAACATTGATTTCCGTATGAATTATATGTTTAAAACTTCAAGTATTGACTTTTACTAGGTACAAATTATTATTATTTTTCTTGAAACTCAATTAGAAAAAAAAAATGTTTCGTTCTAAACTTTGAGTTAGATAGGAAATATGTCTCTTATGTTCGAAGTTTTAATTTTGAATAAAAAATTCTTATTTTGATTTTTTGTTGGCTTGTGTGAAGAAAAAAAATCGATTTTAAAGTGTGAATGTTAACTCTAAATCACTTGAAAGTGTTAATGGTTGTATCGAGATTAGTACAGTTTTGATATTGATTTTGAAAACAATTTAGAATGTTCGTCATGATTTTAAATAGTATGAAATTCATATTATTAGCAATAGTAATTCTTGAATAGTAGAGGTTGGTAGAACTTAGAATTTTTTAAAGATGACATTTTGAAGGAGTTAAAGTTTACTTATTTTGTAAGATGAAAATAACTTTTGTTTGAATTACTCTTGATTATATTAAAGAAATTAAATTGAGTTAAATTTTTGTTGATTTATAAAATAACAATAATTCTATACTAGTGATTTTATGTAATGTTTAAAATAGCTGAAAATTTACACCATATTTTACTATGTGTTCTTTGTAAGAAAATCAAAAAGATTTTTGTTATATTGATATAGAGGGGGCTAGTGTGAATATTGAAATGTGAGCGTGTTGGGATATTTGTTTGAAATGATTGATTTATTGATTATGATATTATGAACTCATTAGAGTTTAACTTGATGTTAGAGTTTTAGATTTTAAGAACTCATTAGTGATATATAATAGTACTAATTAAAAAGAAAGGGGGTCAAATGATAAAATTTCTACTAATTGAGAAAGAGAAGAAAAACAAAGTTTTTAAAAGAATTATCTCAATAGTCAAACTCTTTTTGAAAAGTTATCTAAATTTTAGATTCTATAATCGATTTATGTTATGAGTAGAATGTTTTTTTAGTAGAATTATAGTTGTTGTGTTATCATTGTTGAAATGTATATTTGACATTTGAGTTTAATATGAGAAAGTGACATGCTATTTGTAAAATTGATGGTGTGTTATGCTTGAAACCAATTTTGTGCCTTGATAGAAAGTGATGATGTATCTATAGACATGTTGAGTAGTTGGTGTGAGAGGAGAATGTTATTTTGTAGATTTATCAATTAGTGTAATTCATTATAATAACCAAGTATGCCTTATGTTTCGTGTTATGTGCACTACTTTAATGTATATAAATATACAATTTTGTTTTTTTGTAAATTTTCAGAAAATAAGAAAATAAATTGAAACTATCTTGGAGTGTTAATTTATTAGAAAACTTTTTATCTATCTATCTATATATATAATTTAAATCTTCTTTCAAAATATAAGTTGAAAATAATAATTTTTATAATGATTAATTATTTAGAAATGTCTTTTTGACGATTAAAGTATGAGTGATTTTAGATATCTTATAGATTTTAAAAATACATGTGATTTATTTTATTTTTAATTGTATTTAGAAATGTGATTTATTTTAGTTGTTTTTATTTAGACGTGATTTATTGAAAAGTGATTTAAGGAAAATTTTGAATTCCCAATGATTTTTTTTGGGTGCTAAATGATTAGTGATACATTTTATAATAATTTAAGTCTATAAGTCAATTTTTAGAATGATGTGTAACCTTTAAAGTGGTTTATGTACTACTTGATTCAATTTAGTTTGGTAACGTGTTGTGTCTTCTAGTAAATAATTATTTATTTTATCTGCTACTTGGAAATCTATGTTTTAGTTTGTTGTAACTTTTAAGTGATAATTAACTCAAAAGAAAATTTGAGCGTGATCAATTTTGAGCAGTTAGCCTTCAATGAGAGTATGTTACATGGGTTTGAATCATCATTCGAGTTATGAGATGAACGTAAAATCTTGGTGCTAATTTTTGGATTAACTATGTGAACGTGTATGTGATTATGTAAATATTAAACTGTTTATGTTTGAAGTGTTCTAATTGTTGGAAATTAGTGTATAGCGTTCGAGAGCATCTACAAGTGAAATAGTTCTATATTTCTACAATTGGATTATTGATTATATGTTGATGTAAGTGTCATTTCTTTTGTTGTTGTAACTAGTTTCAAATTACAAATAAATTATTGTGAATGTGTAATTAAATAAGTTTTTTTAACTTGAAGTAAGGAGTAGGAGTTGTGGCACCGCCTTCGCTCTCCTGAACCACGTTAAAAATACTTTTAATTACACATGTTTGAATTTGAACGACCGCAGTTATAGTTACCTTAAGTATTTGACTACATGAGTAGTAGGGACTAGCTACCCCGATGATTCATCGTCGATAAAAGAGGCAATGATAACCCATTGTTATTATTATTATAAATATTTGTTAATTTTATTTTGTAAATAATTAGAAACCATGTTCACCTCTTATACAACTTTGAGTGATTATGAGTCTTATGTGGCATCAATGTTGAATGTTAATAACTAATTATGTGACGCGAATATTAGGTTGGTGGTGTGTACTTAAATTAAAGATTCAATTAAGTATGTTTGATCTTCTAGTATCTTATTTGTACTATATTGTCTCATTTGGTAAGGATCTAGAACTATGGTATGAGTTCTATAAATGAATCTTGTGTATAAGACTTTGAAATTAAGTTATACTTTGAGTGTGTTTGAAACCATATGTGAAAATATTTGTCCAATTTCACTATGATTATACGCTTAAGTGACTGCATGTCATTGAGTTGTTATATGCGTTTTTGTTTGTTATTCTTGAAGGTGTGAAATATTTTAAAAGTTTCTCTATATGTCTAATTTTTTGAAACCTGTAGAGTAATTGTTGTTAGGATTTAGACATTCTTTAAAGAGACCAAAACTAGTAGAATGTTGTTTAACTTGTTAGTTGAACTTGATCGCGTATTTGATATGTGTTATTTAATTCAACTGAATGTGGTAAGTTGTTGTTGACTAAATGCACATGCTTAGTTTTATCTATAAACGATAATGAATAATCATGATATTTGCTTCATAATTGAGTTGTTGAGTATGATGTGTTTAATTGATTTATTGTGTCATGTTAGTCAATCATGCTAAGTCATTTATATGCCTTAGAAATGTTTCTAGACTAAGTTTGAATCTTGAGGGTGGTTAGTTAGACATTAATTCGCATATTGTTCTCTACAAATTTCGAGGACAAAATTTCTTTAACAACGGGAGAATTGTAACACCCCAAATTTTATAATAAATTATTTTATTAATAAAATATAATTTTAAATAATTAATTTGGCGTTAAAGTTATTTTAGAATATATATTGATTAATTTTCTTTATACGTGTATTTTTTATGACGTGTTAATCTTGTAGACATTTAACTAAATGAGTGATATAAATAAATAATAAATACTGTATTTTATTATCTTATATATTTCGCTAAAAATAATAGTATTTTAGTGTACATATTTTAAAGAATAAGATTTTATGCAATTTTACGTGTATATGTACATTCGTAATTAATGTGATATTTCCTTGTATGTTTGACTAATATTAAATATGCACATATTTATATTTTAATAAATTCTAAGTATCTCATATTTTAGTTATTTATTTTATAAACAATTATTTTGGGATAGTAATAATATTGTGTTTGATTTCCTTTATTTTTATATACTTGTTGTGATCCACTACAAAAAAATTGACTTATCGTGACACACAAAGTGTGTCACTAAATGTTAAAAACTGTCACTAAAGGTCAATAATACTTTGAGTGACACCCAAATTAAGTGTCAATTTTAAGGGGGCGTCCTGCTACATTTTGAGGAGTGTCACTCCATGTTTTGACGATTGTCACTACATGTTTTTTATTTCTACCTACAATAATGACTGTCACTAAAAACTACATAAATATAAGGAAAGAATTGATCTATTCCTACGGTATTGTCTGTCACTAAAACCTAGAAAAATATAAATAAAAAATTAATCTATGCCTACGGTATTGTCCGTCACTAAAACCTAAAAAATATAAATAAAGAATTCATCTATTCCTATTAAATTAAATTTATTTTATCTCCCTTCTAATTGTAATTCTAAATTATTAATACGAGTAAATTAAATTTAAATTTCTAATTTATTTTTATTAACTAACGTCATTGAAACATACAATAAAATATAATTTAATTTTACTAATTCTATTAAATGCATGTTACTTGCATTCCTAGCATTTTAATTATATCCTAACATGAGTATCATATCCTTGTGGTAATATTGAAATGAAATTAGATCATAAAAAAAATATTTCTCCACTAGTTAGATCATAAAATCTTTACAAAGGTGATATATTTCTCCACTTATGAGTATCTCCACTAATTAGATCATAAAATCTTTACAAAAGTGATATATTTCCCAACTTATGAATAAGCAAGAAGGAAAAACAAGCATTATTCTAGAAGTAGAGGGTGGTGAGTGAACTATATCAAGGGTAGTGGTGTAACTGCCAGGAGGGTCGAGAGCAATGGCTACTGCAATTCTCTGTGTGTTTATTTCAGCATTCTTGACCAGAACCTGACAAAATTCAAAACCGGATACTTTTAAACATTATTGTCAAGAGTGAGTCATCATGCTGTTCTAAAAATTGCAAGTCTCTGAATTTACAAAATCGCAAATAAGTCCTTAAAATTGAAGAATATCAATCACTTTAGCACCTCCATCAATCAATTAATTCAGATGAATATATATCGTAAGATAAAGATAAACGAAAGCACTAAACAAAATTAATAAATTAATTTTATTAACTTATTACATGATGACTCATAAGTGGAGCTTATATTTTTGTTAGTTACATAGACAACTTACATGATACCCTTGTTCTTCCCAGTTTGGCTAAATATGGAAATTTGAAGTCTATCAAATCCGAAAGAAATGCATAAATGAAGAATTATCTTTTACTACAATTGACCAAACACCCCTTTTATTTTTCAGACATAATATGAAAATGGATGAAAATCAGAAATATGTATGTACCATATAGTTGAATCTTTTGGTGGTCTCTGTAATTTTTTAGACTGATCACCAACCCACTCTTTCCTTATTTGATTCCACGCTATTTCACCTGCATGAGAACAAGAATATACTTGAGAGTATTCTTAGAAGAAGCTTATAACTGGACTGCATTTGACACTGGAGAAATCAATCACTAAGAAGAGTCTCACATGAGTCAACATTAAAATACAACAACTTTTTCTTGATATATTTTATATTTTCTAAATGGTTTCAGAGATCTGGAAAGGATTAATGCCAGATAGTTCTATAATCTGGGCTACATCTAGCTCGGTAAGCAAAATAGATACCTACGTGTATGAGAGTTTCAATTGTTAGTAATATGTATTTTTTTTAAAGTTTAATTATTTTAATTACTCTAATTTATCATATATTAGTTATGAAATAATAATAGTAATAAATCAGAAAAGTAAATAAAGAGACTAATGGGTTTGACCCATGTGTGAACCCTAATTGTTAATAAAATAAAATAAAAAAGAGAAGGGAGTTGGGCAAAACGATTACTATATTGTCCACTAACTCCGATTTTGAATGAAACCAACGCCAAAACGATCGTGTGAAAAATATCTATATTATACACTAATTGGTTTTCTGATTTATGGTAAGTTTTCTTGACTGATTTTCGAAATTTAGTTTTTAGAGTGTCTTCTCATGATTTATTTTTAACGTTTACCCATAAACTGTTGAGTTAGATCGATTGAAGGACAAAGAGTCAGAGAATAAAGGTTGTTTGTTCGTGGAATCATATTCGTGTGTGAAAGCGTTGGAATAAGGTAAGGGGTGAGAGAGCGTTTGAATTCATGAGTATAATATATTGTGAGATGAAAGGGAAAACTGTATTTTCCGACAATTAATTCGGGGCTCGCCACCTACGGCAGTAGCCCTTTGAGGGATAAATTAATTAATATGCAAATATGGAAATTGTGAGATTAAAATATAGAATAGAAATATTCTTAAGGTGTTGATTGATTTAATTTTTTTAAATGTGTGGTATTTAATATTATTGCGATATTGAGTGTCGAATTAATTTGATGTATATGTGTGATTAGATGAGTTTATGTGATTATAAAATATGGATGTGTTGTGATAATTTGATGTGATGATGATGTATGATTAATAATTGTGATGTTATAAGTTTGTGATAAATTATGTGATGATGTATGATTGATGATAGTGATGCTATAAATTTGTGATGAGTTTATGTGATGATGATGATGTGTGATTAATGATAATGATGTTATAAATTTGTGATGAAAATATTGAAGTAACCCCATAGTTGATGAAATAATGGTGATTAGAATTTTTGTTTAAGATAATGGTCTTAATGGATTATCATAGGCCAACGAGGGGAGAAAATAAATATTGAGAATTTGTGATGTGGAGATTATTTTGTCATCATATAGGTATGGCCTGACAAGCCTAGTGATTCCGGGGAAGTACAACTGAATAAGTCTGATCGTGGCGGTCTGCTGTTGAGCTTTAAGGCAAGATTGTTAGACCTTGGAGGTATTTGGGTGGGGAATTCTTAGGTGACTAGGAGGTAGCACTCCAAATGTCGGGAGCTACCATGCAACACACGTTTACCTCGACTGTCACGTATATGTGTCTCAGGTTGAGTTGAGGGGATCTATGAGGACAGGGCCAATTTGAATTGTCCGTCAACTGGGATGGTGGCATAGTATCAAGCCTCCTACCCAAGTACTTCAGAGTTAGAATGGTACCACATTGTGAAGTAGAGTCTAAGCTCATGCATAGCATTGCATTTTCTTGTGATTGTTTTTTTGTGATTAATGTGTATCGCATGTGATTATAATTTGTCTTAGACGATTTGATGTTATCGTGAAATGTATTGATTTTCCTTGATTTTGACTTTGACTTTATTATGTGATGTTATTCCTTGAATAATGTTTGTTTAATGATACAGTTTATTTATGCGTGTTCTTCTTACTTATATTATACTACTAACATGATTTCTTCCTTGAATAAGTCTGGCTTGGCCTTGCGTTTGCGAAATCGTAGTTGTTACAGGTTAATGAATCTTCAAGTTCAAGTTGGGAGGAACCCCGCTCTGATAGGTGATACTGGGAATAAGGGTTGTAATTTGTATTTTACTCATTTAATTTGAAACGACTTTTTGTATGAAAACCTTATAAGTACTAGTAAGTTTTTAGAATTAAATCAAGTATTTATACTTAAATCAAGCTTATTGAGATTGCACCATTTTAAGATTGCACCATTTTATACTTAATGAAGATGCATTTCTGAAAATATAGTTTATTTATGTCACTTGGTTGTTTATAGTTAAAGGTTTTGAAAGATCACTCAATTTATATTGTGACATAAGTAAGCCATAAAGTGCTTCAACAAATTTGGGGGGTTAGGGTTTAGTTGAAGTCTTTGTTGAAGAGGAAAGAGTGAGCACAAGGAAAGAAGAAGAGAAAAAATATAGAGAATGGATAACAAGGTATAGTTGAGACAGTGCTGAAATGTATTTCTTGGTTTGAGTTTTTGAAGTTTGGTTGTTGGATGGAGGAAAATTTCTAGGATTTTAGGTTGAAGATGAGTTTGTAGTTGTTAGTTTTTATTTAATAATAATAATAATTATTATAATAATAATAATAATAATAATAATAATAATAATAGTAATAATAATAATAATAATAATAATAGTAATAATAATAATAATAATAATAATAATAATAGTAATAATAATAATAATAATATTAAATTAAATTGATATTTTACTAATTAACTGTTACCCGATCAGCACGTGCCACATCACTAAAAATTAGCCACTTCAACTTTTTTTAATCAAAAATCACATTAAGGACTCTTTTAAAACTATTTTCAATTTGCAAGGGTGTTATTCAAAAAAATATTACAGGGACCAAAAACATATTTAAGTCTTATTTAATTATATTATCTATTTATCAATTAAAAGTCTTACTTGATTAATGATCAAATTAATTAATAAGGCTAATTAGATTTCTAATTAGATAATTAATATAATATTTAATTATTTGATATGAGCTCAAAAATGTGTGAATGTCATTGATGGTACATTTGAGAATAATGGGAACCCTAATTGGCCATCTTCCTATATATATGCAATGGTCCCAATATACCGGACATTGCATATTAATTTCTCTCTCTCTCTCTCTCTCTTTGCTCAAAGACACACATTATTCCCTCTTCACCATTTGAAGATTGCATAAAGCATAAGCAGTATAGGTTTAGGAAGAACCACAAGTCACCAGATGCTCATCATTTATCTCTCTATTCAAGATTAATTGCTTAGAGACTATTGAGGATTTCCATCGAGAAACTATCAAAGCAATAAATTCAGGTTTTTCTCATATCTTTGATAAATCAACATGTCGTAGATCTTAATATATATGTATGTTCATATGTTATTTGGCTTCCTCAATTAAGTATGATTATTATTTTAATCTTTATATTGAGCATCTCTTATATTGATGAATTAGTAAATTAATTCCAACATATTTTACTCGTTAATAAAAATATAAGAGATTTTTGAAAGTGAATAATTGACCACATTTCTAAAAACAATGAAAATATAAAAAAAAAACTGTTTTCACTATTTTCAGAAATACATCTTCATACATTGTCATTTTATCTTATCTATATGACAATGATTTATGTAAGACCCAACACCAATTATCTAAAACTTGACA
Source organism: Cicer chorassanicum (assembly GCA_037974735.1). NCBI lineage: Eukaryota > Viridiplantae > Streptophyta > Magnoliopsida > Fabales > Fabaceae > Cicer > Cicer chorassanicum. Next base: position 33,078,112 of record JBBPBP010009779.1, read on the forward strand.
ATTGGATTCATACACCTTAATAAAAATAGAGGCAAATAATAACGAATAATAAATTAGAATCATCAACTCAATTGAAAACTACAATAACAATTATAGTTTACAATTTATTCAATAGATTCATAAGTTATTACATTTGGAAATGAACTGCAAATGTTTGATAATTATGTAAGTAAATAAAACATTAAATTCAAATTATAGCCAGTCTAGAATTATTCCTCTGATGCTAAACTCATCTCAAGTTCCTCTAGCTACTAATGAAATAAAAAATAAAGGGTGAGATATAAAATCTCAGTGAGTTCTGAAAAATAAAGGGAATGATAGTTTAAAAATATTTATTCCATAGATATGCATAAGAACATGAAATTATGATTCTTAAACTATGCATGACCTCAAATATTTTCTTTGTAAACATAGAAAAGTCGCCTAATATCTTTATGTTGGTCACAAAGATAATTGAGTCCTGATTGGTAAAGGTGGTTTGGCCAAACCCCAACCAGCGTCCTGTTTGTTCTCCTCTACTTGTTGTTCCATGCCTGGAACAACCTTGAATATTTCACCATAAATAAGGCCATGCATGCATTTATTAATGATAATGTAATGCACTTGTGAATGTTATGTATGCACTTCCTTGGTACCATGGGTTTGAAATCTATCATCACTCCCTAATACTCATAACAACATAACAATATATTGAAAAATCAAGTAGAAATTAAATTCTAAGTCCCTAATCAGAGTTGGACCAGAGGCAACTTAGCCAGGGGCATAACTCCCAATCAGAGGATACGTGCCCAGAGGATGTATTAGAGGATACGTGTCTAGAGGATGTTGAATAGTGATCAGAGTTAAAATAATATGAACATTGATCAGAGTCAGAAGAATGTGGACAGTGATTAGAGTCAGAGGAATATGAACAGTGATCAAAGTTAGAGGAATGTGAACAGTGATCAGAGTTAGAGGAATGTGAACAATGATCAGGGTAAGAGGAAGAAGAGAAAGAAACAATGTCAGAGGAAGAAGAGAAGGAGCAATGTTAGAGGAAGAAGAGAACAAACAACGTCAATGGAAGAAGCAACGTCAGAGAAAGAAGAGAAGAAACAACATTAGTGGAAGAGGATAAGAAGAATCAATGTTAGACGAAGAAGCAACGTCAGAGGAAGAAGGACATCAAAGGAAGAAGCAACGTCAGAGGAATAAGAAAAGAAGATATTTTACCAGTGGTAGAAACACTTAGAATTTTGATAACGATCACCCCTAGAGGCAACCTGAAAAGAACCACCAGAGGCAACATGAAGAGAACCATCAGAGGCAACATGAAGAGAATTACTAGAGGCAACATGAAAACACTTAGGATTTCTAGAATGAGCAAGTAGAGGCGAGAACAGATGCAACCATTAGAGACAAAACACATTAGCGTGAGTGGAAAACATCCAAACACATGTATTTACCTTCAAGGTAGGATCCGCGCCTTTCACGAGAATTCAAATCCATAATTATGGGATTTCTTAAATCAATAACACATAAATCAAGCAACAAACAAACAAACCACATGCATGTCAATTCAAATCATTGGGTGTAGACTCAAAACACCTATATGCTAAATATTTCATTTCTCTCAGGCATCTAAGCTTTTTTAACCCGTAAAGTCCCCAAAAATAATTTATGACAAGAAATAAAGGATTTTAATGAATAACCCCCATCATCCTCATGCTAAAAAAATAAGTTAATGTAACATAACTCACCATAACAGATCTAAAGAAGAAGACGAAACAGCTCTGAGCTCTTCTTGCAGACGATTTCCTTACTTCATTGATTTTATTCGCAAGGAGTAAGAATGGAGGTTTGGTGAAAATGATGAACAGTAACAATGTTGGTGTTACCTCGAATGTTTGGAGAGTGTATGATTGAAAAAATGAAAGAATGATGAAGGTGGAAGGTAGGTTTGTGCACATGAAAGAAGGAGAAAGAGAGAGAAGTAAAGGTGGCAAACTCGTTTTTTGCCACTTGGACTTGTTAATGCTACTACTTCCTTACTCTACCCTTGCTCCTAATATAATATTACTAAAAACACATCTTTAACAAATAAATAAAAACTCTGGACTTTCTAATTAGTACTTAAATCTTTGAAATATTCCTAATATAGTGAGAGGGATGTTACAATTTACTTCAAAAGTAAAATGAACACACACTATAAGAAATGAAAATAGAAAACGTTTTCACAAAGTAAACAACCCATTAGTTTTCCAACAATGGGTCACGTGAACCTTAACTTGGTCGTTAAATAAGCAACATCCATAGCATTAAACATTATGATGCTCGACTTTGCCTTTTTTGTATTAAAAAAATTGGGGAGGAAATTTTTTTAGTTATCAAAGTCACACTAATGATCCATTTACAACCGTTCTCGAAGGGATTTAAATTTTGTAGTTTGAGGTTATGAGGCTAAATGTTGTAGTTTGAGGTTATGAGGCTAAATTTCGTAGTACCTCAAGTAATAACTTTATCTTTTATTATTGGCTCTTTGTATAATCATTTAAATATAATACTTGTTTGTAAAGATTGAGTGAGTTAATTATTGTGATATTTATCATCTCTTCTAAGAAAAAAAAAATAAAAGATCGAGAGATCTCAGTTAGGTTAGATAAATATGGAATTAAATTATTAATTAGTGTGATATGGAATTGATTAGGTTAGAGATTGACAACTATACAATTGTGACTATAACTTGACACATATTTTTGTGAAAGTTTAAATGCACTTATGACCTTCAAACTTTTCAAATTTTGACCCTCTGATTGTTATCGGTCAGGTTATCGATTAATTTTTTGATTCAATATCAATATAATATATTAAAACAATCTTCCAAATTATTATGTTGACACAACACATCTTTATATACCATGTAAAATTAATTATACCACACCATTCAAAAAATATGACGTGGCACCTCTAGAGTTCATTCATTCATTTTTTTTATCTTAAAATTCATTCAGTTCTAGGTCCTCGTTTGCGTGCGTCTTGAACAGAAATTTGGGGGTTTAGGGTTTCTGCGAAATCTGAATGAAGGAAGGATAGAGATGACCAAAATGGGATTGGGCTCTGAAGTTAATAACAATGGAGTAATTTGTGTAAGGGAAGGGAATCGAAAATTGAGGAAGGAGGCAAACGTATTCGAATACCTATTCTGAGTAAATGAGCAAAATGCTGTTAGGGCTTTAAATATAACAGAAAAACTGGAAGGTGTAGTCGAATACACTTGAGTGTATTCGAATACAAATGGGAAAATTTTGATTCTGAGTGGTTCTGGGAACAGGCGTAGTCGAATACACTTGGATACCCAGAATGTTTATTCGGCTACATCTTCTATTTATTTGAAACAGAGAGTAATATATTATATAGAGCATTATAATTTCTTTATATAATCACTAAGATAAGGACAGGTAGGCATAGACAACTGAATTCTAATATGCTAAGAGAAAGAACTAATACCTTTGAAATGATGATAACAAAGTACCTTATATTTAAAGATCACTTTCACTTAAGATGCCGAGTTCTCGTCGTATTTTGTAAAAGGAGTCCTTAGGAAGTGGTTTAGTGAAGATGTCCGCAAGTTGGTTATGAGTATCCACAAAGGTTACTTCAACATGTCCTTTAAGCACATGATCGCGCAAAAAATGATGTCGTATATCAATGTGTTTAGTCCGAGAATGCATGATTGGATTCTTTGAAATATTGATCGCGCTAGTGTTGTCGCATCGTAACGGAATGCATCCGAGATCAAGTCCATAGTCACATAGTTGTTGCTTGAGCCATAGAATTTGTGCACAACAACTTCCTGCTGCTATGTATTCGGCTTCAGCAGTACTGAGTGCGACACATGTTTGCTTTTTACATGACCATGATACGAGTGCATTTCCCAATACATGACAAGTGCCGCTTGTGCTTTTACAGTCTGTTTTACATCCTGCATAATTTGAATCAGAATATCCAACGAGACTACAGATGCTACCTTTCGGATACCATAGTCCTACATTGATTGTTCCTTTCAAATATTTCATGATTCTTTTGACAGCTACAAGATGTGATTCTTTCGGATCTGCCTGAAATCTAGCACATAGACAGACACTAAACATGATATCTGGCCGACTGGCTGTTAGATATAATAAAGATCCAATCATAACTCGATATTTTGAAATGTCTATAGACGCACCGGTTTCATCTTTATCAAGTTCCGGAACCCATGGGAGTTGCACTTTCCTTGCAATTTTCCATTTCAAATCTTTTTAGCAGTTCTTTGCAATATTTTGCTTGATTGATGAAGATGCCATGCTTGAGCTGTTTGATGTGAAGACCAAGAAAGTAGTTTAATTTTCCCATCATGGACATTTCAAATTCACCTTGCATCATCACTGAGAATTTTTCACATATTTCATTGTTTGTTGAATCGAATATGATATCGTCAACATAAATTTGGACCAACAAGGTGTGACCATTATTTCGTTTAATAAATAATGTCTTGTCAACCTTGCCTTTTTCAAAACCTCTTTCACACAGGAAGGCACTCAATCTGTCGTACCAAGCTCTTGGTGCTTGTTTTAGACCATAGAGAGCTTTCCTTAGTTTGAATACATGTGTAGGATTCTTGAATACTTCTTCATTGATGTATCCATTTAGAAAGGCACTTTTCACATCCATCTGAAATAATTCAAAGTTCATAGAACAGGCATAAGCAAGTAGTAGACGTATTGCTTCTAACCTTGCCACCGGGGCAAATGTTTCGTCAAAATCAATTCCTTCTTCTTGATTATATCCTTGGGCGACCAATCTTGCTTTGTTGCGAACAACTATACCGTTTTCGTCAAGTTTATTTTTAAATATCCATTTTGTACCCATTTTGTACCCATTTAAGTTCTTCTTGCATTGCAAGTATCCATTGATCATCTTTTAGTGCTTCACCAATTTTGGAAGGTTCGATTTGGGAAACAAAAGCCATGTTTAAGCATGCATCTTGTAGTTTAAGTCTGGTTGTAACTCCTTTGTTGATATCACCAATAATGTTATCAATTGGATGATCTCGATGGGTTCTCCATTCCTTTGGGAGTTTATCATTTTCCTTTTCAATGATGACTTCATTGTCTTGACTCGGTTGATCAATTTGATCTTCTTTACTTGGATCACTACTTTCAACATCATCATCATCATAAGAGATAACTTTGTCCTCTTTCAAGGGGTTAGTTTCAACAAAAGTTACATGTATTGATTCTTCTACAATTAAGGTTCTTTTATTGAAAATTCTAAATGTTTTACTAGATAATGCATAACCAATAAATATACCTTCATTTGCTTTTTCATCGAATTTTCCAAGATTGTCTTTTCCATTATTTAGCACAAAGCACTTGCATCCAAAGATGTGGAAGTGAGAGATATTGGGCTTTCTGCCTCTGTAGAGTTCATAAGGAGTCTTCTTAAGAATTGGCCGAATGTTTACTCTGTTAGTAACATAGCATGCCGTGTTTACGGCATCTGCCCAAAAATACTTTGGTAGATTTGAATCACTTAACATAGTTCTTGCAAGTTCTACCAAGGATCTGTTCTTTCTCTCAACAACCCCATTTTGTTGAGGTGTTCTTGGTGCAGAAAAATTGTGGAAAATTCCATTTTCTTCACAGAATTCTTCAAATAAGGTATTTTGAAATTCTCTTCCATGATCACTTCTAATTGATACAATTTTGGATGATTGTTTATTTTGGACCAGCTTGGCATAATTTTTAAATGTTTTAAAAGCTTCATTTTTACTTGCCAAAAACAAGGTCCATGTGTACCTTGAAAAGTCATCAACAATCACTAGTCCATATGAATTTCCACCAAGACTCTTAGTTCTTGATGGACCAAACAAATCCATGTGTATTAATTGAAGTGGTCTTGTAGTTGATATAACATTTATAGCTTTGAAAGAAGTTTTGGTTTGTTTACCTTTTTGACAAGCGTCACATAATTTATCCTTGACAAATTTCATTTTTGGTAATCCAACAACAAGATCATGCCTGACTAGTTTGTTTAAATGATCCATGTGGATATGTGCAATTCTTTTATGCCATAGCCATGCATCATTGTTGTCGCTTACCAAAAGACATTTCATTTTCAAGGATAAATCGTCAAAATTAAGTATAAAAATATTCTTGAAACGTTTACCGATAAATTGAATTTCACTTGTTGTTGCATTTTGAATGATGCACTCTTCTTTGTTGAAGACTTTCTTGTGTCCTTTGTCACATAGCTGGCTAATGCTTATGAGATTATGCTTTAGGCCTTCAACATACAGAACATCTTCAATTGACGGAGAAGGTGTTGTTTCAACTTTTCCAATACCTAGGATTTTTCCTTTATTATTATCTCCATATACTACATATCCTTTTGATTCAAGGGTCAAGGCTGAAAATTTTGTTATGTCACTCGTCATGTGTTTGGAGCACCCACTATCTAAGTACCACAAATTTGAAGTACTTTGTGTGCACCTGCAAAATTAAATTCAAATTTTATTAGGTACCCAAAGTGCTTTGGGTCCTTCGGGGTTAGTACCTTTCTTGACCCATATGCAATGCCCTTTAGGAATGCTAATGTTTCTTACATGACAAGTATTAGGTGTGTGTCCATGAATACCACAATATGAGCAAGTATGAAGTTTATTTTTAGTAATTCTCTCCTTATACGAATGATCTTTTTGTAAAATTGTAATATTTCTTTGATTTGTTTGAGTACTTGATTTGACAAAAATGGTCTTATTTGTGCTTGGTTTGTCAAATTTAGAAAATCCAAGACCACTTTTATCGTTTGAATATCTTTGCATGTTTAGAACATTTTCCAATCCTATATGTCCTTTTTCATATCTTTCAATCACTCTATTTAGTTGAACAATTTTAAATGAAAGGGAATCACATTTGTTGCATGTAAAATTCTGCTTTGATTTTTCAGCATCTTTTTCCATAATATCAATTTTTTCTTTAAGACATGAAATTTCTTTCTTTTGTGTTGATACTTGTTTAAGCAGATTTTTACATTCAATAAGAAGTTCCTTTATTGCATTTTGTGCTTCATTGTATTCTATGACTAATTCATGATTATAATGAGGAGTGTTTAAGTTACTAACCTCTTCGTCATCTGAATGATGTGAAGCCATTAGTGCAACATTAGCACATTCATCACTTTCAATTTCTGATGATGAACTTATATCGTTATCTTCCCATGCTATATATGCTTTCTTGAAGTCTTTTCTTTTATCGGCATTCTTCTTGATGAGATCTGGGCAATCTGCTTTGATATGTCATTGTTTCCCACATTTAAAGCATGTGAAATTTTGGTTGGTAGTAGCGCTGTCTTTCTTTCTGAAGTTCTTCTTTTTGAAACTTCTGTTATTTTTAAGAAATTTACCGAATTTCTTAACAAGGAAGTTAATGTTTTCGTCTTTGACTACTTCCTTTGATTCGATCTTTAGAGCAATGTTTTTGCTCTTCTTTTCTTGGGTTTCATTTTGCTCTAATCTTCCAAGTTCTATTTCATGTTCTTGTAGTTTGCCAAATAATGCAGAAAGTGACATTTTGGATAAACTCTTCTTTTCTGATATCGTTATCACCTTTGGTTGCCACGCCCTAGTTAGTGACCTTAATACTTTCAGATTCAGTTCATCGTTGGAGAAAACTTTTCCAAGGGCTATCAAGTGATTTGTTAAGTGGGAGAATCGTTTCTGCATGTCTAATATAGATTCTCCAGGCTGCATACGAAATAATTCATACTCTTGAGAAAGTGTATTAAGTTTGGATCTTTTTACCTATACGGTGCCTTCATGGGTTACTTCCAATGTGTACCATATTTCCTTGGCTGTTTTACAATGGGATACGCGGAAAAATTCATCCATACCTAATGCTGGTTGTAGAATATTTTTAGCCTTTTTGTCAAATAGCACTTTCTTTTTATCGTCATCGATCCAGGAATTCTTTATCTTGATTTCTTCTTTGTCATTTATAACTGTTGTTGGGATGTAGGGGCCATTTTCAACAGCATCCCATATTTCGTCTCCCTGTGCCTCAAGATATGCTTGCATGCGTATCTTCCAGAAATCATAATGTTCACTGACGAAACATGGTGGTTTGTTACTGCTGCCACCGTCTCTAAAAACTGGTTGTGCGGAAGCCATGAGTTATTTGATCTAGGAGTAAGTTACCTTGAACCTACTCTGATGCCAATTGTAAGATCAAATGTGCACCTAAGAGGGGGGGGGTGAATTAGGTGTTTGGGTATTTTAGCAGTTTTCAGAATTTTAGTGATTGGTTTTTGCGCTTAATGATGGTAGATGAAAAAGTAAATAGTAGTAAGTAAATGAACACAGCAGATTTATCCTGGTTCCCCTTATAACCAAGGGTACATCCAGTCCTCTTGCTCACCACAAGAGATTTCCTTCACTATTTGTCAGAATATGTACAAGTCATCACCCTAGGACCTTTGCTACAATCTTCTAACAAATCTTCTATGATAGAACACTACTATCTTAGATAAAACACTTAAAGAAAGTACAACTTTCTTTTACAAACACTTGTTGATTTGATAAGAGTATAGGAGTAAGAAAGAGGTAGAATGATAACAATCCAAGATTGATTCAAGTATGTTGAGAACCTTAAGGATATGAAAATGATATGCAAGTACTTGAATTTATGAAAATGACTTTGAGAAAAATTCAGAAAAGTTTGTTCAAAGTCTTTGAAGTTGTGTAGTAGGATCGTTGTCTTTGAATCTGAAGTTATGACATATTTATAGTCCACAAACATCTCTTCAGATTCATGGCCATTGATCCAAGAGGTTTCATGAAGAATTGCAATGTTTTAGATTGGACTCAGAACTGAAAATTTTCATTGCTTCCAGTTGTATTCGATTACAAAGTATCTATATTCGAATACACCTCGTTCCAACGTTCAAATTTATTCAAATTTAACACTGTGTAGCCGAATACACTTTGATGTAGTCGAATACAGATGAGATGGTTTTGCTACTGACTTAGCAAATTTTCATCTGTATTCGAATACACATTGGTTGTAGTCGAATACAGATGAGATGCTTTTGCCACTGACTTAGCAATTTTCATCTGTATTCGAATACATGATGTTGTATTCGAATACACGTTTGTATTTTGTCAAAAATATTAATTTTAATACTTTGAAAATATAATTTTTGACTTTCGAAAATGTTGTTTATGCATATGTAAGGATGTAAGGTTCTCTTGTATTTGAACTATGGATTGTATCATTTACCTTTACATAAAACATCTATTTTAATACATCAAAGGATGTTTGGAAACGTCTTGGAGGACTTCTTCTTTTTGTTGCTTTGAGCGTTGTCACCATTGGTCTTTTTGTATAATCAAAAACATGTATTTTACAATTGATAATTTAGTAGTGATGTTTGGTTTTCATTTATTTGTTATCGGTGCTTGATTTTGCAAGTTAAATTTTGTATTGATTATAGCTTAACAAGTTGCTAGTCTGCCTTTTATTCGTAAAATTTGTTACACTATCATGTAGCTTAACAAATTATTATTCTTATTCTTTTTTCATGTATTAACAATATATTGTTGAAGTTTAATGCATGAATGGTTTTTTACATGATTTATCAATGATCTAGTGGTTCTTTCTTTCAAAGGCACACCACCCTATCGTATTTCTCCCACTCTATTTGTTTTTTGAGATCTAAATAAGCATATAATAAAAGAAATATAGATATACTAGTTTGAGTGTATTTTCGTTATAATCATATTGTATGTTATATTAATTCTTTTGTTTGTTTCCAATGAGACATTTAATTGATTAAACAGTTTGCTCACAAACTTGTAATATTTCTAAATGATATTACATATTCCTACTAACAAATCGTATTAAAAACATGCAGACAATAAATTAATTCATTTACTTATTCATTTTTCATTTGCCAACTTTCAAGTGCTGTTAGGGCCAACCAGTTTGTAGCCTCTTAATTTTTGTGAAGTACAAGGTAAGCTTTACCGGAAAAATATACTACCATACACGAAAATCCTAATATTCCAAGAAACGCAATGGCTTATTTTTGGTTACCAGAGGGAATTCATTAATAGTAAATAGTTAAAAGTTATATAATTTGGTTTATTGCTTGTGATTCCCTCAGCCTCTCATGTCCAACGTTTTGGCTTTGCTCCAATTTCATAAGTTTTCTTTTAAATTGTGTATATTTTGGATCTGATATTACATTTGAATTGATTAGTAATGAAACAAGTTTCCACCACACAAAATTTCCTTGTTTTTAGAGTAATATCGTAGTTTACTTGTTTTTAAATTTTATTGAGACTTTCGGATTTAACCATGTTAGTCATATATATATATATAAAGAGGTAATATTTGACATGTGAAGTACCGTGTCACTTGTTTCCAAACCAAACATTATCCATGGTTTGTTCCACGTTCCTTTTAGGTCATCCACAACGAGGAGTCATTCCCATCATAATTTACTATGAAACTTTTGGACCTTCCAATATGTAGACAAGGGCCAATAAATAGGGTCTAGTGAAATTACTAACAGCTCTCGTATGATTACTTTCGCGCACTAAACCAATAGGATCAATGTACCAATTACCTCCCTCAAACCAGCCCATGACACTTAAGTTCTTTTTGCTTTTGTTTATTTAACGTGACCATAAAAATTTAATATTATTTCATTATTTTTAAAACCAATAAAATTTTAAATGAAGGAATCTGCCTATAGTAGTAAATAATTTATATCGGATTCTTTTAAAAATATATATATATATTTTGGATGGTATATTTTTTTTCGTATCCAAGATTGTATTCGAGTTTAAAAAAAACTGCACATGAATTAATTTATAGAATACACTTATTTAGATGCAGTCAGATTAATAAAATAAATTTAGAAGATTTGTCTTACTACTCAGTATATTAATGTTATGATATAATAATTTCACAATTTATAATTTTTTTTGCATAAGTAAAAGATTTGATTAAATATACACTATAACAATTTAAAAAATCCGTTTCAATTTATTTAGTAGTTAACTAGATTTAATAATATTTGATGTAATATATGAAATCTTTATCGGAATCATAAGGTAGTTTGAGGGAGTTGAAGTTATAAGGATGTCATAGGTTCAATTTCTCCCTATAACAAAATTAACATCTAATTAATGAATTAGTAATTACTAACATTGACTATTAAAAGTGTGAGTAAAAATTTCATCCAATATTAAATTTGATTTTTTTGTTATGTCCAATATTTGATTTGGTTTTTTTTATTTGATTTTTTTTCTAATGTCCAATATTCAATTTTAAAATCTTCATATTCATATAATATGTATAATATTAGTTATCAATCAAAAAAGGAATTTTTTTTCGTACAAAGAAAAGGATTCTATAAATAAATAATTAATTAAAAAGTTATTTAAGATATGGATTTTGGCGTAATTTCTTGTAGGAGTATGGACTTTGAAAACTAATTAATGTTGGATTCTATTTCAATATTGAAAAATTTATTAAAAAAAGATATCACCTGTGTCCATTAATTGCACAAGACAATTTATAATGGAGTACGACCACAATGTGTATATATAGAGAGAAGGATTAATTTTAATAAACAAAAAATCATCTCAAGAGATTGAAAAATTATGTCTTTCATATTTTTCTATTCTCGTCAAGTTCCTTTCATCTTTTTAGTTGTTTACTTAAAAAGTTATGGTTTTCTTCTTATTGCTTCTTGTGCTCGGTATTGGATTTGAGACAACGGGAACATGTAGGTATTTATAAAAATTTGTTACATTGTTGTTATATCTCTAAATATGAAATTACCATATATTTATGACCTTGTAAACTAAGTGAATTTAGTTTTTTTGATTTTCATACTTCAAAATATATTATTAGATATCATATAAAACTAGCCAAATTTAGTTATTCATTAATCATTAATTATCATTTTTTTAAAATTCTTTGGTACCCTTGATATTTGGTTAGGTACCCGTTTCCAAATCGCAAAAATAATGTTGAAGTTTTTGACAAAATTACATGCTAACATTACACCAAATACATTATATGAATGTCACCTAAGAAATTCGAATGACCATCTATTAGATATGTAATTAGTTAATAAAGGGTTAAAAATAGACAAACAAAAAAAACGGGATTAAAAATAGTGATTTAAAATATGTTGAAATATAAATAGCTAATTTTATTTTTTTGCCAAGATGAAAATAAAAATTTGTTCTTTTAATAATGATCACAAATATATTTAACTAAAAAGTTATATTGTTTAAAAAAAATACTTTATAAATTTTATAAAGATATAGATCACACACAAAATTTAACTCATGTTATTGCTTTAATTTATGCAGCAGCCCAATCAATAGGAGTTTGCTATGGAAGAGTTGCAGATAACTTGCCTCCAGCTAATGAAGTTATATATCTTTTCAAACAAAATGGCATTAAAAGAATGAGAATTTATGACCCTGATGAAGCAACTTTACAAGCCTTAAGAGGTTCCAACATAGAACTTTTCATTGGAGTCCCTAATGAAAACATTCAAACAATTACCACTAGTGTTTCATCAACTTCTTATTGGGTCCAAAACTATATACTAAAATATTCAAAAGATGTCAAATTTAGGTACATTGTTGTTGGTAATGAAATAAATCCTAATGATCCAACATCACAATTTGTTCTCCCAGCAATAGTGAACATTAATGCAGTACTTACATCTGTCAACTTACAAAATCAAATTAAAGTGTCAACAGCCATACAATTGGATTTGTTAGGAAGCTCATATCTTCAATAGTTCAATTTCTTTTGCAGAGTGATGCACCACTTCTTGCTAATACATACACTTACTTCAGCTACATAAGTAACCCAAGACACATTGAACTTTCATTTGCATTATTTAATTCATCAACAATTCAAGTGAATGATGGGGAATATAAATACACAAATTTATTTGATACAACATTAGGAGCTCTTTATTCAACTCTTAAGAAAGTTGGTGGTGCTAATTTGGAAGTTGTTGTATCAGAAAGTGGATGGCCTTCTGATGGCGGTGTTGCTGCAACAGTTGAAAATGCACAAGCTTACTATGGTAATTTGATTAAGCATGTGTCTAATGGGACTCCTAAAAGGCCTAATCAAGAATGGGAAACTTGTTTGTTTGCTATGTTTGATGAAAATAAAAAAGGGTCTGCTAAAACAGAACGACATTTTGGTTTGTTCACACCTAATAAACAACTTAAGTATCAAATTAGTGGTGACATTGGAGCATATACTTCTCCAAGTTCCTCCATTTCTCAGCTAAGGAAAGAAGGAATAATATTTTCCTTTTCTATGTTTTTATTATTTCTTTTCTTTATCTGATTATTTTTTTTCTGTTTCGAAGAAAATCTAATTTTTTTTATTTGTTTCATATCTAATTATGATATGGCTAAAACGTATTTTGTGATGTAATATTTATTTTTAGACAATATTGTTAACTCATGTTGAGATCTATATGTGCATTCGGTGAAATAATTATTTGTGGTGTTAATTAACAATTGCCTTATATGTGAGGCTTATTAGTATTTTTTTTACTATGGATTCTCTCCATTAAAATCTCTTTTATCTTTCAAATGCTTTTTTATAGCATTAAAATTTATAATTATGATCTATGTAGATTATGAACATAAAATTTGACATAAATATAAAATTATTTAATATATTATTAAAATACATAAACATTAACGTTGTTAAATAAAAATATATAAAATATTAATTTTAATGTATTTCGATGACATATAAAAAATAATTTTAAATTTGAATAAAATTTTACCAATATAATTTATATAATATAAACTTTAAATTGAGAGAATGTAAAATCTTTCTACATGACGACAATCTAAACATTGATCTTGCGATGATTAATTAATTAAATTATGATGGTTAAGTTGAAGGAAAATAGTGCACGTTTGGACAATTTTAACAAGTGAGTTTTGGTTTTTAGTTGTAAATTCTATGTTATAAATCAATTTTAAAATTGAATTAAGGGCTAGTTTGAATGAATTTTGGTTTTTAGTTTTCAAAATCTATTTTAAAAATCAATTTTTTAAGATTTTTTAAAGAACAATTAAAATAATTTTTTTTTGGTAATTCTAGTTTTTATCCTTTCAATCTAAATTTTTGTCAATTCTCTCTAGTTTCGTATTACATAGACGATGTATGCAAAATTTTACACAAATTTAAACTGATTTAATAAGTTATTGAGACTAGTGAAAATTAATGGTATTCAATAAAAATGCATATTAGAGATGTAAAATTCGTTATAAGTTACATACTTTAATTATTTGTTAGTTATAAGTCAATTACTCTAGTT
>JBBPBP010009779.1:33107185-33136193 GCA_037974735.1 Cicer chorassanicum
TAATTTATCATGTGATCTTTCACCCTTTTAATCAACAATCGTTCTTTTATTTTATTACAAATGTGACTAATCTTTTAAATTATTTTTTCAATTTTTCAACTTTAGGAGCATATTTGAGTGTTATAAAATAGATTTTATAGATTCTAATTATGATCTAAGTTTAATTATGATCTGAGTGTTTAGTTCATCAATAACTCAACCACAAATCTTCATAAACAATGATCACGGAAAATCACAAAGTTTGTAATCCTACAAGGATACTTGATATTAAAATATATCACAAGTGATATCTGGAAATATTACTTTGAGCAATCCATCAACGATGCTCTAACTTTTTACTTTTTCAGGAACTATATCGCAAATTATCGTCATAATAATGATCAAGGAAAGCTCATTTTTTGAGTAATTCTTTAGAGATGCTTTAATTTTAATTGTTTTGTTTCAGTTCTTCGTAAACTATATCACAAATTATTTTCACAAACAATGATCTAGAAAATCATTATTTGAGCAATTCTTCAGGAACACTTTAATGTTAAATTTTTCTAGAATTTAACAAGGATAAATAAAGAAATTAGATATGATAATTATACAAGATAAAAAAAAATTCAACAAAGTTTATATGCAAAAATAAAAGAAATAAAATTTCAATGAAGAATAAGATCATGAGAAGAAGATATTAAAAAGAAGAAATATTCTTATAATTGAAGTTCATTATGTCATTACTCATATGGTAGAATTTCGTTCAGATAACGTGTTATGAAATTAATCAAAACTTCTACAAATTATAGAACAATAGAGAGAATGAGAAGAGCGACAAAAAGAGTATTCCATTATCCTGATCAAATTCCAATCTTACAAGGTCATAAGAGTCCTATTTATAGGACACAATTCCTATAACTTACAAATATATCAAAAGTCTACTATTAGGTGCACTAACATAATGGAGTGATTGATCTTTAACTATGAAAATTATAAGAGGTAAGATGATGGACATCCACCATATTTTATAATTTTTCACAACAAATATCACATTTTTTACTGATTGGGTTCAAATAAATTTAAATCACTATTGTATTTATTATTTTGTTATTTACGAGTTTGCTTAAGTGTTCCTTAATCTGTTATGATTTTTTGAAAGTATAATGTGAATTTAATGGTTTTTATGGTAATAAATTTGTCTATATTTTTTTAAATCACTATTGTTTATTATATTGTATTTATTAAATTTGTCTAGGCGCTGAGTCATTTTTAAAATGATTTTTTAATGAATTAATTAATTTAGTTTCAAATTTTTTTTTAAAAAAAAGATTAATTAAAATCTCTTGGGCGGCAGCACGATTATTTTCGCCCCCACCAAGGAAACGATGCAAAAGAGAGTTAAGAAACTTCGCAGCTTTAAAGAACTTCCAGGTTTGTTGCCCTCACAACCATATTTTCCTAGGGTTTTGCCCTAGCAAAATAACTACATTACTTTGCTAGGGTTGTCACCCTCAAAAAGTCATTTCAATTTCTTTGTGAGGGCTAAATGGTCCTAGTAAATTTTCTAGCCCTAGGAATGGTCCTAGCTTTTTCACTAAATTCTTGTAGTGTTGACATGGCTACAAGCATGTTGAAACAAAAGTCTATGCCACACAAGTTCTAGGGGAGGCAGCGAATTCCTGATGCCAAGAGAAAAAGTAAGTTGGAGGATAAGAGTGATTCAATGATACTAGTTGGTTATCATCCTATTGGCTCCTACAAACTATACACCAAATTCTATTTTAGAGGAAGAAATTCAAGTGGCAGCCGCACGTGCATGTTCTCTTTCTGATTTTGCCAAAAAACAATGAAATTTTTATAGTTTTGTTTTTTTACAAATCTAATCACTCAAACTGAACCAACATGTATATCATCGGTTTAGTTTGGTTCGAGTCTAATCATAAAAAAAACAAGTAAAATTAAATTTAATCATAAAAAAAACAAGTAAAATTAAATCAAATCAACATGTGCAAATTTTATTGGTTTAGATTTATTTTTTTGATGAAAATCAAACCGACTCAGCCCGTTACATCCCTAAATACCAATCTATTTTCGTTCTTGAATATGAATGGTGGAATATCACCATCAATTAGTTATACTTGTGCTTAATTTTTTTTTTTCTTAACATTAGAAAGTGTTTTATAAAGTAGTATGCTAAACACAAACCTAATCTACCCTAAACACTAAACCTCTTTTTTGAAATATGTAATTTTTGACAAAATCTATCTACTATGGAAATGGAGAACGTCACAAAGGTCTTGAGTAGTGTTTTCGATCAAGTAGTAAAACTCACTTCTAGGGGTGAACATGGGTGCGGGTCGACCCGCCAACCCGATCACCCAATCCAACCCAACCCGATTTTTACCCGTACCCGATCACTTTCGGGTCCGACCCAACCCAACCCGTTGAAATCCGCTTATATTTGGATCGGGTAATGGGTTTAACAATTTAAAGCTGTCGACCCAACCCGGTAACTAGTTATATGTTTTTAAAAAAAAAATTGTATGGCAGGTTCAATAGTTCAATAGGGTTTCATTACTCTTCTTCTTATTTAGATTTTCAGCTGCCTATACCTAGGGGTGAACATGGGCGCGGGTCGACCCGCCAACCCGATCACCCAACCCACCCCAACCCGATCACCCAACCCAACTCGATTTTTACCCGTACCTGATCACATTCGGGTCCAACCCAACCCGTTGAAAGCCGTTTATATTTGGGTCGGGTAATGGGTTTAACAATTTGAACCCGTCAACCCGTCGACCCGACCCGGTAACTAGTTATATTTTTTTTTAAAAAAATTGTTTGGCTAGTTCAATAGGGTTTCATTACTCTT
Organism: Cicer chorassanicum; assembly: GCA_037974735.1. Lineage (NCBI taxonomy): Eukaryota > Viridiplantae > Streptophyta > Magnoliopsida > Fabales > Fabaceae > Cicer > Cicer chorassanicum. The sequence goes on from JBBPBP010009779.1 coordinate 33,110,037, forward strand.
TTTCTTATTTAGATTTTCAACTTCCTTCATCCACTTTCTACCTATACCTTCTTCAAGACTTTTTGAATAATTAGTTATAATAAGATATTATTGACAAGTGATTTTTATATGAAGGTTGATGCAAGGTGTTCATGCGTCTAGGCTAAACACTAAACTCGTTTAATTTGTTTTGACATTGTAATCTCGTATATGCCTACTTATAAAATTCAAATCTAATTTTTGAATTGTCTCTTTCAAATGAGCAATTTAATTTGAGTTAAATACTATTTATTTAAATATTATATTTTGTGATAGTTTTACGTAATAAAGGTATGAATAGAAAGCTTATGCTTATAATGAATTTAGTTTAAATTTTTTACATTTATTAAATACAAATTTTTTTAGTTAAATATTATTCATTTGAGTTAAATACTATTTATGAGCAAAATTGATGCTTATACAAAAGCTTACGATGAATTTAGTTTAAATTTTTTATATTTAAATCTATTAAACACTTTTTTTTAGTTACTATAAACAAATGAATGAATGGTACTTAGTAAATTAAAATGGTTGGTGGATCGGCCACCCCAAAAATTTCTCTAATCTTTTAAAAATACTTCTTATTTTATTTTATTTATAATATTATAATTTGTTAAATAAAAATTAGTATAGATTAAAATCAAGTTTATCCTTGTCATTGTGAAAAAACATTTATTTTATGTTGTTTTAATGTTGGGTTCTATAATTGGTATATTTTATGAGTTGAATTGCAGTTATTGAGTTATGTTGTCGAGATGTATGTTTCAATCTAATATGTGAAGATAACATATTATATGTGCATTTTTTCTTGTTACATGAATTAATCGAACCAAGTGACATGAAGATTGGTATGTGTAGATCTCATACTTTGAGAAACTTGTTAAGTGCTTGTACTTGAAGCTGACATTTCTTAGAATTGATGAATTTTCATATTTTATTGATTTACTGTTGTTGAATTTATTTATGTAATTGAAGATTGTTGGATTTATTTTTTGTGTGAGAGGTTGATGAGTTTTTTAAAGAATTGCATAATTTGATTGAAATTTTATAGTTTTGAGACATTCAAGTATTAAATATATTTTCATTCAATATGTTTTCGTGTAAAATAAAATAAAATAGGTTATTATTTATGTATGACCCGCCAACCCAACCCAACCCGTTCTTGATCGAGTCGGTTCGGGTCGGGTTAAATAAAAAAATACGGGCTTAGAACTTAACCCAACCCAAAGATAATCGATCGGGTCGGGTCTTGGGTTTTGTCAAAACCCGCCCAACCCAACTATACCTTCTTCAAGACTCAGACTTTGTCCACCTTCTTCTTTTGTTCTACAAGTGCTCATAACTGATTTTATAGGAATTAGTTATAATAAGATATTATTAATAAGTGATTTTTATATGAATGTTGATGCAAGGTGTTCATGCGTCAACTATACTCGTTTAATTTGTTTTGACATTGTAATCTCGTATATGCCTACTCATAAAATTCATATCTAATTTTTGAATTGTGTCTTTCAAATGAGCAGTTTAATTTGAGTTAAATACTACTTATTTAAATGTTTTAGTTTTACGTAATAAAGGTATGAACAGAAAACTTATGGTTATAATGAATTTAGTTTAAATTTTTTACATTTGTTAAATAACATTTTTTTTTAGTTAAATACTATTTATTTGAGTTAAATACTATTTATGAGCAAAATTAATGTTTATGCAAAAGATTACGATGAATTTAGTTTAAATTTTTTATATTTAAATCTATTAAACACTTTTTTTTAATATTTTATTTGAAAATAGTAACTATAAACCAATGAATGGTACTTAGTAAACTTAAATGGTTGGTGGATTATGTGTAACCAGATCTTTGTTGGGACATAGGTTGGGCACAGTCACCCCAAAATTTTCTCTAATCTTTTAAAAATATTTCTTATTTTATTTTATTTATAATACTATAATTTGTTAAATAAAAATTAATATAGATTAAATCAGGTTTATCCTTGTCATTGTGAAAAAACATTTGAATTGTGGTTCTATAATTGGTGTATTTTATGAGTTGAATTGCGGTTGTTGAGTTATGTTGTCGAGATATATGTTTCAGTCTAATATGTGAAGATAACATACTATATCTGCATTTTTTCTTGTTACATGAATTAATCTAACCAAATGACATGAAGATTGGTATGTGTAGATCTCATAGGATTGATATGTGTATATGGACATGAAGATTGGTATGTGTAGATTGTTGGATTTATTTTTTTATGTGAGAGGTTGATGACTTTTTTAAAGAATTGCATAATTTGATTGAAATTTTATAGTTTTTGAGACATTCAAGTATTAAATATATCTTCATTCAATATGTTTTCCTGTAAAATAAAAAAAAAAGGTTATTATTTATGACCCGCCAACCCAACCCAACCCGTTCTTGATCGGGTCGGGTTGGTTCAGGTTAAATAAAAAAAAATACGGGTTTAGAACTTAACCCAACCCAAAGATAATCGATTGGGACGGGTCTTGGGATTTGTCAAAACCCGCCCAACCCACGTACACCCTACTCACTTCTTCTTAACCTATGATTCATTAAATTTAAACATGTCTTAAGATATTAACTTTGTTATTAAAATTTTAATTATTATTCATTATTTTTTTAAGTGCTTTCTTTGGTTAATATTGTGTGAGGACGTCATACACTACAAAAAAAAAAAAGATCTATTGTGATACTCAACTTTTAGTGATATCTCTTTATTTGTCACTATAATTACTTTTAGCTACACACAGAATGTCACTTATTCTCATTTAATATAATACATTATGTTAACTTAAAAAAACAGAAATATTGACATAAAAACTAATTTATATATAATAACTTAAAAAAAAAACTGAAATATTCATATTCAAAAATTCAATTCACCCCTTCACCAAAAAAATCATTTCACTCACCCTTCACCAAAAAAATCATTTCACTCACCCCTTCACCTGAAAATCATTTCACGCACGCAACAACAATTCACGTTTCGATTTCGCATTTCACTCACCCCTTCAAAAATCGCAACAACGCCTTCATCTAAGAACGGTGGAACAACGCCTTCATTCCCATTTCGATCTCTGAAATTCTTTTTCCCTTATTTCTTCTCTTCTCAATTTGTTTCCCTATTTCATCTCAGAAATTGTCAAAGTTGATTTTCGTTTTTACGTTGAATAAGCTTTTCCCGATTTCTTCATCATTTTTTCGATTTCGTCTTCAATCAATTCCTTCAATTTCCTCTTCAATCGATTTCGTCTTCAATACGTATTCATCTTCAATTGGATTTCTCTTACAATTCAGCGATTTACAGTTTACGATTTACTATTCAGACTCAGCGATTCAGATTCACGAGTAAGTGGAAATTGTTTTTCCTCAATTAGCAATTTGCATTGGCTGAATGATTTGATTGATTTTAGTATTTTATATTTTAAAACTGATTTGAGGTTCTTCTATTTTCATTTTCAGAGAAAAAATAATGAAAAAGCAAAAAACAAATATGGAGTTTCTCATCTTCAAGCTCAGGTTTGATTGAAGGATTTTGTTGAAATAATATCATGCATTGCAGCTTCCTAACTCTTGATCTTTGAGCCGATTGTCTATTTGCTATTCTGATCATCATATGCAAATTATATTACCAGACATTCAAATTATATTATTTTAGTTATGATGTTGATGCTTTTTTGTATAGCCAATTTTATGAATTTGATTTCAACTATTAGTTTATAACTCATACTGTATTATTTAAATAGTAGTATAGCAGTAATTTAACTCTTCTGTGTATTTTTTTATAGTAGTATACATTATCAGCACTGATTTGACTAATGTATTCTTTAAGTATGTTTTGTTTTCTAGACAAAGTTACAAATTGGATATGCTGAGCAAACTCTCTTACCTGCATTTGATATGCTAATCTTATTGAAGTAGAGCGAATTAGTTTAAATGACTCTTTCTTGTGATGTTGCGGTGAAATAGCGACACGTCTTTGATTTATTGTATCCTTTTTTTTTCCTTTATTTATATCTAAGTTATATTTTAAGCTATACTTATTCTATGTTAGTTTAATGACTTTTTGTGTTATTTCATTCAATTTTTCAGTTTATTGTATTGAATTGAATGGATAAGAGTTGGATATCCTACAACCCTAACAACTCTCTTAATAAAGAGAAGTACATTAGAGGAGTTATTAATTTTCTTGATTTTGCATTTGCAAAATCAAATGATGGAAAAAATTTATGTCCATTACCATATATAAACTTGTATATAATGAGGGATGTTTATTCCAGATTTGATTGATCAAATTTTGGGATTGGATTGTAATGCTTTTCTTTTGTTATATGTTGTGTTGTAGGAGAGAAATGAAAGGTTGTTTTACAAGCTTCTAGTTGATCATGTTGAGGAGTTACTCCCGGTTGTTTATACTCCAACTGTTGGTGAAGCTTGCCAGAAATATGAATCCATCTTCATGCATCCTCAAGGTCTTTATATAAGCTTGAAAGAGAAGTAAGTTTCACTTCAATTGCTCCTTTATCTTCCTAGAATTATGATGATTGAATTTGTATATATATATATATATATATATATATGTGTGTGTGTGTGTGTGTGTATTATTCGTCTCAAAGTAATTGTTCCATTTTTCTCTTTGGTGGGGTTTAAAGAGGAAGGATTCTTGAAGTACTTAGGAATTGGCCTGAGAAGAACATTCAAGTCATTGTTGTAGTTAACAGAGAGCAGTCTTAGGTCTTAGGGATCTTGGCTGTCAAGTAATTTCTATTATATTTGATTACATGTATTATTCGTAATTATTATATTCATATGATTTAATACTATAAAATCTCCTTTGGTAACGCGTGCTGTATTTTCAGGGGATGGGAATACCAGTCAGGAAACTTTCTTTATACACCGCACTTGGTGGAGTTCGCCCTTCTTCTTTAAGTATTTTTGGCCTACTATGTCACAAACTTGTGACTTGTTATTTTGCTTTGAAATGCTACTGACTTTTGAGTTGCGAAATCCATCCCCCAACATATTCGCGTGTCGAGCTCTCACCCTTAAATAAGATAAAATAATTAAAGGAAAATGAAAAAGGAGGAAGGTGTTTGCGAGATTCCTATATTTGATTTTGTATTTCAGGCTTTAAGCCCTTATGTTATTATTGCCTAATCCATTGAAAAATAAAATACAGTTTTCGACAGTGGCCACAACAATACAATTTACAAAGATTGTTGTTATATCTCCATCACCACCAATCACCATGCACATATATAACAAATTTAGAGGTTAGTTCTCATTGCAATAAAGAAAATTAACAACACTTTTAGGAGTTCATATTTTATATACTGTTGAAATACTGTTTATAGTGTTTTATTCGCTTCGCAGGTAACAATTTGTGAAAGTTAATTTAAATTGGGTCCTTAGTTCTCTACATTTTTCTTTAATTTCGTTTGATGTGGCTTTAATGCCTTATTAATACTCTAATATTATATTTTCAAATTGTTTCAGTGCTTGCCTATTATAATTGATGTTGGTACAAACAATGAGAAGTTGTTGAACGACGAATTATACATAGGGCTCAAACATAAATGAGTAACTGGGCAAGTTTGTTTTTTTTCCTTGGCCTCATTTTTAATTCTCAACAGTCGGCATCACACTCATCATCTAATATTCAATAATATTGAATTTATTTCAACGTATTGATTCCAGGAATACGCTGAACTTCTTGAATAATTCATGACTGCAGCCAAGCAAAATTACGGAGAAAAACTCCTCATCCAGGTACTAAGCAGTGTGCAAAGACACCATTTCTTGTTTTATTAGCTGCTTTCAATTGTCATGTTTCCTGTTTTCTGAATCTGTTTTACCATTTTTTTTAGTTTGAAGACTTTGCAAACCACAATGCTTTTGATCTACTTGAAAGATATAGGTCAACACATCTTCTTTTTAATGATGATATCCAGGTAAGGAATTCATGTCTTAAAATATGAATTTAGGTACTATTGTGACCAATGTTTATCGCTTCTATTCTATGGACTTTTTTTCAAGGAACTGCATCAGTTGTCTTGCAGGACTAGTTGCGGCTCTGAATTTGGTTGGGGGAAACTTGTTCGATCATCGGTTCTTATTCCTTGGTGCTGGATGTAATACCCGTAAATTTTAAAATGTACCCCTTTCTGTATTTTGGAGGTGTTATATGTGAATTATGGGGCTTTTTAGCTAGTTTATTGGTATTTTGGAGGTTAAATGCCATAAATATTTTGTGGGTCCCGTTTTAAATTATTTGGCGAGAAATAATTTAATTACGTTGCGAAAAATTTATTACCAGACAATCTTGTTAAAAATATCTATAGTTGTAGAAAATTTTACATGTCAATTGAGTTGCAATGAGAATGGATATTTTTATCAAAATTGTTGGGGTGGGTGTGAAAGTGTTTGAAATTGGTTGGTTTAGGATATTTATATATTTATATATATATTTTATGAGTATTATAAATATATATATATATATATAAAAGGAAAGGAAGAAAAGGAAAAAAAAAACATTTTTCTCTGCCTGCGCACGTCACTCCATCTTCTTCCTCTCTTTCATTGTTTTGTTTCAAAAACCCAAACATAAAACCTCACATATCACCTAGATCTAAGCTTTATCTCGCGAAGCGACTGAAGATAAAGTTGATCGTGATCACGTTGCGGTGCTTGTGAACCAACTTTCGAAGCGTCGTGCGAAGCGAGATTTTTGTCGGAATTTATCGCGATGCCGTAATCGGTCGTTCGAGCTACCATCGAGGTAAGGGCTCCTTCCAATTTTTAACTTGCATATAGGACTCTATATGTGTATTTGTGGGGTTTGTTTTGATGGAGGTTATGTGTGAATTTGGCGAAAAGGAATTTAATGGGATTTATGTGAGTTGTGGAAAAGAAATTTGGTGGTTTATGTTTAACGATTTTGAGTTTTAATTTGGTGTATTATGGTTGAAAATGTTTGGAAAATAAAATTGGTGGGTTTGCGGTGAGATGTTGTGAGAAATGAATTTAAATGCATTTTGTGGGAAAAATGGTGAAATTGAATTTAATGAGTTTTGAGGTGTGGGTGATGGTTATTTTTACTTGGCGTGGTTGATATGTTTATGGGTAATTTTATGAAAGTTGAGATATGCTTGATGTTTGAAGATGTGGGGTTTTGAATAAATGCAATTTATGTGTGAATTTTGATTTGGTGTGAAATGAATTGATGAGATTGTGTATGTGGTGATTTGAATTCAATATGATTTGTGAATTCAATTTCATGTGATTTGAGGATTCTATTCATTGAGTATGCTCTGTGTTAAATTTGAGAATCATTAGTGTTAAATGAGCATTAAAAATGGGGAATCTTTTGATAGCTGCATTTACTTAATGATTGTGGTGTCGAGAGTCAAAGTATGTTCATGCATTTCATAGTAGTGATAGTGGTGACTAGATGGGCCACGAGATGATTCCACGTGATTGGATGGTTCATCTTATCCTTACGGGGATTATCGCGTCGGTGATAGTGGTGACCGGATGGGCCACGACATGATTCCACGTGATTGGATGGTTCATCTTATCCTTACGGGGATTATCGCGTCGGTGATAGTGGTGACCGGATGGGCCACGGGATGATTCCATGTGATTGGATGGTTCATCTTACCCTTACATGGATTATCGCGTCGTGCTAACCTGTGAGAGGTTGCACATTAGTAAATTGTGCTAGCTTGTGAGAGACTGCACCTTGGTAATTAGTACTAGTTTGTGAGAGACTGTACAATTATGATTTACGCCCTTTCGAGGAGGGTTTTGATGATATTCTGGAATCATGTGCATTGACATATACGCATTGCATTAGGGTGCTTGGCACGTGAGTCACGTTTGACATGTTATGATGTTTGTATATGCGTACTTGATTGTGATGAGTGATTTGTGTTGTGTTGGTGTTTGTGACTGATTGAATTGGTGTTGAAAGTGTTGGAATGAATTTGGAAGTGTTGGAATGTTTTTGAAAGGGTTAAAAACTGATTTTCTGCTGTTTTGACAGCTGTATACGACTACACCTCTGTTGTAGTTGAATACAGATGATTAAATTAGCTACTGACTTGATTTTTTTGAAGTGTATTCGACTACACAAGGTGTTGTATTCGAATACAGTTGAATGGAATGCTGTATTCGAATACAGACAGGCTGTAGTCGAATACAATAGTGTTGTCAGTGCTGTTTTTGTTGTTTTTCGGCTGTTTTCGCAAGTGTATTCGACTACACATAGGGTGTATTCGAATACAATAGTGTTGTTTGGTCCAAAACTTCATTTTTCAACCTTGTTTATGCATGTTTAACATATGCAAACCCTTTATAGATGCATGCTAACTTGAAAGGTGATTTTGTGCATTTAAAATTGAATGTTACGTGGTATTTGTTAATTTCGGTTGGTGACCCTTTACAATTTGTGGAAATCTGGGTTTTGCCCTCAGATGAGAACTATGGTCGATCTAAGGCGTGACACAGCGATTAGTTGGTTGTGTGACCAAAAGCAGGGGGCTTGATGCCGCTCGTGGATTCTCAATACCCAGTCACCCTCAGTTAAATTAATGATCAGCTTAGGGTTGTAATCAAGAATTTTATTTATTTTCCCTTTCCTATTTCAAAGTTGTTGTTGTAAAAAGGGAACTTGTGTATTCGAAACAAAGCCTTTTAGTCGGTGTATATTTTACTTGGACACTTTGGATTTTTGTTCAAAACCATTCCCGTTGTTGTAATTAATGATAACCTTTGTCGTGGTGTTACGACTCAAATATTTTATCCAAGAGTATTTTCTTTATTTATGGATTTAACTTGGGATTTTATCGATTATTTTAAAATAAAAAAATACACTCGCGCTTTTAAAAATCGGGGTGTTACATTGTGGTATCAGAGCTTTGGTTTTAAATTTCTTTGGGGCTGTGAGTTTGGTATGCTAAGCTGATGATGAGTCGAGGTTAGGGGTATCAAGTAACTGGAGTCCACATGTACTTTGTGTTTTGTTGTCTTGGGTCAAGCATGATATGCTTAAGTAGTTTATTGTTTCTTATACGAAACATCGTGCCTTGTAGCACTTTAGTTGGAAGAGTAGCTAAAACATAGAACATTAGTCGACTTTGGTCGACGAGTGTCTCTGGATTCCTTAAACGTATCGGTCTAGGAAAGAAAGAGTTGAAGCGAATCATGACGGCATGGGATTTATGAAGTGGTTCCAAGGATACAAAGGCTATGTTATTGGTGATAACTCGAAGATTTTATTGGCGTGAGACTAATAGGGGATTTCAAGTAACTATCTAAGTGGAGGAATTTTCTTTTAGAAAGTATTGGATGTTTTCCTGGTAGATTTCAGGACGAGACTGGATGAAGTTTGATAATTGTCAAAGAGATGTGAACACCATGGAATTGTTGAGAAGACGAGGCTTCCATTTGGAATAACAGTTGGTGCTTAGGTGTCAACGAAAGATGTTGTATTGAAGTTAAGGTGCGCTACACATTAGGGGTGAATATTACCTTGGTTAGGCAAAGGACGCTTTGAGGAATAGTCGATACCTTGAGGGGTAAGGTCGAGCATTCGAGTTAAACTAGATTCGTGACTTAGATTGTTAAGTATGAATCTCATGACAGTTATAGGAGCGAGACTATATATTTTGTTGGTAAATGACAAATCACTGTGTGGTTTAGGAGATGATAAGTATGGATAGTGATCTTAAAGGAAACTATTGGCGCGTAAGTGTGAATTTTGAGTGATGTTCGGGTGAATAAAAGGAGTTAAGCCTTGATGTATTGAACCACATGTTGCTATTAAGTGGAATTGGAAGTACAGAGTACAGGAACACTTATAGATTGTTGCAATGTAAACATTGAGAGTCTATTAAAGGATGGTAAGCACTAGGAGAATGTGAATATTTCGATAGGTCAGAGGGATTAATCTAGATTTGATTTGAGACCCTGTGATGGTTAATCCTTAAGATAACGATTCAAAATCCACAAGGTTGGATGGAGGACCAAGTGACACATTAAACTTGTATGATCGAGGGAGTTGAGGTAGACAAGTGATAAATAATTCATGTTAGGGATGAAAGTGTTTGAAGAATTACTAATAATGTTGTGTTAGGATGAGAAGAGTTTTCATTAGTGATATTACTAAGACGGTTAGAGTCATTGATGAATAAGACCTTGTGTTGTATCTTAAGATGGAATGGATAAATTGAGACGGTGAAATGAGTATTTGAAGATTTTAGGATCATATTTTCTAATTTTATTCAATGACATAGCGTGAATAGGAAGAAATGTAACAAATGATTTATGGTTTAGTTGTTGTCCTTGGGAAGCCAAGCGTTAAGATTTGGAATGATTGTTTCAGTGATTAGATAGATGGTGAAAGGTATGTGGGTCTTGGAGATATTTTACTGCTAAGTTATGAGGATGAGGTCTAAAGATAATTATTCTTTAAGAGATGCTTATTGGGAATGTATGAGAATGAGTTCTTTAGGATGTTCGATTGTTGGGACTCTTTCAATTTGTACCTCGGAGAAGATTGAGAATGAATAAGAAGAAATCTAGCGAGTGAACCAAATTTTTGGAAGAGGTGCCATGAAAACTTGTTGGAGCAGCACATGAGTATGTAGCTTATGTCAATTAAGCATTCATGAAATGAATTATCCCAACCGTAAATCAGACATTGTTATTAGAAGGGTATGCCAATGAATTCAAAGGCACTACTTGAAGGCATGTCATAGGGGTACATTATTGTGTTCGTCAATCAAAAGAGTTAAATGTTTGTTTGATAGGGAAGAATTGAACATGGAATGAAAAAGTTTGGTGGGAACTAGTAAGGCTTGGTTTATTGAAATCACTATGATGAAGAAAGACAAAGTATGATGGTAGATGAGTTAAGCAAATAAAGAACTGTAGATGTTGACCACATGGACGGTTGAATGACGGTAGAGGTGAAAAGTGCTTGAGATATATTTCAGATGTAGAATATTCTATAGGAAGTGTGGAAATTTGGAGGAATTAAGATTTTGTTGAGGAATTCTTAATGACCAGGATGACAAGCTTATCTGGAGGAAGAAAAGTTTCATAGTAAGAGGAAAGACAAAAAGGGAATCAAGTTAAGTTGGATGATGTTTTGGGATATGACGCACTATGGGGTGTACCGATTGTGGCTATCAAAGAAGAGAGCAATTTTTGGAAAAAGACATACAAGAGTAAGTTAAGTAATGATTTCGAAATAATGAAGATGTATTAAGGTTTGTATAAATGGAAAGGCGATGAAGTTAATACAATGTGTTTAACGTGTCAGAATGAAAAGATAATCATCAAGCTGCAAATAAAGGATGCGGCGAAATTGAGAAGTATCAGAATGAATGTTGACAGCAGATGGAGGAAAATTACTTTCGGATTGTCCAGAATTGCGAAGTACGTAGGAAATTGACTAGTGAAACGTGAATTTGAGGTGTTAGGTATGAGATAAATGTAGGTCTTAACCAACGAATGAAATTCAAATTGGATTTTATTGGAGACGTGACTCTTGAAATGAAGTACTAAGCTGGAAGGAAGTTTGCGTGTTGGAGGTGGTATAGTTCGGACATGTCGTCAAAAATATTTGAGGAAAACTTTGATCACCAATCGAATGTTGGGATGTGCTTATTAAAGTTATAATCATACCAACATTCTGTTAAGAACACTGTGGCTTGGTGCAGTGGTGCGACTAAAAAAAATCGAGGATTTATGGGCAATGGAGAAATTAGGGAGTTATCAGCGGTAATGAATGTTTTGTGCTCAAGGTGTGAGTGTCAAACTTAGAGTTTCAGTTTGGGACCTAATGGATGTTTCGTACCAAGTGGATGTATATGAGGCTATGTGGCGTAGTTTTGGGCGATTGTACTTCATCGATAGGAAAATAAGGGAAACTCAGTGGACCTTTAGAAGATTGTTAGACCGCTTGTACCTCGAGATAGCTTTAAGTCCAAGTTGAGGGGAGCATTATTACAGTTGGGTTAAGATGGTCTAATCCATCATCATGGTCGTTGGCTACCTATTGACAAATTGAGGAACTGATCATCCTTAATCTCTTGTTGATAGTAGACATAATCGTGTTGAATGGAACAGGCGAGTCTTACCGGCTATGATAGTATGCAAAGTTGTTAAGTACCCTATGAGGAGGGTTAGATGGCGCTTTCTTCGAGTAGGCCGGACGAAACAAGCTCTAGTATGAATGTTGAATTGGAGAGCAAGATGAGAGAACAACACCCTGAGTTGTTTATCGACGCGTAGTTTCGAGGACGAAACTATTTTAGGGGGGTAGAATGTAATACCCGTAAATTTTAAAATGTACCCCTTTCTATATTTTGGAGGTGTTATTTGTGAATTATGGGGCTTTTTAGCCAATTTATTGGTATTTTGGAGGTTAAATGCCATAAATATTTTGTGGGTCCCGTTTTAAATTATTTGGCAAGAAATAATTTAATTACGTTGCGGAAAATTTATTACCGGACAATCTTGTTAAAAATATCTATAGTTGCAGAAAATTTTACCTGTCAATTGAGTTGCAATGAGAATGGATATTTTTATCAAAATTGTCGGGGTGAGTGTGAGAGTGTTTGAAATTGGTTGGTTTGGGATATTTATATATTTATATATTTTATGAGTAGTATATATATATATATAAAAGGAAAGGAAGAAAAGGAAAGAAAAAACGTTTTTCTCTGCCTGCGCACGTCACTCCATCTTCTTCCTCTCTTTCTTTGTTTTGTTTCAAAAACCCCAAACATAAAACCTCACATATCACCTAGATCTAAGCTTTATCTCGCGAAGCGACTGAAGATAAAGTTGATCGTGATCACGTTGCGGAGCTTGTGAACAAACTTTCGAAGCGTCGTGCGAAGCGAGATTTTTGTCGAAATTTATCGCGGTGCCGTAATCGGTCGTTCGAGCTACCATCGAGGTAAGGGCTCCTTCCAATTTTTAGCTTGCATATAGGACTCTATATGTGTATTTGTGGGGTTTGTTTTGATGGAGGTTATGTGTGAATTTGGCGAAAAAGAATTGAATGGGATTTATGTGAGTTGTGGAAAAGAAATTTGGTGGTTTATGTTTAACGATTTTGAGTTTTAATTTGGTGTATTATGGTTGAAAATGTTTGGAAAATAAATTTGGTGGGTTTGAGGTGAGATGTTGTGAGAAATGAATTTAAATGCATTTTGTGGGAAAAATGGTGAAATTGAATTTAATGAGTTTTTAAATGCATTTTGATGGTGATTTTTACTTGGTGTGGTTGATATGTTTATGGGTAATTTTATGAAAGTTGAGATATGCTTGATGTTTGAAGATGTGGGGTTTTGAATAAATGCAATTTATGCGTGAATTTTTATTTGGTGTGAAATGAATTGATGAGATTGTGTATGTGGTGATTTGAATTCAATATGATTTGTGAATTCAATTTCATGTGATTTGAGGATTGTATGCGTTGAGTATGCTCTGTGTTAAATTTGAGAATCATTAGTGTTAAATAAGCATTAAAAATGGGGAATCTTTTAATAGCTGCATTTACTTAATGGTTGTGGTGTCAAGAGTCAGAGTATGCTCATGCATTTCATAGTAGTGATAGTGGGGACCGGATGGGCCACGAGATGATTCCACGTGATTGGATGGTTCATCTTATCCTTACGGGGATTATCGCGTCGGTGATAGTGGTGACCAGATGGGCCACGGGATGATTCCACATGATTGGATGGTTCATCTTATTCGTATAGGGAATGATTCCACGTGATTGGATGGTTCATCTTACCCTTACATGGATTATCGCGTCGTGCTAACCTGTGAGAGGTTGCACATTAGTCAATCGTGCTAGCCTGTGAGAGACTGCACCTTGGTAATTAGTACTAGCCTATGAGAGACTGCACCTTGGTAATTAGTACTAGCCTGTGAGAGGCTGTACAATTATGATTTACGCCCCTTCGAGGAGGGTTTTATGATATTACGGAATCATGTGCATTGACATATACGCATTGCATTAGGGTGCTTGGCACGTGAGTCACCTTTGACATGTTATGATGTTTGTATATGCGTACTTGATTGTGATGAGTGATTTGTGTTGTGTTGGTGTTTGTGATTGATTGAATTGGTGGTTAATGTTGGAACCAAGTTGGTTTTACATTTAGAGTTTTGATGTTAACAAAAGTATTTTATGAGAATAATATATTTGACTTCAAAGAGTATGAAAGAAGATTCATGTTTTTGAAGAAAATCTAAAATAAGATTTGATTCAAATTTATAATTGAAGAAAAATCTTAAATAAGATTTGATTCAAAATTATAATTGATGAAAATCTAAAATAAGATTTGATTCATATTATAACTGAAGAAAATCTTAAATAAGATTTGATTCAAAATTATAATTGATGAAAATCTAAAATAAGATTTGATTCAAATTTATAATTGATAAAAATCTAAAATAAGATTTGATTCATATTTATAATTGAAGAAAATCTTTGACCAAGTTGAAAAGAAGATATGGTCAAGATTTGAAGAAGATTTGATTAAGATTTGAAGAACATTTGAAGAAGATTTGATTAAGATTTGAAGAACATTTGAAGAAGATTTAGTGAAGATTTGAAGAATATTTGATCTACATTTAATGAAGATTTGAAGAAGATTTGAAAAATATTTGAAGAAGATTTGAAGAGTATTTGAAGAAGATTTGAAACATTTTAATGAAGATTTGAAGAATATTTGATCAACATTTAATGAAGATTTGAAGAATATTTGATTTGAAGAATTTACAAAGTCAATCTACACAAAATAGGAACAGAATCAATTTGAAGAATTTGCAAACTCAATCTAAACAAGATACAATTCAGAATTAAATAAGGACTAAATTGAAGCTCAAATTTTCACTATAAATAGACACTCAAGGCTGAAAGAGAAAAGTATCGAAAAGCAGAAAAGAGGAACTCAAGCTCAAAGTTCTCAATTCATCTTAGAGTTCAAAGAGAGAAACACTTGTTCAAGTTAGAAATATCTTTTGAGTGTTCTTTTCTTAAATTGTGAGAGTTATTGTTATTATCAGCTTTGTTAGAAGCAACTACTCAAGTTTCAATCTCTTGTATCCAACCCGTTAGTGGTTTAGTTCCTTCTTCAATCTGGGATCGTTAGGTTGTTAGGAGAAGACTTGGCTTGTAGGGTCAAGGTGATTAGTTCCTCAAAAGTCTGGGATTGTCAGGCTGTTTGGGAAGACTGACTTGAAGGGTCAGGTGCTTTGTAATTCAAGGTTTTTGAATTAGTGGATTAAAGCCTTCTGAATGAGGGGACTGGATGTAGCCAAGTTAGTGGTGAACTAGGATAATTCTACGCGTCAAATTATTTATGCTTTCATTGCCTGCTGCTTCTAAATTCGATTGCTTCTACTCCAAGTAAGTAACCAAATCCAAACTAACTTTTAATTATTTATAAATTATTAAAAAGGTATCAACTTTGTGCAAACACAATTCAACCCCCCTTCTCGTGTTCGCACCTTCAGTTAAAGTGTTGGAATGAATTTGGAAGTGTTGGAATGTTTTTGAAAAGGTTAAAAACTGATTTTCTGCTGTTTTGACAAGTGTATTCGACTACACTTGTGTTGTAGTCGAATACAAATGATTAAATTAGCTACTGACTTGATTTTTTTGAAGTGTATTCGACTACACAAGGTGCTGTATTCGAATACAGTTGAATGGAATGCTGTATTCGAATACAGACAGGTTGTAGTCGAATACAGTAGTGTTGTCAGTGTTGTTTTTGCTGTTTTTCTGCTGTTTTCGCAAGTGTATTCGACTACACATAGGGTGTATTCGAATACAACAGTGTTGTTTGGTCCAAAACTTCATTTTTCAACCTTGTTTATGCATGTTTAACATATGCAAACCCTTTCTAGATGCAGGCTAAGTTGAAAGGTGATTTTGTGCATTCAAAATTGAATGCTACGTGGTATTTGTTAATTTCGGTTGGTGACCCTTTACAATTTGTGGAAATCTGGGTTTTGCCCTCAGATGAGAACTATGGTCGATCTAAGGCGTGACACAGCGATGGGTTGGTTGTGTGACCAAAAGCAGGGGGCTTGATGCCGCTCGTGGATTCTCAATACCCAGTCACCCTCAGTTAGATTAATGATTAGCTTAGGGTTGTAATCAAGAATTTTATTTATTTTCCCTTTCCTATTTCAAAGTTGTTGTTGTAAAAAGGGAACTTGTGTATTCGAAACAAAGCCTTTTAGTCGATGTATATTTTACTTGGACACTTTAGATTTTTGTTCAAAACCATTCCCGTTGTTGTAATTAATGATAACCTTTGTCGTGGTGTTACGACTCAAATATTTTATCCAAGAGTATTTTCTTTATTTATGGATTTAACTTGGGATTTTTATCGATTTATTTAAAATAAAAAAATACACTCGCGCTTTTAAAAATTAGGGCGTTACACTGGAGAGGTATGTCCATGCAATTTGAGTATCATGTCCCCTTCATCGGAGAGTTTAATAGTTTTACGACATAGGATAAGATCACTTTAAATTGTTCCTTTGCATTCCCTAATGTATGAATTGTATTGTTTGTGGTTGCAGGCCAGCACTGGAATAGCTGAACTCATAGCACTTGAAATATTGAAACGCGTATCTTTTGTCTGTTGTCTTCTTTTCTTTTATATTGATTTGGGAGTGATGTTATGATTAATGAATGATATATATATTTATCCAAAAACGGCTATTGTCTACGCGACAAATGCCCCACTAGATGAAGTGCGCAAAAACATTTGGTTGGTGGATTCAAAGGTTGTACAGAATTAAACTCAGCTCCAACCTATAAAAAGTAAATTCTTATTTTCTGTTTAGATTAATCTTGTAATCTTTTTTTTTTTTTTTTTGCAGGGTTTGATTGTCAAATCTCGCAAAGAATAACTCCAACATTTTAAGAAGCCGTGGGCACATGAACATGAACCTGTTAAGGAACTTGTAGATGCCGTTAATGTACGAACTGTGTCTCCTATTTTTCCACATACATTCTCAGATAGAGCAGAAGTTTCAAATTTCTCACATTTCAATGTTTTCGTTTCAGCAAATTAAGCTAACAGTGTTGATTGGAACATCAGGACAAGGGAAAAATTTTACTCAAGAAGTGGTTGAAGCTATGGCCTCCAATAATAAGGTAATTTTTGAACCTATCCATCAATCTAATATGCAATTTGATGCTGAAGTAAGCTGAATCTGTGTTTTATATGATAATGCTGGAAGAAACCTATTATTCTTGAACTTTCCAACCCGACATCTCAGTCTGAATGTACTGCTGAAGAAGCTTATACGTGGACCCAGGTAATGTAAAGACACGACTAGTAGCTTAGCGTAGAAAATTCAACTTCCTAATCACTCACTTCCTATGGATGAATAATGACTCTTCTCACTCTTTCGTGTTCCTTGTCCATTTGCATTTGTCAAGGACGTGACATTTTTGCTAGCGGTAGCCCATTTGCCCCAGTTGAATACAATGGAAAAGTGTTTGTGTCTGGCCAGGTCTCAACTCAATGGAATTTTTATAAATGTTGAAAAGTTTTTCGTATCAATTGAATTATAATTTGAGTATTATTATCATTTTTGTTAATTAGGCCAATAATGCATACATTTTTCCGAGATTTGGTCTCGGTTTAATAATGTCTGGTACCATCCGAGTGCACGACGACCTGCTTCTGGCAACTTGTAACTGCATCAGAGATTAATTCACTTCAATATTAAGCTTGATTGTGATTTACAACTACCTCTGACTTAAATAACAATTTACATTCGATGGAACAACTGAGGCTTTGGCTTCACAAGTGACCCAGGAGGACTATAACAGGGGACTCATATTCTCACCATTCACCAACATTAGAAAGATTTCAGCACACATAGCTGCCAAAGTGGCTTCGAAGGCCCATGAGCTTGTGAGCCTTAGTTTTCCTTTTGGTTTACAATTTCCTTAGAGAAAATGTTAGGATAAGTTGAAATTAAGAATTTATTCATAAGTGGAGAAATATATCACTTTTGTAAAGATTTTATGATCTAACTAGTTGAGATATTCATAAGTGGAGAAATATATCACTTTTGTAAAGATTTTATGATCTAATTAGTGGAGAAATATATTTTTTTTATGATCTAATTTCATTTCAATATTACCAAAAGGATATCATACTCATGTTAGTGCTATAATTAAAATGCTAGGAATGCAAGTAACATGCATTTAACAGAATTAGTAAAATTAAATTATATTTTATTGTATGTTTCAGTGACATTAGTTAATAAAAATGAATTAGAAATTTAAATTTAATTTACTAGTATTAATAATTTAGAATTACAATTAGAAAAGGAGATAAAATAAATTTAATTTAATAAAATGTTTTAGTGACAAACAATACCATAGGAATAGATTAATTCTTTATTTATATTTTTTAGGTTTTACTGACAGACAATACCGTAGGCATAGATTAATTCTTTATTTATATTTTTCTAGGTTTTAGTGGCAGAAAATACTGTAGGAATAGATCAATTCTTTACTTATATTTATCTAGTTTTTAGTGACAGTCATTATTGTAGGTAGAAATCAAAAACATGTAGTGACTATCTTCAGAACATGGAGTGACGGTCCTCAAAGTGTAGCAAGACGCCCCATTAAAATTGACAGTGGATTTGGGTGTCACTCAAAGTATTATTGACCTTTACTTACAGTTTTTAACATTTAGTGACAAACTTTGTGTGTCACGATAAGTCAATTTTTTTGTAGTGATAGCACATGCTAAGTGGTTATTTGTCGCTGCATGCTAAAGTAAGAGTGGAGTCTTTATTTTAAAATCAATTCACGGGTAATGATTAGTGGCGAAGCTAGGATAATTTTTATGAGATGGCCAATTTTTAAAAAAAAATTATATATTGACAAAGTAATATTCGACGACACTTGTAAATAGTCAAATTCATTGATAATTAAACCTATCATAACTAACAATATCTTTTTCAATTTAAACAACTAAACTACTGCTAAAAATATTTTATTTAGAGTTGCAATAGAGATTGAATGTATTGAAACAATACAAATAGATATAGCAATCAAGTGATAATTTTTCAACTTTTTATTTCTTCTAATTTTATTACTAATAAATTTGGGATAGCTAAATATATTTTATTGGGTTAGCTAAGTATAAAACTATTCATATTTATTCAAAAAAAAATATTTATTTTAGGTGGCCAAAACTACTCCATGCCAATGGGTAGATTCGCCCCTAGGTATGAAATATGTAGAAAATAAGATTACTGCGATTTCCACAAAGGCCGAGACTTGTTACGGCTACATTCTTTTGTAGTAATTAAATAAATTGATTAAATGTCAATTTGAGATTTTCAAAATTAAAAATAAGTTTAGAAACCTTACGGATTGAGTGAGCTATTATTTAAATAATGATGTGTTGATGGCGTATGATGATTTGAGTTGATGTGATAATTATGATGTTTTGATGTTATGAATATGATTAGATGATGATTTTGATGATACCTAACTCATGCTTATGATAGTCCTCCGAAAGTAAGGGTGATTTAGGACGACAAAGGTAGGAATGTATATGTGAGGGGTAAAACTCCAAGGTGATTTAAATAATGAATTGATGATTAAATTGAAAATGTGTGTGCGTGTGTGCATTCATGATGTTTAATAGGGCTAAGTAACATTGTGATAACAGGGAAACACAACTATATTAGACCTTGAGGTGATGATCACGGTGGATCTTGGGGTATTCAAGTGGGGAATGTCTAAGTAGTTTGGATACAACTCTTATATCAGGAACTATTGTCCAACACATTGATGCCCTGACTAGACACAAATAGTGAACCAAGAAGTATGATGTAGAGCGAGCCTACGAAGGACTTGACTGTGTCCTTACGAGGTCTTAGTGTCACGTTCCTCCCAAGTGTTTCAAAGTTATTTCGTACCACATATAAGAAGTGACACATTAGGTAGTTGTATTATAGAGGATAAATGACACATTTAAAGTGACATTGCATTTGAATTTGTATTTCATGAGTTTTAAGGAATGTGAAAGTGTGTATTAGAAATTATGTTGAACACTACTACATTGATGTGAGAAAATAAATATTACTAGATTTATATCAACACGATGCGCGAATGAACTTATAATTTTAAATTTTTCATAAAAAATTGTAATATTATTATGGATACAGCTTTTTATAATATTTTGTTGCAACTTAAGTATTGTTTGAGTCATGTCCGTAAGGACTTGTGATTTTGTCTCTCAGTGGATTGAAGAGTGCAAATGTATATAAATTATCTTTAATATCAATTTTAAAACAATGTAAGACTACTTTGGTGTATCGAAACAGGTATCATAGAAGGCAAAGTATGTGTTATGGATAACTTTTTTTGTAGTATTGAAGAAATTTTATATTTGAAAGAAGTTAAAAATATATTTTAGTATACAGCCATTCAAAACAAATTCTATATTTCAAGAGAGCACACATATTTTTCTCTAAGTCGATATCAACCATAATATTATAAGAACAAATAGAAAAATGTACGATAAATAATATAAATTGAATCTAAAAAAATTTATACTTCAATACCGAATTATTGGTCTAATTCTAAATTATATTCCTCTATCTGGTTTAAATAATAATTTTAGGTATCTAATAAGTAATTTGGGATAAAATTATAAATAAAAAATGGAATATGTTTAATTACTTGTAAAGTATAACTATTAAATATATTTGATAGATCTCACTAAAAATAGTTATTTTTAAAATGTGAATTTTTTTTCTAGACAATACTGTGTAATATTTAATTGGAGAAAATTAAACAATAATATAGACCAACAAAAAAAAAATAAACAATAACAAAAACAAAAAAATGTGGAATTATATCAAAATTCAACACCGACAACAACTTCAACGTACAACAATTTTCTACAAACATATCAAAGCCCATAAATAGAATTAAAACTCAAAGATCTAAAATCGAAAAATGTAAAATTTCTTACACTTTTTGCTTTTTTGAAAGGGAAAAAAAAGCTTGAAACCATATAAAACATGAGCATAGAAAGAAATACAAATTAGATACAATCAAACAAATAATTGTCAAGACAATTAGATACAATCAAACAAATAATTGTCAAGACAATTCATCTAGCACTGATTTTAATAGGAAGAGTTGCATAGGAATTTAAGCATATTTGTCATCACTTCCAATTTCCAAACAATCATAAACACTATGGGATATAAAATAACTTTTACTATCCGGTGTCATGTATATATTTCTTGAGAAACCTTTAAAATACCCCAATATTAATTGGAGAGTTAAAACCATATGGAGAACAATTACCAATAATGATGGAAATGCAATGAATAGCAAATAACGGATATTATTGAATGTATTGTAACTCATGACAAATGAGTAGTTCTAAAGAATATATTAGATGCTAAAATAGCAAAATGTGCGTTAAAGAAAATTGCAACTAGCATAAGTTGAATCAAAGAACATTTTTTAGATGTGTCAAATCAATTTTTTTTTTCGACGTGACATTATTTAAATGAAATGACACAATATTGGATGATATGGCGCAATAGTATTTGTGACTCTATTTTAATATATTATAATATAATAGATTCTAACATTGAGTTATTATAGATAGTTACATTAGATGATGCCTATGTAAATACATGTTTTAGTGATGTCGTACCATGTGACGATTAATGATGCTTAAGTAGACATTGAAACCATAATTATTAAATTAATAAAATTAATAACTTTTTAATGTACTTAATCTTTCATTATTAGTTAATACTAATTATTACTAAGTATATATGCTAGATATGATAAGTTGATCTTATTCACCTAATTGCTTATAATTAACTTTTAACAATTTTTTTAAATTTAGAGTAACTTAATCAATTAATTAAACCTTCTAATCGATTAATTTCATAACTTAGACAATTTATCATTTCTTGTCAATTTTTAATCGATTAAAAAATTGTTGGTAATCTATTAATTAATGTATCTAATCCTTTAACAGATTTGTTAATCAATTAATTATCTATCTAATCCATTAACATACTTACTAGTCTATTGAATATTAATGACCACATCTAACTCACTGACAAAGTTATTAAAAAATACCAATTAACTCACCTCCTCTATTTCTACATATCTAATTCATTAGCTCTGGGACTGTGTCATCCACATAACTTGAAATGGATTTGAGATTAGAGATTAGTTTAATTGCGGCATCACCGACAACTGAGCTAGCCTCTAGGACATTTCCATTTGTTTCAAACATGTGAAGAGAACAACTTGAATATTCAAGTTCTAGTATGCTAATTCTCCATTGATTCGTTGGTCCAAACTCATCTTAGAGTTCCAAGTATTAAGTATGACACTCTAAACTTTCAAAACAGTTTTTACGTTAATTATACTTAATTTTAAAATATTTAACGACGGATAATATATTTCTTTTTTTAAAAAAAAATTGCTCGGGTAAAAAGTATCAAAATACGTGTAAAAGATTCAAAACATAAGTCTCAATAAATCTTAGTAATTTTAATTAACTTGAAGACTAACATGCAATATAAAACATCTAATGGAAATTGAACTACTTTAACAAAAAATAGATGATAAATCTCATCCCGATGTCACCTATCACAGTTTTGAATCCCATAACGTAAAGATGTTCAAATGACGTCGGTGATACAAAAATAGCAATAAAAGTCTTTAAATCTGCATCAGCTACCTCGAACATAGGCATCACCTCTAGCCTATGGAACGTTTGTGCACCCAGTAGCACATAACACAAACAAATTAAGGGTTAGCAATTTGATATCATGTTAGGGATATTAAACATGTAAGAACACACATGACACAACTAACACATTGGTGGAATATGTCACATATAATTGCACAAGTTCATATAACTTACAATTGGTAACAATGTATTAATGATGCAATGGAATGATATACTCAGTTCTTCAAAACTTCATATGCCGTTTTGGTGAGAAGAGGCAGTACTATGCAACCATAATGAGGGTAAACTAGACCTTCATTAGACCCACTCTAACCAACTCGAGACTCATGTAAGTAACTAGTAAGGGTAAACTAGAGTTACATGGTAGTTCCTCTAAAGTCAGTCATCTTACCCTAGAGATTCAATTAGAATTAACTTTCACTATCGCGCTAATAATGATGTACTTCTCCTAATACGGTTTTTATGCAACTAAATGGCATGCACATATTACATTAGGTTATACCCTCAGAAATAACCACCTCCCCTTGTCATCCTAGGTCACTACTTCGGGAGAACCATCATGGACATGGGTTAGGATTTTCAAAATTCACATAACAAAAATAAGGTTAACATTAACAAGTTTATTTAATAATGACCTAATTAAGTCATGTAGCTAATCAAACTTACCTCAATAAAATGCTTAGTTCTGAATTAAAACAACTATATAACATAACATAGTATATAACATATCACTTTACATAGTAATAACAACAAGATATTATAGTTATAACAACAAACATAACAAGCATAATTATTTACAACAACTCATCTAGAATTGCAAAAGATTGCTACAACATGTCATTCATTAGTAAAATAAATACAAAATAATAACATGTAAACAATCAAAGCAACCACAATTGTATCTAAACAGGTTTTATCACTAACATTATTGTGATTGAACTTTCAAAGTCAAGCTTAGAATAATAAAGTAAGTAACTTCACTTCTATCATATATATGTTTATCCCGTAAAACAACAATATTCATGGAGGTAGAAACTTACTGGTAGGAATATGTGATGCATTACAATTGGGTAAGGATGAAGTTGCATGATAACGTAATCCATTAGAGGTAGGTGGTGATGCAATATTAGCTCATATGAATTGCACAATTTTCCTATGTTTATCTAGTAATGTGTTGAATTCCCTCTGTCGCGTCCAATTGTCCGCGAAAAAAGAGTCGCCACCAATTTTATTTTATTAAAGGAAAAATTGAATAAACCTAGAATTATGATTGTTTGAACCAAAAATTCGGATTCGGGAGTTGATTACGAGTAGGGAAAGTATTATATCATCCTACATCGTCGTTAAAACGGTTACCCTATAATTAATTGTATACAAACTATTTATTTATTTATTTATTTATTTTACCCCAAAAAAATAATAAAAAAAAAAGAAAATAAATTATTTACATTAATAAAGGAAGAAAATATTTTTTTTTATTAATTTAGTTTGACAATGGGAAGACTTGCTCCTACGTATCCCCAGGTGCAATAGGGAAATCAAAACACACGTAGTTATTGGTATAAAATATTTGTGTGTTGACCGATTTTATTATTAATTCCACTTTATATATATCAAAATGAATAACAGCGGAATGGTGATAATATTAATAATAATAATAATAATAATAATAATAATAATAATAATAATAATAGTAATAGTAATAGTAATAATAATAATAATAATAATAATAATAATAATAATAATAATAATAATAATAATAATAATAATAATAATAATAATAATAATAATAATAATATTGGAGTGATGTGTTGTATATTGATTTGTGTATGTTTCAAGATCCAAAAGCATGAAATCCTTTTTTGTGTAAAAAAACAAAAAAAAAACTAAACAGAACTACAACAGACGATGGAAAAAGTATTGCACGGTCACAACGGCGTGAGCAAATTCGCGAGTCGGCGCGCATATGTGGTGCGGACCGGCGGCAGTGATAACAAAAGAGTTTAAGATCTATCGCGTAAGAAAGAAAACAAATTAAAGAGGAGAGGTCACAAATTTGATAAAGAATGAAACGATCGTACAACAACCGACTTGATTCTTATTAGTTCATTTCAAAATCTGATCGTGAAACCGAAAAAAAATCTCTTATTTATATCATACGTGCATAGTATCATAAAAAAAAATCTCTATAACAACAACAATGTCAAAAAAAATAGACGAGAAGAAAAAGAAAAAAATGCTTATGGCAATGAAAAAGTTTCTTGTTAGCGAGCTCCTCCTCTTCTCTGTTTTCTTTTCCTCTTATTTATAGTTAGAAATTAGGTTAAAATTTTTGTAGAGGACAATAATTCCCCCATTAATCCTGGTTAAGGTAATTTTTAGCGTTTTCAAAAACCTACCATAATCACTTAAGGTATATATGATTTTTTTTAACCCTTTTTAAGAAATAATAAATTATATCATAATCCTAGTAATTAATTTTTTTAATTTTATTTTACGAAAATTCCAAAATGTCATTTATGCTATTTATAATTATATATTTTTTTGCAAATAAAAAAAGAAGAGGAGACAAAATTAGGTGTCAACACCCCATTTGTTCCTTCAAAACCAATCTTGTATCATAAGCTTGGAAGAACTCTACATTTTGTTCTTTAAGCCTTTGTTAAACTAAAAAGATTAGACCGGAAAAAGTAATTAATAGAGAACACCAAAAGATGGGTGCAAGGCAACTGTGGTTTTCAATAGCTTATGCTAGAGTTTATGTCAATAATTGGTAAATATCAAAACTATTGTGGTTTTTATAAGAACCAAAATAGAAAAAGCATTGGGCTGGATCAACTATTAATTGCAACAACTGTTTAACAAGTAACATATGAGGTTTCATATTATGAAGCTTTCAAATTGTGCCTTATATATGGTAAGTTTATTGTCATCCTTAGAAAAGCGGTACAAATATTAAACCATAATAATTATAAAGTATATCAAGAATAAATTATGAGTCAATTCCATGTTAAAGACTATAATGGCAGTATGATATTAAATAAACAAGAATTGAAAAAAATATTAATTGAAAAGTTAAATAAATTTTTAGGATTTTTTTTCTTGAAATATCCCCTTTTTTTTGCCTTTTACCAAATTGCCACACTTTGAAAAAAAAATTTCAATCTGCCCTACTTTTTGGGCCAAACAGAAGGTCTCATGGGGGGTGCGACCAGCTGAAGAGCTGAATTTTTTGGGCCCAGTGGGAGGTCGTTGGCCCGGGGTGCGACCTCCTATTGAGGTGTTTTTTTTTTTTTTTTT